>CM053784.1:678909841-679509841 GCA_028749045.1 Cupressus sempervirens | reverse complement strand
AAGAATAAGAAGAAATTTTAGATAGTGATCTTAAAGTTGTTGAAGCCCTAATTGCAAGGAAGTATTCCAAAGGTAGAGGAAAATACAAAGGTAAGGTTCCTTTGATCTATTTTTCTTATAAAGAAGTTGGTAACATTATTGCAAGGTGCCCAAACAAAGAAACAAATATGAGAAGAAAGATAATAAGTAAAAAGACAAGAGGGAATTTAAGAACTACAAGGACAAAAGTAAGAAATCTTGTTTTATGGCTAATTATTCTAATAATAGTGAAGACGAAATTGGTATATATTGATGTTAAAGATGAATCTGATGATGAAGAAGATAATATGACACTTATCTCTCATGTTATAAAAAATGATACGTGTATTATTGATAGTGGTTTCTCACATCATATGAGTGGAGACAAAATAAATTTTGAGCACATGGAATATTATGATGGTGGTAGTGTGAGATTTGGAAACAATTAACCTTGTTGCATAAAAGGAAAAGGATGTATTTCTTTGACTAATAAACTTATATGTGATAATTCTTATTGGGTTGATAGACTAAAGCACAATCTCTTGAATGTGACATTTGCTGGATGGAAAAGGAAATTTGGTTGGATTTGCAAAATAAACAAAAGTTAACCTATTCTATCTTGATCAAGTAGAAGAATGTTGGTTATGGCACAAAATATTATGTTATGTAAACTTTGATAATTTAGTTAAGATAAAAAAAATAGAAGAGTAAGAGGTTTTCCTAGATTGAGGAAACCATATATGGCTCTATGCATAAATTGTCAAATTGGCAAGATGGGAAAGACTAGCTTCAAAAGCAAGAACTATCACTCTAAGGAAATCTTAGAGATTGTGCATACAGACTTATGTGGACCTATTAGAATAGAGAGATATATTAGAGATAACTTTTTCATTCTTTTTATTTACGATAATTCTAGAATGATGATTGTAATGTATCTAAAAGAAAAATCAAAAGCTTTTAAAAAATTCAAGTGGTATCTAGCAAGAGTAGAAAAAAAAATTAGAAAGAAGTTGAAAATTTTAAGACCAGACATAGGTGGTGAATTTAACCCCAATGAATTCAATGAATTTTGTATTGAAAAAGGAATTAAAAGACAAGTATCAGCCCATAGTATACCTTAGTAGAATGGTATAGCTGAAATAAGAAATAGATCCATCATGGATTATGCAAGAACACTAATGCTAGAAAAGAATGTTTCAATCAAATACTAGAATGCACCTATCAACACTATAGTTCATACCTTGAACAAAGTATAGCTGAACAAAGACTCAAATCAAACTCCTTATGAACTATGGTATTGTTGGAAATATTATTGAAAAAGATTACTATCATTAAGGGAGATTGTTGCAAAGAAGGAAGATGGTTGATATAGAATGTTTTCAATCATTGTTTTGTTGCTAATGTCAAACCCACTATTTTGTGGAATGAAAATTGCTTATAATATCCAAGAACTATCACTGATTTGATTGATGAAGAGGATTTAATCAACAAGATGTAATAAAAGAACCTAAGGGAAAGGTTGAGTTATGGTTTTGTAATGCAGTATAAGGATCAATTAAGACAATGGTAAAATGATGTATTGATAATATACTTGAAGATACAGAGGCTTTCCACACTTAGAAACTTTAAAAGTATAAGTTGTAACAAAGTTGTCTACAGAGCTTGACTAAGTTCATTAGTGAGTGCCGAGCAAGCTATTTCATGTTGACTAGATTTTCAGTTAGTGCCAAGCAAATGCAAAATCTAGTATGTGCCGAGTGATACAAAAGGAGCTGAGTAAGTTCAAGTCTTAAGCAAAGTAATAGGTGCCAAGTGTCAATAAAATTTAGTGGATGTTAAGTGAATCCAGAGATGGTGCCAAACATCAATAAAATGTAGTTGGTGCCAAGTAACACAGTATGTGCTAAGCACCAGAATTTCAATAGTGTTGAGTTGCTACATTATTTGGAAAGCCAAAGATTCACTAGATTTGAGCTGACAAGGTTGTTACATTGAATTTTTTGAAGTGAATAGAGGATAAGGATGATGAACTGGAGGCACAAAATTTTGGATAAACTATTTTTAGGAAAATCTAAGAGGATTCTTCATAATGTTTCTGGAAGAAACAAGATATGAGTTAGATTCATTGAATCCTACCTAATCAATTTGAACTAAAATTAAAGGAGGGAAGAATTGAGAAGGAAAAGGATTTTTCCAAACTTCTATTTAAGGATTCACAAGACAAGAAGTTAGAGTTGCTGGGGTGCCTAATTGTGAAATGGTTGAAAGGTGTTAAGGAGAAGACATGAAGAGAAGGAGAAAGAATAGAACACAGAGACTCTTCTTCATTAAGTGGTTATGTAGGAGATTACACTGGTACATCAAGAATGAAGACTCAAGGAGATGAAGCTTGAAAGGAGAACAAGTTGTCAGAGCTATAGAGATTGGAAACTAGGCAAATTGTGAAGAGCTAAAAATAGATCTGAAACCTACAAGATAAGTTGTGAGTTGTATCAGGTCAAAAGCCCTTGTTGTTACTCTCTAACAATTATGTCAACTAGGGCAAAATCCTATGGAATTAGGTTGGTTTAAAAACCATTTTTAAATCCTTTAATAGGGTGGCATTCCAAGTGAATGTTCTAAAGTCCTCTAACCAGACCCACTTCTAACAGAGTGGTTAAATACTTTAACGAGGTCACATTTAATAGTGTGTTGTAGCCTTTAACAAGGAAGGCCTTTCATAGGGCATCACTTTAGAAGAGTGAGAATTGAGTAGCATGTTATTGGTGGTTTTCCCTAAATTGGGTTTCCACATAAATAATGGTGTTATGTGTTGATCGTTCATGTGTTATGCTTGCATGTTGATTTTATAGTAACTTGCTAAAGTAGGAACGTGTAAGCTTGGATGACTGAATAGTTTAATGAGCTCACTTTACTTGGTATAAAAAAATTTATTAGAACATTTAGACCTTGAATAACTTATTCACTCCCCCTAGCCTAGTTATTCTAAAGCATTTCTACTGATTTAATTTAAAGGTACTAGAAGTAGGAAGATCAAGATGTCCAAGAGAAAAGTTCCCAAGCTCAATAGAGATAGCTTCACTCCATGGTAAAGGTTGATGAAGCTGCATCTTGGATCGATAAGTGATCACGCACAAACTTGAATTGAAGTAGAGTATGTTGATCCAGCTATACCTACTGTAGAAGATATGAAGAAAAAGGAGGAGCACAATCAGGCAATGCTAGAGATTTCCTCTACCCTCAACTATGCTGAATTCGATGACATCAAGGGATGTGACTCTACATTCAAGATGTGGAAAGCATTAACTAATATCTATGGAGGAGATGAAAATGTTCAAAGAGCAAAAAAAAAAAGCCTCAAAGGAAAGTTTGATGACATGAAAATGGAGGAAGGTGAGAATGTTTCTCAATACGCCTCTAGAATGAAAGAAGTAGTAAGTGCAATAAGAAGTTTTACTGGTCATTTAGAAGATGACACTATTAATAGAAATTAATTAAGAACCCTACTCCTATCTATGCTATTAGAGTTTCAACCATCTAAGAATTAAGGTGTGTACCAAGAAACACACTAACTTTTGAAGGTATAGTGGGAAGATTCACTACATTTGAGTTATCCAAATTGGATAACTAAAGACTTGAGAATCTTAAATCTACTTTCAAAGCTAAGCTAACATTGAAAGACACTAAGGAGGTGAAGCCAAAGAAGAAGAAGAAAAAGGTAATGTATGCATTTAGTGATAGTAGTACATATGAAGAAGATGTGGAACAATTGGAAGCATTGCTGGCTAGAAGATTTCATAGAGGCAAAGGTAAATTCAAACGTAAGCTTCCTATCATTTTTTTTAATTGTAATTAAGTAGGACATATTGCTACAGGATGCACACAGAAGAAGAACTATAGAGAAGGCAACAAGAACAAGAATAGAAGAGAAGATGATGGCAGAGATTACAAATACATAGGCAAAAAGTGCTACATTGTTGAAGAAGATGATTCAAATGAAAATGATGATGAGATAGTATATGTAGGCATAAAGGATGAATTAGATGAAGCACTAACACTAGTAACTTGTGTGAACAAAAATGATAGGTGTATTGTAGACAGTGGATGCTCACATCACATGATAGGAGACAAAAGTAAGTTTGTTACCTTTACTCGGTATGATGGAAATAGTGATAGATTTGGAAATGATACTCCATGTCAAAAAAAAGGAAAAAATTCTATAAAATTTATAGATAAAATTTCATGTGACAATGCATACTATGTTGAAGGTGTTGGCACTTAAAATTGTACCCCAAATTTTGAGCATTGTTGAGAAAATTGAGCCCTATAAACAATTTTTAATGAGTTTGTACCTAGCTGTACCTTTGAGGCCTAAGAGGTGTTCAATGCTTCTAGCACCTTCCATTCAGCCTATATAAGTGTTCCATGAAGTTAAATTGACATTTCAAGTCATTTGGCAAAGTCATGTTTTGAGCCAGTGTCATTTCTGCATTTTCACCTGTGTCAAATAGCAACTGGAAGCTGTGTTTGCAATTGAATATCTCGTACCCAAAAATGTTTTGTGATTCAAAACTTTGGGAGTTTCTATTTTCCATATCCAAGAACCTATGTTTCAGATTTCAAGTCATTTTGAGTTCGTTTTACTAGGTTTCAAACCCTTCAAAGTTGGTTAGTTACTGTTTTCATGCTTTTGCAATTATTTTTGAATTATGGGAAGCCCTATTTGATGATTAATAATTTTGACCTAGTACAAAAAAATGTGAAAAATCCTTTTATGTTGCATTCTATTGGTCAAAGACTTGTTATGTTTCAAGTTTCAGCTTACAACGAATTCGATTGATGAGTTTTCAAATGCGATTCCAAACACAATTTCTTCAGTTTTACTGGTGTCAACATTTGTAGATTTGTCAGGACGCTTGTTCGAGACATTATAACTTGAGATCCATGATTGCCTAGATTAAAGGGATTGTACCACTCTATTTTCCACTAAAAATACTCCAAGTGTGTCAGTTTTTAAGTCATGACAAATCCGTTTGCACACTTTTCCAGGGCCATTCCATTTGCAAAAATCACTTTTCTTCTGATATCCCCAGTCCTACAAATCCAAGTAGCCAACTTTAGACCTTCACCAAATGCGCCTCGTGATTCATCATGAGTCAAAATCATAGAATTATATTCTCCTCATGACAAAGTACTGATGCCTCAGATTCTAGATCCTCAAGTGCCTGTTTACCTAATTTGCGAAGCCATTTTGAAATGCAATTTCCAACTTTCTTACATGTTTAATTGTAGGTAAATTTAAGTAGGCATGTTTGGGGGTCAATATCTTTTGACCCTAATATTTTCATGCGATGATATTTGGTAGGCCTATTGAATGTGTCAGAGAGATGAGATATCTAGAGTTTCAGAGCCTGACTAGATGTTTATGTCAATTTTTTAAAGCCGATTATCAGGCCTTCTTGTTAGCGAATCACAGTTTAAAGAACAGTTATAAAATGAGTTTTAAGTGATGATTCAGCGTTCAGATTGGTTTCTAGTCAGTTCGAGGATGTCAATGAATTAGTTCTCATATAACAAAAAAAAATTTAGCCAGACCTGCTCTAGGGCCCAACTAATTCCTTCAGAATAACAAAGTGTTGTGATCTTTTTCATTAGATCAAGATTCAATGAATATGTAGAAATATTGTTCAAGGTTACAAGGATCAATATTATGGATCCTCTAGGCTCAATTAGATGTGTATTTCTAATATGTGGTAAAAATGAAGTGAGTGGTACGTGTGAAGTTCAATTTGTCATAATTACTCTCAATTGCTAATGCTCATCTCTGTGGGAATGCTCTAAATGATATATGATTAGTTTTAGCGAGCCAAGGCACCTCATATAAAGGAAAGGGTAGGACACTTGAGTAGACGTAATAACTACCCTCCCACATTGTAAAACAAATTAGAAAGAGGAAGTTGTAGTGAAGGGGCAGGGAAGCCCATGGCCCATTGAACTTCCACACCATGGACATAATTAATTTCCCATTGATTATAAAAGAAAAAAAACTTCCCAGAGGAATTGTAGCATCAATGGCAGTCCACACAATAAAGGGGGATTCTAGGGTTCATGATAGGCTACCAGAAAGAGCCCACTCAATTTCATGTCCAAGGTGATAGGATCCAACCCACACATAGCAAAAGAAATCCATGTCCTAGTGAGAGGAGCCTCTAGTTTGCTCCATGTTTTTACAGATTGAGGAGAAATTGCAGGGAGCTCCATGTGTGACAACAGGGATAGTTGTTTGGAGCAAGTTCCATGCCAAACAATGGAAGAGTTCACAGGGACCCCACAACATTGGAAGGAATGTGATGGGGAGTCAAACGTTATTCAAAATTCTCCACCTTTTAAAATCATGCATAGACACCAATGTTGCAAGGGAGGGTCTGTGCATGAAAGGAGACTTCCCACGCCATAGGAGCTAGCAAGTTTTCAAAGTGTAGGGGAGTTTTAAATATAAACAATATGTATAAAGGCTAGAACTCACATTGTCTTAAAAAGGAGGTCCTATGTTAAAAAGATACTCATGCAACACTGAAAAGATAAGCTCCCATGTTAATAGCAAGGGAAAGTGCCATACACACATAGCAAGGAGAGGTAAAAGGAGCTTGTGAAGGAGCAGGTCAAAGAAGACCACATGAGCAATCAAGCTATGAAACCATTGAAAATAAAGGTGAAGATGACTTCTGTAGTAAAAGCATGTACAAATCAAACACAGGCAGTCCACACTAAAAAGAGACAATGTATAAATGCAGTCCACAGCATACAGGTGCGTTCTCACAAATAGGAAGTGGATTTCATGTTTCCTTTGTCCCACATTAGTTATGTGGTGAACTTCTGAAGTGTTTAAATTATAAAACACACAATATACATGTTGTCTTTAAGACAACACCTTTTAAAGGTAGGAGTTGCATAGTGTGGGGTCCGTGGATGGCCAGTTGACACTGAAAGAAATTTTGAATCAATAAACAAGTAAGATCACTGATGTCACCATATTTAAGGGTCACTAGGAAAGGTCAAAAATTTGGCGATTCACTATCTCACCATTAGAAAATGGTGAGGTTTTCTGATATTGACATAGCAAGTTGTCGAAAAACCTCAAAAATTTTATAGATGCCAAATAAGCTCATGGGTCCTATGTGTAGTTGCAGTTAGAGGAACGAGATCATACCACATGGCACATCTGACAATCTTCGCTATCTCACCAAGGAGAAGTTTCTTAGGCGATAACATGGTGACATACCGAGGGTTGATGTGGTGTTGACACATGGTAGCATGTCCCGATAGTGATGATGAGGTAGGTGTTGACTCGGTGATGATGGAGCAACAAGGCATCCAATTAGAAGATGACATGTGGCGAGGTTGGTCAAACTAGGTTTGACCCAAATTGAAAAGGCAGGAGAAATTCAAAGGTATCAAATAAAAGTTTATTTTATTCTTCTCAAGGTTTCATGTGTAGGGGCACAATAATATTTTTAATAAAATTTGATTTATCATATAGTTTAAACTATATGAAAATGTTAAATTTTTACAATAATGCAATGGAAGCCAAGAATGGAGACCTAATTTTCAGAAGGGCATAACCTATGCAAATTTTGTCAAAAATGGGTGCTCCAATATACCACTGGAACCAGAATGAGACAAACTTTCCAAATTTGAGGTCAATTTTTACATAAGTGCTCACTAGTTTGAGCTATAGGTCAATTTGTGTTTCCTAGGGTATTTGTAGCAAAACAAGAAAATTTTAACACTGATAATCAAAAGTGGTTAGGAGGTAGATATAAGAGTTTGTTAGAGCTTGATGGTGAAGAAAATCAACTCAAAAAGGTTTTCTTATTTTTTGGAAGCCTGTTAACTGATTTTTCACTCTTTACATTGAGTTCATTTTTACATGAAAATCAGTTAGATCCTTTCATCATTACATTTTGAGATATTTTATACCTTCGAAGCCAAGTGATGGGATTTTCATTAGCAGTTATAGAGAGAAGGTAGAGAGAGGCTTTTTCAGCTTCTTGGGAAGTAATTCGTAAGGGACACTTGTCAGTTACAAATTCAATCCGAGAATTTCCCTCTTTATATGTATTCTTTATTTTCCTCTAAAACAGGTTGTTGGTTGGTTTTCAATTCTCAGTTCTAGGAGCTTTGCTTAGGCTATGAAAGCTAGACACCTAGAATTTTCCTCTTGTATTGAACAATAATTTATGTTTTATGCAGATAATTCTAGTTTGTTAGGTGATTTCTGGGTCATTCCCATACATCTTTCATGTATTTGATTTCAAGGAAAACAAATAAAGTGCAACAAAGGGTTTCAAATCTAGTCTGAGTCTCATCTCCTGCTCATGGATATGTAATCTTTTCTAATTTTTGAAACAAGAGCATAAATTAGGGTGCATTTCATTTTGGAATGTATGTGATTAAAATGTCTTGTTGATGCAATAAAGAACCATGTAATTGATTGGTGTTTATCACAAGGTTTGCAGATTTCGTGATGGGATATTTTGAGTATGAGATTCAAATCTGAAGCAGATGTCTATTCACAAGGTGAAGGATAGATCAGGTTTCTAGATGTAGCTTTATGTCTAAGATTTCCAGAAGATGTGTAGTTGTAAATCATTTAATTTCCCAATAAATAAGGCACTGATCAGAGAAGGACCATTAGGTTTTGTTTCTCATACCTGGGTCTTGCTGTTATCAACATATTAAATCATCTTTTCCCTTTTATGTTGAAATTTATTCAAATTTTAACCTACACTTAGCTTGCCAATTTCATGAATCATGTTCTTAGCTATTTCATGCTTGTGATTCCTAGTTAAGTATAGAAGATTTAGGGGTTTTCATCTGTTATTCTGGATTCTAATTATGCTCATTGCACTGGTCACATAATTGGATCCTAAAAGGTTCACCTACCTAGGTTTCTCAGAGCCTAAAGTGTAGAAGGAGTGTAGCCTTATAGTTGGCCTAGGTTCTTGGTAAATTGTGTCCATTATTGGAGATAGCTACCCATAGATGCATTCTTGCCTCACATACTTGGTTGTTCAAATTCTATTAAATTGGGAGCCAATAGAAGGATTGAACTACAAATTTTTAAGTGTGTCACAACTAGGCAATGTAGGTTCCAAAGTAGAATTTGAGAACAAAACTACCAAGATCTATGACACTGATGGAAAACTGATAGGAAATGGAGAACAGACTAGGATTATTATTTTTTACCTAGATATGGAAGATGCAACATGATTTATTGTAAAACTTGATGATGTCTGGCTATGGTAAAAAAGGTTATGTCATGTTAACTTTGATAATCTGATTAACATCAACAAAAAGAAGAAAGTTAGAGGATTGTCTAAGCTAAAGAAGCCTGAAAATACCATGTGCAAAAAATGTCAACTAGGAAAGATCCAAGTAAAGTTTCGAAAGAAAAACCTACACTTAGAAAGAAGTATTAGAGCTAGTCCATATACACTTATGAGGCCCAATAGAAGTGCAAAGCTATCAAGGAGATAGATACATAATGTTTTTTGTGGATGATTACTCAAGGATGATGACTACCATATTTTTAAAGAAAAAATCTAATGCATTTGAAATGTTTAAGTGGTACTTGGCGAGGGTTGAGAAGGAAATAGGAAAGAGTCTAAAGTGCCTAAGATCAAACAAAGGAGCAGAATTTACATCAAAAGAATTTGAGACATTTTTCAATGACAAAGGAATTAAAAGGAAAACATCAATACCTAGAATTCCCCCAAAGAATGGCATTGTAGAGAGAAGGAATAAATAAATGATAGAATGTGCTAGAACATTGACGATGGAGAAAAATATTTCTCTAAAGTACTATAGAGAAGCTGTAAGTACTGTTGTCTACACCCTGAATCAAGTACAAGTCAAGAAAGGTACAAATGCAACACCTTTTGAACTATGGTATGGTCACTCACCCAATGTAAAACATTTCAAAGTGTTTGGTTGTAAACTCTATATTCTTAAAGATACTAGGAATGACAAGTTTGATGCAAAGAGTGATGAAGGCATATTGCTTGGATACTCCACTAGAAGTAAGGCATATAAGTGTTTGAATACTAACACCAACAAGATTGTGGAGAGTGAAAATGTAAATTTTGATGAGCATGCAGAAGTCCTAGTTGATGAATCCAAGAAACCAAAAGATTATAAATCTTTTGTATACTTCTATGAAGGAATGCCTACTGAAGAAGAAGATGTCAATCATGTTGAGAATCAACAACAAGTTTTAGTATCAGTCAAGTCATAGCTAGTGAATGCCGAACTGCATTCAAAAGCTAAGTTGCAGAATGAAAATAATGCGCATTCTAATTCTGACATTAGTACACATGAAAGAGATGATGAAATACTAGTCAGAGATGTGCATAGTGACTCTGTAGCTAAAGGACCAAATATGGAAAGAAGGGTAGAACCAAGACTATCCAAATATGTGAGAATACATCACCCTACAAAAAAATCATTAGTGACAAAGAAGAAAGACCAATGACAAGGAATAGACTAAGAAATGAATCATGTCTACTGAGCAAGATTGAGCCCAAAATAGTGAAAGATGCATTGCAAGATGACAATTGGCATAAAGCTATGTAAGAAGAGATAGGTTAGATTAAGAATAACAAAACTTGGACCTTAGTCCCAAGACTAATTGATAAAAATTTGATTGGTACCAAATGGGTGTTTAGAAAAAAGCTTGACGAGAACGATGAAATTACAAGAAATAAGGCCAAACTAGTTTGCAAAGGTTATGCATAAGAAGAAGGACTGTACTATGGGGAAACATTTGCCACTATTTCAAGAATGGAAGGAGTGAGAAAACTACTTGTATCTATTGCCTACAAAGGTTTTAAAGTCTACCAAATGGATGTGAAGTTTTCTTTTCTAAATTGTATACTAGAAGAGGAAGTCTACATAGAACAACCAGACGAATTTGTTGATGAAAACAACAAGGCTGTGGTTTACAAACTATATAAAGCACTCTATAGTTTGAAGCAAGCACCTAGAGTATGGTATGAGAGATTGCAAAAATATCTTGTGAAGATTGGATTTGAGAGAACAGATGACAACAACAACCTATATATCAAGGTAGAAAAAGGTAAAGATATTCTGATATCTGAAATCTTTGTTGATGATATAATATTTGGAGGAAAAGATGCCCTATGCAAAGATTTTTCTTATTAGATGAAACATGAGTTTGAGATGTCAATGTTTGGAAAAATTAAATTCTTTGTTAGATTGCAAGTACATCAATTGAAACATGGCATATTTGTGACCCAATCAAAATATATCAAGGAGATAGTCAAGAAATTTGGCTTAGAAGATTTGAAACTAGTCAGTACATGAATGGTAATAGGACATAAGTTATCCAAGAATGATGAGTCAGCTGAAGAGAATCAGATAATGTATAGATCAATGATTGGAAAGTTACAATATGTTGTGCATAGTAGATCAGACATTACATTAGTTGTTGGAATAGTGGCAAGATTTTTTGCTAACCCAAGAGAAAATCATCTAATGGTAGTAAAAAGAATATTGAGGTACCTAAAAGGAACTAATGACTTTGGCTTATATTACAAGAGGATTGAAAAGTTTTAGTTAAAATCCTACACTATTGTAGATTGGGGAGGTAATATTGATGACAAAAAAAATACCAATGGAGGAGAACTTTTCTTAGGTAAAAGATTGGTTACTTGGACTAGAAAAAAGCAAAGTTGTACCTCATAGTCCACATTAGAAGTTGAATATGTTGGTGTTGCTATCAATTGCATTAATATTGTATGGGTCAAACATCTATTGCAAGGTATGAAGGAAGAGCTAACTGAACCTATGATACTCTATTGTGATAACACAAGTGCCATCAACATATCTAAGAATAATGTGATGCATGCCAAAATAAAGCATATTGCAATTAAGTATCACTATGTAAGAGAATTGGTGGAGGAAACACAAGTGAGGATGGAATATGTCAGCTCAAAGTAACAAATTGCTAACATCTTCACAAAAGCATTACCTAAAGATGCATTTAAGTTTCTTAGATGAAAGGTCAGGGTGATACCCCTATCCAAGGTTGTTTGAGCAAAAGCAAGACTGCCCTGCATCAAATGAGTTGATTGTTGAAATATTAAAAATTGATGTAGAGGACATTTACAAACAAAGGAAGAAATTGGAGTGTTTGCAAATGCTACACTTGCATATTAAGATGTTGTAATAGTATGTCTTTGGTATTTTTGTCAAAGAGGGAGAAATAACAAAAACTAATCAAATCTATAGAATCAAATAAACAAAGTGAGAAATAGTAGAAACTGATCAAATCTATAGAATCAAATGGACAAAGGGAGGAATAGTAGAAACTAATCAAATCATATAGAGGAAGAAATACATACATAGGAAAGAATACTATGCAGAGGGAGAAATTGCACAAGCACATTTAAAGGAGTAGTATTGATCGCAAAAGTAAGCTACAGAAAAGAGGGAGATGTCAAAATTGATGAAAATAGTGATGGTACAAAATTTAATTTTTGCATTTGATTTGCTATTTTAACATAGTTAGCATCTTGATAACTTGGCTGATCAGTTTGGCTTGCATCAATGCCAAAGATGGAGATCATTGGAAATTTGATTGAAAAAGATTACTATAAAAAAGGGAGATTGTTGCAAAGAAGGAAGATGGTTGATAAAGAATGTTTTCAATCATTGTTTTGTCACTGATGTCAAACCTGTTATTTGCTAGAATGACAATTTCTTATAAGATCCAAGTACTATCACTGAGTTGATTGATGAAGAGGATTTGATCAACAAGATGTAACAAAAGCACCTAAGGGAAATTTTGAGTTATGGTTTTGTAATGTAGTATAAGGATTAGTTAAGACAATGGTAAAATGATGTACTGATAATATACTTGAAGATATAGAGGTTGGTCACACTTAGAAAATTTAGAAGTACAAGTCGTAACAAGGCTATCTACAAAGGTTGAATAAGTTCATTAGTGAGTGGCAAGGAAGCTAGTTCATGCCAAGCAAATTTTTAGTTAGTGTTGAGAAAATGCAAAATCTAGTGTGTGCTGAGTGATATAGAAGGAGCCAAGCAAGTTCAGATACCAAGAAAAATAATAGGTGCCAAGTGTCAATAAAATTTAGTCGATGCCAAGTGAATCCATAGTAGGTGCCAAGCATCAGTAAAATTTAGTTGGTGCCAAATAATACAGTACATGCTAAGCACTAGAATTTCAATAGTGCCGAGCTATTGCATTATTCGAAAAGCCAAAGATTCACTAGATTTGAGCCAACAAGGTTGTTACCTTAAATTTTTTGAACCAAATCGAGGATAAGGATGATGAGCTAGAGGCACAAAATTTTAGATAAACTATTTTTAGGAAAATCCAAGACGATTCTTCATTATGTTTCTAGGAGAAACAAGATATGGGTTAGATTCATTGAATCCTACCTAATCCATCTGAACTAAAATTAAAGGAGGGAAGAATTGAGTAGCAAAAACATTTTTCTAGACTTCTATTTAAGGAGTCATAGGCCAAGAAATTAGAGTTGTTGGGGTGCCAAATTGTGAAGTGGTTGAAGGGTGTTAAGGAGAAGACGTCGAGAGAAGGAGAAAGAACATAGCATAGACACTCTACTTTGATAAGTGGTCATGTAGGAGATTGCATTGGTACATTAAGCATGAAGACTCAAGGAGATGAAGCTTGAAAGGAGAACAAGCTGTTAGAGCTATAGAGATTGGAAGCTAGGAAAATTGTGAAGAGATGAATAGAGATTTGAAATCTACAAGATAAGTTGTGAGTTGTATCAGGTCAAAATACCTTTTGGTTACTCTCTAAAAATTGTATTAGCTAGGTTAAAATCCTATGAACATAGGTTAGTTTAACAACCATTTGTAAATTCTTTAATAGGGTTGCATTCCAAGTGAATGTTCTAAAGTTCTCTAACTAGGCCCACTTCTAACAGGGTGGTTAAATCCTTTAACCAGGTCACATTTAACATTGTGTTGTAGCCTTTAATAGGGTAGGCCTTTTACAAGGCATCACTTTAGAAGAGTGAGAAAGCATGTTACTGGTAGCTTTTCCCAACTTGGGTTTCCACATAAATCACTGTGTTATGTGTTGATCTTTGATGTGTTATTCTTGCATGTTGATTTTATAGTAACTTGCTAAAAGAGGAAAATGGTAAGCTTGGATGAATGAATAGTTTAATGAACTCACTTGGGTAAAAAGTTTTATTAGGATATTTGGACCTTGAATAACTGATTCTGGTGTAGTGCATGCAACAAAAAAAAAAAAAAAAAAAAAAACTCTTCTAGGCTTCAAACAACAACTAGGCCTTCTTCCAAGATTAATGATTGATCCAATGGGCTCTCAATAGGATAGACTCTACCTTGCAAGTGGACTACACTTTATATGCCCAACTCTCAAACCTAGGGTATTCAAACAACTTGGATCAGCTACAACACTTAGGGACTCCCTATTACCAATAGGCCTACAATGGAAAATTCTTCTTGGCTGGTTTCAGTACTCAAATTTTCCAATAGAGATGGTTTCTATGGACTTAATGTAGCAAGAAACACCAAACTTTAAATTTTTCCAACACCCAACAATCAATTTGCAAAATAGTTACCAACATTTCTACAAGGGTTGATCCTAGTTTTCAAGGTCAAACTCCCAAATCATGCAAAGGACCCCCAAATATTTTTTCACTTTTAAACACTCTTCAACATCACCTAAGAGATTCCAAAAGATCAATCACCAACTCAGCTCTAGCATCAAGTTATGTCCACTTTGTGTCACAGTCCTAAATGGCTAGTTTAGGCTGGGTTACAAGGAAAACGTAAACAAATAGGTTCACAAACTTGGATCTGGAGACACCTAAATCTGATTAGACCACTTCAATAATCTTATTTAGCTATCTCTAAAGGCATCATTAATTAAATTCCTATTTAATTAATCCTTTGCCATCCCCTAGCTGATTAATTTAATTAATCATCTATAGTCCTAATTGATAAATCAAATAACCTATCATTTATCAATTAAATCCTATTCTTCTATCTAATTCCAAAATCCCCATTTATTAAATAAATCTATTTGATAAATAAAACCCTCAAGTCTAATAATCCCTAACCTATCCCTAACCCTTCATTTAGCCTAATCCACCCCATCCACCCATACTAACTAAGCTTAGCTACTAACTCACCCACCCTCATTAAATGCCATCCACTTGCATATCTCTAACAAGCCTAATCTAATCCTAAATCACCTCTAATCCCCTCCTAACCTTGTCACATTTCCTAAGCAAGCTTAAGACTTTCCTAAGCCAAGCAAAGTCAACAATCTCAACTCCCTCCAAAATATCCCAACCACTAAGCCTTCAATGCTCTTACAAAGGCCATAAAGACTCTTACAAGCTCATTCATTGCTCTTACAAGCCATTTATGAAGGGTCTTTATGAAGATATTATCCCTTGAGCCTCCTTTGTTGACTCATCCATCCCCTTGTCTCCATCCACTCACCTTGTGACATGTGTCACTCCCTGGTTGGTGCTAAACAAGCACAATCCATGTGCTCCCCTTTGAGTGCATCCTAGCCCTCCTTAAGATTTCATCTCCTTGCATCTTAACCCTCCATCCCTCAAGCCCTTAGCCAATAAATTGAATCCCCTCCCAAGCCAATTTCATCACAATTCTTGAGTTAAAATTATAATGCTAGTTTGAGAACCAAAAGCCATCAACCATACTCTTATAATGCCAAATTGAGAGCTCACAAAGCTACCAATTTGCCATTTTCCATCTCCATTGAAGCTATTTTTGAGAACCTTGACCATACATACCAAATCTAAGCAAATAGACTCATCCCTAAATCAAGTGACCATCCTCATTGGGAGAGCCATTCTATGGCTCATATTCTCATTTGAGAGTTTCACTTTGTCTCTCATATATGTTATGATTTTTATGCTAGTTAATGCTTTGTTGTCTTAATAGATTAGTATTTCTTGCTAACATATTTCTCATATACATTTTGGCACGCCCAGTGGGACCCCACTATGGGTCATTTAATCATCCATTTCTATCTATATGCATTTTTTCTAATAATCTAATGTTTCTTGTTGTTTGAGTGATTTGTAGGGTGTTTCACTTGTTTTTACAAGTTGAAGGGCACACTTGGGAAGAAGAAATACCCTCTAAAATCTAAAAATAACCAAAAAATTAAAAAAATTTGGAAAAAATCTGTGCATTTCTATTCTTTTCACGTAGTGTCATCTCCGCAGATTGGCGTCTGTGCCTGCAAACTGTCATCTCCGCCAGCTACTCTGTCGTCTCTGCAACCAAATTGTCATCTCCACAGTTTGGCATCTCCACCTGGTCTTCTACTGTTGGTGCTGCAACTAGACTGTTGTCTCCACATCCTGAACTATGGTCTCTGCAGATCAGCGCCTCCGCTAGCTACTCTGTCATCTTTGCGACCTAAACTGTCATCTCCACCACCGCCAACTTAAACTATCATCTCCATTGCCACCAACCTAAACAGTCATCTTCGCAACCTAAACTATCATCTTCACCATCACCAACCTAAACTGTCATCTCCACAGATCAGCGTCTTCGCAGTTCAACATCTTTGCCTCTTTCTTTGTCATCTCTATAGATCAGTGTCTCCGTAGATCAGCATCTCCATGGTTTGGCATCTGCACCTGATGAACTATTGTCTCTGCCTATCTTTGTTGCATTTCTATTTTAACATCTTTGTTTCTACACTTTGCAGTTTAAAAAAAAAAAATTGGTGGTTCCATAGAGTAGAGGTTTTTTTAAGCATTTTTACTCCTAGGAAAAAGAATAAAAAAAGTTTAAAAGAAAAATTTCATAGTTGAGCTTTCATTTTGGAAAATTTTGGGTGACTAATCAATTTGCTTTTTTGTCTCATTGCAGGTTGGAGCAACAAAATTAATCATATTTTTTAGGTTTTTTGTGCAATGAACTTGAATGATTAAACACATTTTTCTTTGAATGTATGTTCTTCAAAACACACTCTTAAATGCCATAGATAAAAGTCAAAATTTTCTTTGGAATGCATGACTAAAACAAACAAACTCAATCTTGAATGCAAAAGATCAACTAACCATTGCAATATCTCACAGTTCAATTTTTGGTGCATTAAAAAGAACAAACAAATCTCTCTTTTCCATGCAACTTAGGCAAAGTTAATTCATGAACACTTAAGAAATTTGTTAAGTTAAAAATAAATCAACAAAAAATCAAATTTAGTAGTTTCTTCATTGGACTCACCCTCTTTAATCACCCATCAATTTAACCATTGGTTGCAATCTTAGTGCCATCTATTGGGATGGGTCCACCTAAGAGAGTGTTAAGTGTTCCATAATCAGATTCTACTTAATTTTCTTTCTGAGGGGTTGTCTTAAACTTATAATATTTCTACAATGTCCAAAACTCTAGATTAAATCAATCACACTTCAAGTTTGGATTTTAAAACTAAACAACCAATTGGCGTGGAGGGCCTCCGAGCGCGCACTTGACAATCGAGTTTCACACATCTTTGTTTTGGGCTTAAAACAAAATCACACCAACTCTTGAATGCTTTAAAAGAAATTAATCGATACATGATGTGGAGGGCCCCCGGGTGTGTGAGTTTATTTTCTTGTTGACCCTAACTCTTCTTCTTGTTCGCATTCTTTGATCGATTTTGCTTTGTTGGTGCATTTCAAAGTTGGAATTAAACATTGTCTCTTAAACATGAGTGCTTACAAAGTCTAGATCAAAACACATAAGAGTCAGTTGGTAAAAGAATAAGCATTTTTTTTAGCCCAAGGTCATCCAAGTCTTCTCTTCCCTTGTTGTCTTTCGAGGCCATCTTGGGTGCATAAGATTAGGATCCAAAACCTTGTTTCTCTTTTTAGGAGGCCTTCTTGGGGATTTCATCACCCCTTGGGATGACCTCAACTCCAGTGTTCTGACGGAGTATAAAGATCGGGAGGTGAATCTAAAGAAACCTCTCTTGGAATCAAGATTTTGTCACTCGGGCTAAGCCTCAAGGAAATTTATACCCTTGAGAAGTGAAAGAGGAGAAGTGGGTTACCGTTCCTCTCGACTGTGTGACATCTTTTTAGTTTCATCTATAGATTTGGGCCTCATGTACCTTGGGTATATCGAGGACTCCTTAGCTAAACCAACTATCAGCCTTATAGACAACCATCTAGGATGTTAATGTGTCTGAAGTAACTGATCAAAACATTTGTAAAACATACACACTCCTTGGCCCAAGTATCACATTTTGAGAATCAAAAACTTCTATCTGGTTGTTCCTATCTATTGCTTGATTTTTTATTTGTTGAATTAATATCTTCCAAAATTGATCAATCCTAGCTTAAGACATACTTACCATAGTCACTGCCTATTCTAGAAGTTGAACGAGTTGAAGCAAAATAACCAAGATCTCTCAAAGCTAAGCAGATTCAGGAATTGATGTCAAAGCAACCCAAACCCAAACAAAAGTTTCACAAAGCCAAACTCAATCCATCTTAGGCATACCAAGAACTCTCAGCCAAGAGAAAAGAAATAAAACCAAGCCCTCAAATTGCCAAACTCCATAAAGCAAAAGACAAAGCTGCTGACAAAGTCCTTCAAGATGCCTAGTTAGATCACACCATCCAACTTAACCAACATCCAAGAGTTAACTCTTCTTATGCCTTACCAACTAGGCATGATTTCTATGATTAGACCCCCTTGTTTCTCCACATCTTCTTGCATAAGCTTCACTTTAGAGTCATCCTTCTAGGTAAGCCAGCCATCTTTAGTCCTCCCCTTAAGCATTTTAGCTCATCCATCTCATTTAGAACCAAACCATCTAGCCAAAAATCCAGAACTTCACATCCAAGGCTTCAAAATTGTTGTCACTTTGCCAAAAATTTGTCATTCCTAACATCTTCCAAATCCACCAATCTCACCCAAGTTATCCCTTTGACAAAGCTTTGTCTAGGGTAATCCATCTTTGTCACTTGTTATCCCTCATCACCTTGAGCTAAAGGTTGGGATCAACAAGTGGTCAATCTCATGTTCTTCTTAAAGCATCATCAGTCGATCCTTAAGTTGACACAATCACCACCAAGCTTGCACATAGGAAAGCAAACCTTTCATAATTTTGCAACATATCTTTGAAGTTAGAATCCCCAACCCAATCCTCCTTAGGTTTTGTCATACAAATTTGCCTCAACCTAGGAAATTATTTGCATAGAAAAGCCTTCCTCTTTTGCATCCATCAGCATTGTTGCATCTCATCCCTAGGAAACATTTTGCATTTTCATGCCACTTGTCACTCGCTTAGCCAAGAAGAAGGAAACAATGGAGCCCTATCATTTGGATCAAATAGCATCGCTCCCCTTGAGCAGTCAACCATCCTTTAGCCTAGAGAACACCATACCATCACCTACTGACATTGAAGCTTTCATGAACCAACTAGGAAATGTAGTATTTGTGAACTCCATTATAAACAAAAACAAGGAAATAATCATGGCTAACTTTCGAAGGGACAACATTGGAGCCTTTGACTTTGGAAGACCTCCTCCCCTATCAAAGCCATCTCACCCATTGTTTGTACAACTCCCACCACCCATAGGCTCTTATGATTCCAATTATCCTCAATATGTGCCAAAAGAAGAGCCTCAACCCACCCCATATGATCCAATAGACCCAAACATACCAGCCTCCACTCAAGTTGAAAAATCCCTTCCACAAGCCAATCCAGCCACCACCACTCTAGCATTGGTCCATACCACTCCATCCCAAACCCCCTTCACCCAAAACACCTCACCATTCACTCCCTTCACTATTGTTGTTTCTGCTCTCCAACCTAGCCTTCCAAATCCACCCATCTCCCAAATCAGTGCTAGTATCATTGGCCAACCTCAGCAATACACAACCAGGATGCCACCCATGGGGCCAAGTAACCAACCCTTCATCACCCCCAACTTGTTCACCTCAGCTCAGAACACAATTCCATCATTTCCACTAGGTCCTTGGAGCTTAGTGCCATCAGCCACAAATTCACAAGCTACTACCCTCACTCCATAAAGCTATCAAACCCCACAAGCTACTACCAATGTTCTACCAAGCTCTCAAGTGACCCAAGCTCCTGCCACCCCTCTACCAAGCTTTCAAATCCAGACACCAAGCTATCAAACCCCATCAATTCCATTTCCAAGCTTTCAATTCCCACCACCTCTACCACCAACTAATCCATTACCTCCTATTACCAACTATTTTTCTATGCCACTTCTAGGAGGAAATCTACCACCACCAACTACCAATTACTTGGCCTCTTTTTCCATGTAGATACCTTCCCAAATGGGGGCACAACCCACATATATTGGTCAAACTCCTCAAATCCAAAGTCAAGTTCCATAAGCTCCTTGATCCTTTCCCCAAGCTTCACAACCATCTTATACCTTACATCTACAAAGCAATCCATTTATCCCACAGCCAGCTTATGTTCCTCAATCCCAACCTCAATTCCAATATCAACAGCAAGCCTCGTAACACATGCAACAATATGTGCCCCCTCCACCTCAACAACCCATCATCCATCATTCAGTTTCCCAAGCCATGTACAAGCCCTACCAGCCCATACCTCAAAGCCATCCATATTTCATTGCCCCATCTAGCACATACCTACCTCAGGGCACTCCTACATTGGGGCCACCCCAGCCATCACCCATTAATTCAGAATGGGAAGCCATGAAAACAGCTTTGAAGAACATCCAAGAAGGAAATGATCCAAAAACCTTCAAATTTGAGAATGTGTGTCCTTACCCATTTTGACAGAGCCATTACCATGACACCATTTCCCAAGCATTTTGAGACACCCAAGTTTGACAAGTTCAGAGGAAAAGGAGACCCTATCACACATATCAAAGAATTTTACATGCACTGCCAAGAAGTGGCATACGATGAAATCTTCCTCTTGCGTCTCTTTCCCAAAAGCTTGGCTAGACTAGCTCTTGAATGGTTTTATAGAGTCCCCTATGGCACAATTAAAAATTTTCCTGAATTGTCTAAGGCATTTGTAGCCCAATATGCCCATCTTGTTGAAATAGAGCTATCAGTAGTTGATCTTGTCCACACTAAGAAAAAAGGTGGAGAAAGCCTTCCCAAATATCTGCAAAGATGGAAAACCCTTACCACTCGCATATCTTGCACCTTACCAGAGCACCATTTGGTGAAAATATTTATTGATAATGCCCATCCTAGCTTGGCTCACCACATGACCATGAACTGTTTGTAGACCTACAAAGATATCAAAGAGAAAGAAATGATCCTTGAGCAAGAACTCATTAAAAATGGTGTGGTCAAGATTTACATGGAAGCCAACCAAAATCAATCACATTCCAATGAAAAGTCTAGGTATTGGAACAAAAACAAGCATGTTGCAACAGATGGCATCACTGACACCAAGCATGTAAATATTGTTGGTCCTTCTCAAAACCAGTCCAACCCACCATATCAACCAAACAATCAGCAAGCTATCAACTACCAATAGTAGAATAACCAAATCTATCAAAACCACAATCCAAGACCCAACTTTCAAGGGTCTAGCAATCAAGCTAATGCCATCAATATAGCTACAGGACAAAAGCCTAGATTCCAACTTGCAGCTAGAAATTATACACCCCTTGGTGAACCTTTTGAGAAATTAGTCAAGGAATACCTCATCAAATTTCCTCCTACCCAGCAAATTGACCCAAGCCAATCCAAAGCGGCATGGTACAAAGATAATTTGTACTACAAATTTCATAGGGTAAAAGGTCACACTACCCTCAGATGCATGAAACTAAAAGATTATGTGCAGGACCTCATCGATCAGAAAGAAATCATCATTGGTGCCCAAACCTCTCCCAATACAGGCTTATAGATCTATCAAAATGCTTTTCCTCCTCACAGTAACCAAAATCCTAGAAAAGCACCTATCCAAGCCAACAAAAACAACACCAATAACCCCCAACCAAACCAACAGCATGGGAAGAACAATGACCACACTTCATCCTATATAGACTATGGTAGCCTCATAGGTTGTATATCTGAGAAAGAGCCTTCTGTCAATGTTATCAATATCCAAGGACCAAACAATGAGTGTGCAGTCACCACTCGAAGAGTGCAATTTAAAATCATAGGCCCACTAGTTTCACAAGCACCATCAGCTCCATCAAAAAGCCAGTACAATATCTTGGAACACCTTGGGAACATGCTAGCCCAAATCTCCATTTTAGACCTTCTTCGCACTAGTCTTATGTAAAAGAACATCCTTGACAGTGCTCTTATAGAATCTCGTGTCCCTTCAGATATCAACGCTACTAATTTTTGTAATCTTGTTGGACACCTATCCTCCTCATGTGCCCTATCATTCAAACCCACCGACATACCCTTGGTCGAGCCAGATCACACCCTTCCGCTTTGCATAGCCATCATGGTATCCAATTTTTCTGTGAAAAGAGTAATGATAGATAATGGATCAGCCTTGAATATTTGCACCCTAAAATTCATAAAACAAGCTAGGTATACTGAGGCAGATATCATCAGTGAGGTTATCACCATCAAAGCTTATGAGAACTTGGAAATAACCATAGAAGGAACTATTTTGCTGCCAATCAAGCTTGGGCCAATCATCCAAGAGACACTCTACCATGTTATTGATCTAAACCTACCATTTAACATCCTCCTCAGTCACCCATGGATTCATGCCATGAAAGCCATTCCATCCACTTACCATTAGTGCATCAAATTTCCACATCAAGGCACTGAGGTAACCACCCATGCCAATCCAAAACCCTTTGCTTACTCCAATGTGGTTGAAGCTTCATATACAAACCATTTCCCTGGAATTAATATCAGCACAGCCATCGCCAGCTCATCCCACACTTGTAATGACCCAGAAACCATCCTTGCCTCCACCCTATCTATCGTGAAGATCAATAACAAAGGCTATGGAGAGTATAGTCTATCAGATGCATTTGTTGTCGGGGCATTCCCACTTGATCCACATGTCCATGGATAACTAACATATCACAAAGCTAAGGAGATTCCACCTCCTCGATACAAACAATTTGGCCCAACAACTTTTGTATCCTCAAAAATCCCTCTTCATGAGGAGCTCACTCTAGATATCAATAATTGGTTACATAAGGATGCACCTCAAATAAATCAAGCACGCCTTGATCACTTTAGCCAAAAGTATTCCAAGAACATAAGATCACCATTGACAAATGGAACTATCATGGTGGTGGTCTAGGACTAGAAGAAAGAGACATGTAGTGCCCCATCGACGCACACAAGTGGGAATCGAAGTCAGGTCTTGGCTTTGGCATACCCACAATTGGGGGCACCAATACAGATGGTTACACTTTTTTGAAAATTAACCATGACCTTGTCAAGATTGAAGATATTCATGAGGAAGTTGAAAAGAGAGCCTACAATGATATCCCAGATCAAATCTCCCTTGGAGACTCTGTTCTCCAAGAATTATCCATCCACCTCATTGACCTACCACTCGCCCATCCAAAACTCATAGATTGGGACCAACCAAGCGTCATACACATTGATGAGTTCACATCAGAGGAAGCACTTCTGAGATTCATGGGAGCCAAAATTCCTCATAAGAAAACAAAGCCAGATTCTACCTATATCTATAAGCTAGATCCTAAGGGGTATTTTGGAGAAAATCCCCAACCTAGTTCTGATACACCCAAAACTAGAACTAAGGTGAATCCGAGACTTGCTAATGCAGTGAAGAGAACCCCTAAGCAAGAACATCCAAAGCCACAAGTAGAACATGAGGATTTAGCATTACCTCCTCAAGATAATTGACCAGAGGTGTGTTCTATTCTAATTGAGGATACTAGAGAAGTCAACATCAGTTCTTTAGAGATCCCCGAACTTGTTCACATTGTTGCATCCCTATCACAAGACCAAGCTGACCTCCTCTTTGAGGTATTAAGAGAGAACATTGGCCAATTTTCATGGTCATATCAGGACATGCCAGGACTTGATCCAAAGCTTGTAGTTCACCATCTTGCAGTCGATCCAAAGATTAAGCCCATCAGACAAAAGCTTAGAAAAATGCACCCCAAGGTGGCATTATTGGTCAAAGCTGAATTAGAAAGAATGTTAGCTACTAAGGTTATCTAACCTATCGACTAATCAGAGTGGATCTCCAACATGGTCCCCATCACTAAACCTTCTAGTGACATCAGAATCTGCACTGATTTTAGAGATCTTACCAAAGCTTATCCAAAAGATGATTTTCCCTTGCCCAACATAGATATGATTATAGATCTTACAGCTAGACATGAAATTTTGTCCCTCATGGATGGATTTTTTGGGTATGATCAAATCAAGATTGCAGAAGAGGATCAGCATAAGATAGCATTCACTACCCCTTGGGGAACCTTTTGTTACAACATGATGCCTTTTGGCCTAAAGAATGCTAGGGCTACCTATCAAAGAGCTATGACAACTATTTTCCATTATCTTATCCATAGAATTTTGGAGGATTATGTGGATGATATCTTTGTTAAATCTCACACCTTCATAGATCATCTTGCTGACTTGGAGAAAGTCTTTGATAGGTTAGTTGAATATCATCTCATGCTGAATCCCAAGAAATGTGTCTTTGGGGTCACATCTGGCAAGCTTCTAGGCTTTATAGTTTCTAAACAAGGTATAGAGATCAACCCCAAGAAGGTCAAGGCTATCTTAGACATGCCTCCTCCTCATACACTATGACAACTTCACTCTCTTCAGGGAAAGCTTCAATTCGTCTAGTGCTTCATCCCCTAGCTTGCAAATAAGTGTACACCATTTGCACATTTACTGAAGAAGGATGAGAACTTCAAGTGGGATCCTTTATGTCAGCCTAGCTTCGATCAGCTCAGGAAATATCTCACCAATCCCCCTATCTTGGTTCCACCAGTTCCTAGTTGTCCCTTGATCTTGTACATATCAGCAATGCCTACTGACCTAGGGGTACTTCTAGCACAACTTGATGACTACGGCAGAGAAAGAGCCATCTACTACATCAGTAGAAACCTAGTTGGTTATGAACTCAATTATACTCCTATGGAAAAAGCTTGTTTGGTAGTTGTTTTCTCAACTCAAAAGCTTCGCCATTACATGCTAAGTCATACCATCCAACTAGTCTCCAAGATCAACCCTCTCAAGTATATGCTCTCCAGAACAACACTTATAGGCCGTTTGGCCAAATGGGTTATGCTCCTTAGCAAACTTGACATCCAGTATGTGGATAGAAAGGAAATCAAAGGGCAAGCTATAGCAGATCACCTAGCTGATCTTCCTCTAGTAGATGCATATCCTTTGATCATAGAATTTTTAGATGAGCATATCTGTCTAATTAAAGAACAGCCCCCATGGAAACTTTATTTTGATGGCTCATACACATCTCATGGATCAGGGGCAAGAATATTGTTGGTCACACCTCAAGGAGATTACATTCCAAAAGCCTTCAAGCTACAATTCCCTAGCACCAACAATATAGCCGAATATGAGGCTCTCGTAGCAGGATTAAAGATAGCTACAAAATGGAACATTACTAAGTTACAAATCTTTGGTGATTCTCAGCTCATCATCAAGAAAGTGCTAAATGAATATCAAACCAAAGATGAAAAGCTATTACCCTACAAAGAGCTAGTTGATAGCTAACCCAACATTTTACAAGGCTTTAGTTTACACAAGTGCTTCGAATACAAAACAAAATAGCAGATGCAATGCCTACTATAGGTTCACTCTTGGAAATTCCCCAAGTAGCTACATAGTATGAGTTTTTAGTTGAGCATATCCTCACACCCACCTATGTGAATGAGGATTCAAACCATGTTTGTATCTTGGTTGGTCCCCAATCCCCTTGGTACCATGAGATTCATGCTTACCTTAATGATGGTATCATATCCCCTCACCTCACACATACCCAACACGAGAACCTCATCTAAAAATCATCCTGCTATGTTATCATAGCCAATACCCTATATCATCAAGGTTATCACGATACTCTCTCTCGATGTTTAGATGAAAACAAGGCCACAATGGTGTTAAAAGAAGTACACTCCAGACTTTGTGGTGCCCACATGAGTGGTATTGTCCTAGTGTGAAAAATCCTTAGAGCAGGCTAATATTAGCCTACCATTGAAGAAGACTCCTGTGACTTTATTAAAAAGTGTCTCCCATGTCAGCAACATGCAAATCTTGTGCACACTCCAGCACAGGATCTACAACTTATTACCCCACCTTGGCCTTTCGCTTGTTGGGGCCTTGATCTAGTTGGAACTATCACACTCCTCTCATCTGATGGATATAAATGGATAATAACAGCTATAGACTATTTCACTAAGTGGGTGGAAGCAGTCCCCCTAGTCTCAGCTATAGGAGTTTAGGTCTCCAAGTTCATCTTGTACCACATTGTTTGCCACTTCGACATCCCATCCACCATCTTCATCAACCACGAAGGTAACTTTGAAAATCTTAACATGGAAGAATTATGCACTTCCCTCCACATCCATCACCACTTTTCTAGCCCATATTTCCCACAAGGTAACGGCCAGGCAGAGGCAACTAACAAAACCCTCCTCAAAATCCTAAAAAAAGTTGTCAATGATTTTGGCTGCGATTGGCACCTACAAATAAATCCAGCCCTATGGACCTATTGAACCTCCCTTATTACATCCATAGGAACAACTCCATACTCCCTAGTCTATGGTGCCAAAGTGGTACTACCCATAGAGGTTGAACTTCCCTCCTTGCGCATATCTTTGCAGGGGCAAATATCAGATGAAGAATACAGAGTAGCTAGACTCACCCAGCTCGATCTCTTAGACAAGAAGCGACAACTAGCCTATGATCATCTCACAATCTATAAAACTCATCTCAAAAGGAATTTCAATAAGAAGGTGCTCCCACGACACTTTCAGCTAGGCGACATGGTCCTCAAAGAAAACATGAAAGTCCAAGCAGATTGAGAAAATAAAGGCAAGTTTGAACCTACATGGCTTGGTCCTTATGTTATCACTGCCTCCTTTGGCTCTGGAGCCTATTAGTTATCTACACCGAAAGGATAACTCTTGAATGAACCTATTAACATAATTCATCTCAAGAAGTTCTATGCTTGAAGATCCTTGGTATACCCAACTTTTGAAAAATTCAAAAAAATAGTAAAGAGAAAAAAGCGTCCAATGGTGAAAACTTGGCAATTCAAGCACCTTGGATAGGTACCTTGGTGAAAACCTGGTAATTCAAGAGCCTTGTGTACTAAGACTACTCCATTATCTATCACTATCCTATCCCTCATCCATCCACCCACCATCCCATAAAACACCTACTTGTTCCCTTGGTGTTCCAACCAAATATCCAAAATCCAATGAAGCTTGTAAATACCTCCTATACAGCTTGTAAATCTTGTACCTTAGCTTGTAAATCTTGTACCCCAGCTTGTAAATCTTGTATCATCCCTTGTATCATACCTTGTATATTCTAATCTTGTCCAAAAGCTTGTACCATATTCTAGCTTGTAAATAATATTGTATCCTAGCTTGTATCCTATCACATGCACACAAAGAATCCCATTTTCACTTAAGCTTTTTGCAAACCCTCTACCTATCTGCCTATCAACTATTACAGACATCCCACCCTTCACAAACATTTCCATCTCACAAAACCAAAACATGAACAACCTTGTACATTTGTAACATATCTTGGTTTTTCAGCTTGTACATCCTCTTTAGCTTAGTACCATTGTATCTATCTAGTTCTCGTGTTAGTTCCTCTTTGATCAGCATCTTGCACACATCGTACAACCCCTGGTTAGCTATTCCAATGCATCCTTTAGCTAGATCTCTTGTCACCAACATGTTATCCTTTTTAGTTTAGCTTGCCAGACGCATCACTCCTCCAGATCCATCAGCTTAGGTGCTCTCCGATAGATCCTTGTAGGATATAGCTTTCCTCATGTTTGATCTTGGTTCATTAGTACCTTGTCCCACCCATCTCATTGGCAAACGGTTCTCTTTTGGATTTTCACTTTCTTTTGATTTGGAATCTTCCCTTTTGGGTCTTGAAGTATCTTTTCCAAGAAATCTTTTTTTTCCCTCCTCAAAGTTGCCACGATCTTCCATATCATGGTATACTGCGAATGGGGCAATTTGAGCGTAAGGTCTTGATTAGGTCTTTTATTTGTTTTTCTTTTCTATTTGTGGGTTACTCAGTGTCGGTTCCACTCTAATTCTTCTGAGATTCATGTGCGATGTTGGGGCAATCCTTGTGTGTTTATTTTGAGTTAGTTCATCAGTCCTTTGGATAGTTGGTGAAAAGGCCTTGATGTTCTTGGTAACCTTGGAAATTAACCAATAGTCCTATAGCAAATCTAGTACTCAACTACATGTTGGTACTTCTCTTTGAAGTATCCCCCTGCTCAAAAAGCTTCAATGGTTTCCTTTCATCTCCATTATCCCCCATCCATATCCAACTTCCGTCTCTCCTACCCCAGCTTATGCATTAGTATCTCTTTGAATCAATCTTCACTTTTAGCTTTAGGGATCCACAATCCTAGTCTTAGGGATCCACCAATCCAATCAATCCACCAAGCCTCATCTTTTGAGATCTACAATCCTAGTCCTAGGGATCTCTGAAACCTATCTTTTGCCAAGCCAACTCTTTGACATCCTATTGCATCAGCTTTACAATCCCCTCATCCATCTCCCTATCCTAGATTCCTTTTTATAGCGCTCCACTCCCTCATCCCCCTCCCAATCCTAGAACGTCTTAAGCTTGCTTCCTTTTGAGCATCTGATCCTCCCTTTGTCATTCTCACTTAGTGAGAGTTTGAGCTAATTCAGCCCCTCCTCTTTGCCACTCTGAGTCTCCTTGCTTATCTTGGATTCATGTATTTTTCAAGAAGTCATCGAGCCTCATTTTTCTCTCCCTGCCACCTTCTTGAGGGGGCATCTCTAAGTCTAGTCTCTCCTCTTCTTATCCGAGACTAAGTCAATCTTGTTGCTAAAACATCTTCCTCGTGTCGTCTCCATTCGAACTTCTTTGAAATAGTGTTGTCTTAACACTATATCAAAGAGGGGAAAAATGTAGACACCTAAATCTGATTAGACCACTTCAGTAATCTTATTTAGCTATCTCTAAAGGCATCATTAATTAAATTCCTATTTAATTAATCCTTTCCCATCCTCTACCTGATTAATTTAATTAATCATCTGTAGTCCTAATTGATAAATCAAATAACCTATCATTTATCAATTAAATCCTATTCTTCTATCTAATTCCAAAATTCTTATTTATTAAATAAATCTATTTGATAAATAAAATCCTCAAATCTAATAACCCCTAACCTATCCCTAACCCTTAATTTAGCCTAATCCGCCCCATCCACCCATACTAACCAAGCTTAGCTACTAACTCACCCACCCTCATTAAATGCCATCCACTTGCATATCTCTAACAAGCCTAATCTAATCCTAAATCACCTCTAATCCCCCTCCTAACCTTGTCACATTCCCTAAGAAAGCTTAAGACTTTCCTAAGCTAGGAAAAGTCAACAATCTCAACTCCCTCCAAAATATCCCAACCACTAAGCGTTCAGTGCTCTTAAAAAGGCCATAAAGACTCTTACAAGCCCATTCATCGCTCTTACAAGTCATTTATGAAGGATATTTATGAAGATATTATCCCTTGAGCCTCCTTTTCTTACTCATCCATCCCCTTGCCTCTATGCACTCACCCTATGACATGTGTTACTCCCTAGTGGGTGCTAAACAAGCACAATCTATGTGCTCTCCTTTGAGTGCATCCTAGCCCTCCTTAAGCTTTCATCTCTCCTTGCATCTTAACCCTCCATCCCTCAAGCTCTTAGCCTATAAATTGAATCCCCTCCCAAGCCAATTTCATCACAATCCTTGAGTTAAAGTTATAATGCTAGTTTGAGAACCAAAAGCCATCAACCATACCCTTATAATGCCAAATTGAGAGCTCACAAAGCTACCAATTTGCCATTTTCCATCTCCATTGAAGCTAGTTTTGAGAACCTTGAGCATACATACCAAATCTAAGAAAATAGACTGATCCCTAAATCAAGTGACCATCCTCATTGAGAGAGCTATTCTATGGCTCATATTCTCATTTGAAGGTTTCACTTTGTCTCTCATATATGTTATGATTTTTATGCTAGTTAATGCTTTGTTCTCTTAATAGATTAGTATTTCTTGCTAACATATTTCTCATATATAGGATCAACCCCTTGGATATATTCTACACATCCAAATTTTCCTTCTACACCCTTCATCTAGGTTAGATTAATCAGTTTGGGAGCTTGATCCTTCTTTTTCCTTCAAATCTAGACTAGACATAAGATTATGCTCACTCCAGGGCTTGCTGGTAAAAATAGATGCCATGCTCCTATAGCCTTGAATCTATACCATCTCAAATATCCCTCTACTAACTTGCATTCCACAAAGCAGCATTAAAATCCCACTATGGGTTTGCATGTTAGGAGGCCATCTTGTTGAAACCCTCAAATTTGGAGTAAATCTAACCTACCTGCACTAAAAGTAATATAATTTTTTTTGTATATAATATAGAGACTTAAAACCAATTGCAATGGAATCCTGACTCAACCCTCTATCCAAATATATAATACTTGTACCACCAAAAATTTGTATAGTCTATACGAAATTGAAAAAATTGTTAAAAGGTAGAAAATATGAGTTTTTTATTCACCAATGCTATCCATCGTTCGTACAATGAACTTTTACATGTGTAGGGATCTTAAGTACATGATTTCCAATAGTTATAACTTTCATTTGGATGGTTGGAAGACCATACAACCTCTTTTTCAATTTGACAACAAAAATTGCAAAAATTGCTCTTTAGCAACTTTTGCACTTTTTTGCAATTTTCACGAACCTTTAACCCGATGGTGTCTTAATGATTCAAATAGATATAAAACACCCTAAAATCATCAAAATACTCAAAAATTCTTAAATTATGACTCTTTGGTTACAAATGGCCACTTGGCTTATAACCACACCAAAGTGCTAATGTACCTTACAAGCGAGTCTTAATTACAAATAAGGACCAATCCTCATTCCTAATGATTCTAATCTATCAATAAACCTTGAATTCATGCCTAAGAGTCTTAGGTGCCCTACACCATACTACTAAGGCCAAAATAAACAAAAGTATCCTGAGTTGGTAATGTGGAAACATCATATGCCATCTTCTTTATTGTTGATTCAAGTAGTCAACTTGCATCTGCAACTGGTTTACCAGTCCATTTGACAAGGTACTCTATGTACACCTTCATTCTTGTCTTTTTTCCTTCTCTTTTGTCCAAAAAAAATTCAATGGTGGGTGCCCATGCTTTGGGAAGATATTCCATGATCTCTTTACCTACCTTGGTCGATTCAATGCCATTGTTTTTCAGCCGGAGAAACTCTGTAAGTATATAAATTAGAGTCATTGAATATATTGGAGAGCCCTATGTTTGGTGGCAACTCCACTTTGTAAGCATTGTGTCCACATTTTTTCAAGTTCCTAAAAGGACCTACTTTCCTCATCATAACTAGATCTCATATTTCAAATTGAAGATCTCTTCTCTTAGTATTTGCTACTTCCTTATACTTTTTTGTCACTTTTTCTAACTTGTCCTTGACCTCTTAATGAATTTCCTTCATAACTTCAGCAAAATCATTTGCTTGGGCACTAGTTCTTTCCATAGATTTGACTTCTCTGACTCCATTACCCCTCTAGGATGAGTGCCATAAACAATTTGAAATGGGCTTAGTCCAGTTGTCCTATTTACTAAATCATTATAAGAAAACTCTACTTGTGCTATGACTGAATCCCATGATGAACCATGTTCCTTAGTAAGGCATCTTAATAGGTTGCCCAATAACCTATTAACCACCTCTATTTGACCATCTAATTGTGGATGGTATGCTGATGAAAATGAAGGGTCTATACAAAGCTTTCTCCACAAGTCCTCCAAAAGTGTCGAAGAAACCTAGAATCTCTACCAAAGACTATGGATAATGGTAATCCATGTAGTCTTACTACCTCCTTGAAAAAGATACATGCAATATAAGAGGCATCATGACTAGTTTTACATGGAAAAAAGTGTACCATCTTAGAGAACCTATCTCCTAAAACACAAATATTGTCATAGCCCTGCTTGGTCCTTGGTAATCCAAGTACAAAATCTAAACTTATTGCATCCCAAGGCCTATTATGTATTGGTAATGGAGTTTATAGTCCTGAATTGGAAGTCTTCCCCTTTGCCTTTTGACAAATCACACAAGCCTCTACAAATTTCCTCACATTCATTGACATCCTAGACCAATAGTAAAATATCCTTACTAGTTCAAGGGTCTTGTCCATCCCAAAATGACTAGCTAGGGCCCCATAGTGCTTCTCTTTTGTGATGTTCTCCCTCAAGGAATCCTTTGAAGAGAAATCCTTCTTGCAACATGAAATCTACATAAATGCTATGATACTACCCTACTATATACCTGCAAACTTGATAGGCCTCTTTGAAGTCTTCATCACCTTCATACATGTCTTTTATGGAGTGAAATCCCACATTCTCCAACCTCATTTCTTGAATGGTTAAGTTCCTTCCACTAAGGGTTTCAACAACCTTATTTGCCTCCCCTTTCTTATGCTTAATAGTGAAGGTATATGATTGAAGGTACTCCATCCATTTTACATGCCTATGGTTCAACTTTTCCTATCTATTCAAGAAACTCAATGCATGGTTATCAGTATAGACAATAAACTCCTTGGGAAATAAATAATGTCTCGATTTTCTTAGAGATTGAACCATAGCATAAAATTCCAGATCATATGTAGAATATCTTTCTTTTGCTTCATTTAACTTTTCACTAAAGATGGTTATTGGTTTACCTTCTTGACTTAGGACTCCTCCTATGGCAATATTACTTGAATCAAATTCAATAGTAAATACTTCTTGAAATCAGGTAGAGTAAGGATGGGTGCCTCTGCAACCCTTTTCTTCAAATATTCAAAGAACTTATCAGTAGCCTTATTCCATGCAAATTGACACTTCTTTCCACCCTTGATTTTATGAATCATAGGGGAACACACATCATTGCAACCTTTAATACATTTTCTATAAAAGCTTGCCAAACCATGAAAGCTCTTTACCTCACTTGCATTCCTTGGTGTAGGCTAGTTGAGGATTGCTTCCACCTTTTCTGGATCCACCTTGAGGTTGCCCTTGGATATGACAAAACCTAGGAAGACCAACTCTTCCTTCATGAAGACACACTTATCCAAGTTTATCTTCAATTCCTTCTCCTTAAGTTTCTTCAAAACCAATTATGAGTGTATTAGATGTCCCTCTTTAGATTTGCTAAATATCAATATGTCATCTAAATAAACAACAACGAAATGATTGATAAAAGGTGCAAAAACTTCATTCATGAGTCTCATGAATGTACTAGGGGTGTTAGAAAGGCCAAAGGACATCACCATCCATTCATAAAGTCACTCATTAGTCTTGAAGGTAGTTTTCCATTCATCTCCTTCCCTTATTCTGATTTGGTGGTACCCACTGTTCAAGTCAATCTTTGAATAGTACATTGCCCCTCCTAGATGATTCATCAAATCCTCTGTCCTGGAGATTGTTAACCTATATTTGATGGTTATCTTGTTTATGGCTCTTGAATCCTTACACAACCTCCATGTCCCCTCCATTTTAGGTGCCAACAAAGTAGGGACTACACAAGGGCTAATACTCTTTCTTATGAACCTGTTTGCAAGAAACTCCTCAACTTGTCTTGCTAATTCCTTGTTTTACTCTAGTGTCAATGTAGAACCTGGAATAAAGTCAATACAATGACTTACCTCTCTAAATGGTGGCAAGGTACTATGAGCAGGGTCTGAAATAACTTCCTTATATCTATCCAAAATTTTCCTCGCTTCCTTGGGTTCCACATTCCTTATTCTTGGTCTACCTTCCTCCTTTTTATCTTCTTGTCTTGGCTTTACTACAGTGGCAAAACATGATGTATTCTTGACCTTGAGAGTCTTCAAAAACTCCTTCTTCCCAACCATCATCACACTAGATGCATGTTGGGTATCCTTTGCATCTTCTGGAAATGATGTCATAGTGTACTCCTTCCCATTTTTAGTGATGATGTAGACATTATTCCTCCCATCATGCTTGGAATTGATATCATACTAACATGGCCTTCCTAACAACAAATGACAAGGATCCATCTCTACAAAATTACAAATTTTTTTGTCCTTGTACTCTCCTAATTGAAATTCAACATTTTCTTGTTCATTAACTACAACTTTCTGCTCCTTGCTTAACCATGAGACCTTGTAAGGCTTAGGATGAGGAGACCTCTTCAAACCAAGCTTATTTACCATCTCTACTAATGCAATATTATTAGTTGAACTAGAATCAAAAATTACCTTACACACTTTACCTTTTACCTTGAGTAAAGTCTTGGACAAAGTCTTCCTTTGGGGTGGTTCCTACTCTATAACTATCTTCAACAACGTTCTATTGAACATTAAGGATTCCCCTCTTTCTAGATCAGCATTACCTCTTGCTCCTTGATCACTTTGTGCATCCTCTTCTTGGGCCAAGTGAATCCTTCTGTCTCCTTCTTGACTATTGCATCCCATCTTCTTAAGACATATAGATTATCTATGCCCCATTTAGTTGTAGGTGAAACACATTCTAGTGAATACACCTAGAGTTCTTTCTCTAAATCTTCCTCTCCCATTAGGTCTCCTACCTCTAAATCCTCCTTTAGATTTGTGTCTCCTTCTATCTCCTCTTGATTGCTTGCCTCCCCTTGAGACTTATTGGATGAGCCTCTACTTGAAAATCTTCCTTCACCTCTAGCACTTCCCCCTCTTCCTCTACCTTGAGAGTAATTCTTCCTCTTGTTTTTATCTTCAATCTTGAGGACCATTTGATAGCATTGATGTATTGATTTGGGGTTGAATACAATCAACTCATCCGTGATGGAGTACTTGAGCCCATTCAAGTACCTTGCTAGTTTTTGTTTCTCATTCTTAGGAATCTTAGCCCTTAGAATGAGTTTATGAAACTCCTTTGTATAGGCCCGCACATCCAAAATCCTTTTGTCTTAGACTTTGCAACCATTGATGTATTAGGACCTCATAGTCATTAGGCACAAATTGCCTTTTGATTTCTGATTTCATCCTTCTCCATGTTGCCAAGTGTTTCTTCCCTTCATCCTTCCTTTAATTTTGTAGGAAGTTCCACTAACTAAGGGTAGATTCATTCATCTTTGACTTTTCCACCTTCACTCTTTGGCTTTTAGGTGTATTATCAAACTCAAAGAAGTTATTAAGTGCTTCAAGCCAATCCATATATTCCTTTTGATCTAGCTTTCCACTAAACATAGGAAGTTTTGATCTTTGATCCTTCCTTCCCACTCTTTCCAAGGCTTCTAACATTGCCCTCTAATATAAAGGCATGGCTTGTTTTTCCTACCAAGGAGCTTCTTCCTCATTTATTTCTTCTTCTCCTTCAAAGTCTTCTAGGACTCCTCTTTCCACCTTGTCTTTCAACTTATCCAATTCCTTCTTCATAGTTATATTCTCTTCTCTCATTTCCTTACTTTCTACCATTTTCTCTTTGACCAACTTGGCCAACTCCACATTTGTAATCTTGAGAGGTATCTCCCTTTCCCCTTCCTCATTTTTTGACATATTTACTCCCCAATCAAGCTCTTAGTGGCTCTAATACCACTCTGGTGTAGAGCAAGTAGCAAAAGCAAAAAAATAATCTTCCAAGATTCAAACAACAACTAGACCTTCTTCCAAGATCAATGACTAATCCAATGGGCTCTCAATAGTATAGACTCTACCCTACAAGTGACTCCACTCTATAGGCCCAACCATCAAACCTAGGGTATTCAAACAACTTGGATCAACTAGAACAGTTAGGGACTCCCTATTACCAATAGGCCTACAATGGAAAATTCTTCTTGGATGGTTTCAACACTCAATTTTTTTGATAGAAATGGTTTCTATGGACTTAATGCAACAAGGAACACCAAACTTTAAATTTTTCCAACGCCCAACAATCAGTTTGCAAAATAGTTACCAACATTTCTACTAGGGCTGATCCTAGTTTTCACGGTCAAACTCCAAAATCATGCAAAGTACCCCCCACTATTTTTTCACTTTTAAACACTCTTCAACATCCCCTAAGAGATTCCAAAAGATCAATCACCAACTCATCTCTAGCATCAAGTTATGTCCACTTTGTGTCACAATCCTAAATGGCTAGTTTAGGTTGGGTTACAAGGAAAACTTAAACAAATATCTTCATAGGCTTGTTTCAACCCCTTGAATCTCTTATACACATACACATTATCCTTCTATATCCTTCACCTAGGTCAAATTAATCAGTTTGGGAGCTTGATCCTTCTTTTTCCTTCAAATCTAGACTAGACATAAGATTATGTTCAATCTAGGGCTTGCTGGTAAAAATAGGTGCCATGCTCCTACAGCCCTAAATCTCTACCATCTCAAATATCCCTCTCCTAAGTTGCATTCCACAAAGCAGCATTTAAATCCCACGGTGGGTTTGCAAGTTAGGAGGCCATCTTACTGAAACCCTCAATTTTGGAGTAAATGTGACCTACCTGCACTAAAACTAATATAACTTTTGTTTTATATAATATAAAGACTTAAAAAAAATTGCAATGGAATCTTGACTCAAACCTCTATCCATCCATATAATACTTGTACCACTACCAATCTATACAAGTGCTACAAAATTGAAAAAATAGTAAAAAAGGTAGAAAACCTGAGTTTTTTATTCACCAATGTTGTCCACCATCCATACAATGACCTTTTCCACACATGGGGATCTTAAATACATGCCTTCCAAAAATTATAACTTCCATTTGGATGGATGGAAGACCATACAACTTCCTTTTCAATTTGACAACAAAATTTGCCAAAATTGCTCTTTAGCAATGTTTTCCATTTTGCAATTTTTGCCCTTTTTTGCAATTTTCACAAACCTTTAACCCCATGGTGTCTTAATGACTCAAATAGATCTAAAACACCCTAAAATCATCAAAATACTCAAAAATACTTAAATTATGGCTCTTTAGTTACAAATGTTCACTTGGCTTATAATCACACCAAAGTGCCAATGTAACTTACAAGTGAGTCTTTATTACAAGTAAGGACCAATCCTCATTCCTAATGATTCTAATCTATCAATCAACCTTGAATTCATGCCTAAGAGCCTTAGGTTCCCTACACTAGATTCACCACCCCCGCACCCCCCAACTCTCCCTCTTAGTTATTCTAAAGCATTACCAATAGGTATGGGTACAAACCTAATGTAAGTTACTTGAAAGTATTTGGTAACAAATGTTGTATATTAAAAGAATCTAGAAAAGGAAAATTTGATGTCAAAGGTGATGAAGGCACATTTCTAGGATATTCTTGTAGAAGTAAAGAATAGCAATTTTAGAATTTTTCTATTCATAAAACCATAGAAAGTGCACATGTGAGAAATGATTAATTTGCAAAAAAGAGTGAAGAAGAAAGTAGCAATGAGCTTGTGGATTATAGAATATTTGTTTACTATGAACCTAATACCCTACAAAACCTATCTAGAAGAAAGGAGGCTTCACCTCCCAAGTCCCCAAAATCTCAAACAATTACCACATCATAGATAATGCAACCCAAGTCACAATCTATGAGGCCTCGCTCTGACCCATCATAGCATAGTGATACATTATTATTTTGATACTCATGACTCAATATGTTGAGACACTATTAGATACTTTGAACATATTATATTATTTCATGTTGTGTGGATTTTTACTTTCAGATATTTGGTTTTGCCATTTAATGCTTTATGAACATGTGTATTGAAGTAAGTGAATGCAAAATTAACACTTTGATTATGAAATTTTAATGATTAAGAATATGAGTAGAATGAGAGAAACCCTAATTAATTGGAAGATGTATGTTTTAATTTATGTGATTTCCTTGATATGTATATACATATGTTCATGTGATCTTATGGGGCTACTGATGTGTGCAATGAGTGTGCAGGATATTTTAGTCGAGAAACTCGACGGAGCAATAGAAATGATCCCTATGTGCCATTTGTGGAAACCTTGTTGTTTGTATCTTAATTGTATTGTGAGAACTATGAATGTATCCTTATGTAATTTAGTAAATGTTAATGTTTCATAATAGTATTCTTATAGTATCACTTGACACTCGTGAATGGTTTAGGCATTCTAGCATGCTAGTTAGGGTTGACCAAGTAGCCCTTGAATCTAAGTCAGACCAAGTTAGTGACCTTTTTTGCTAATTAGTTTTTAATCAAATTAGTTACCCCTAATCCAATTTAGTGTTTAGTCTGCATTTTGGAGTTGTTAGATACTCCTAAATATTCCTAGCTTTTGTTTGGTCCCAAATCAATTCCTAAGGCCTTAAATCATGAAATCTTAATACCCAGGGTATGGGTATGAGTTGGTGGCATTTTCCACCCCCTAGCCCCTTTTTGTTGACTTTTGAGGTCACCCAAAAAGTCTATTTTTACTTTAGTGCAAAAATAGAATGATTTCAGCATGGGTTGAATGACCCTAACCCTACCTTGAGGTTAGCCTTAGGTTTAGTTGAGTTAGAAACCTCTAGATTTTTAGGCAAAGGGGGGAATTTATTGGCCTTTTTAGGTGGTTGAGTTTGGATCTTATTTAGAGGCATTTTTTAGAAGTTTTGGTTGCTAACCCAATCTCTAGTTTTAGAGTGAAGTTTTGGAAGATTGAAGGCAAGGAAGGAAAAGCTCTTCTCAACTTGTTCATTTTACCATAATATTTTTGTGAAGGTAGGAGTTCTTCATCTCCTTTGTTCATGTTCTTCATGCTGCTCATGTTGTTTCATGCTTGGTTCATGCTTATGTTATTGTGTTGTTCATTGGTATGCTTATATGTATGTTGGGTATGCTTGGGAAGGATTGAAACATGTTTTTCTTGAATGCTTTTCCCTCATGTTTTTCTTGAATTTTGAAGTTTTCTTATATGGGTGTTTTGGCATTACTCACACTTAGATAGGGCAGAAGTGGCCAATTTTAGGAAAGGTCTTCAGTTGGACTCCAACAGTGTAGAGTCTCTTCTCAAGATGAGAAGAGGGAGAGAGGGTAGGGTGTTATGGGCCCCTACCTATTAGCACAAACCACATATGATTTTTGGCATGTAAGAATGGAAGAACGAAAGTTCTTGAGTTATAGCCCCGATTAGGCACCTATTTTGGTGTTGTGTTTCACATCTCCTATTGGAAAAATCCACCTTCTCCCTAGTTTTGTACCTATTATGAAAACTCGGTATGGAAATGAATGTTAGATTTTGTCTCCTTATTATGTTTGTTTGTCACCTAGTCAATTTTCGTTCCCTCCATGATCTCAGCGATGTATTACAAAAAATGAAATGGGTCCCTTGTTAAGGGGCATGAAGGAAATTAAAATGGATTGTGGAAATTTATTTATGTTTGGGATTGAAATCCTATGTAAACTGTATTTAAACTTTTTTGTTGTAGTGGCAACAACGTCGGGTTTTCTTCTTGATTCTTTCTCGGCGGAGCCTTGAATTAGTTGGTCAATAAAATAATGAATGAGTATCATCATTGCTTTTGAGGTTTTCATACTTTCAGTTATATGAATGTATATCAAGATAAGATAAAATGATGATGTTCAATTTTGCGAATTTCAATTGCAAATATGTTAAGGCAAATTAACAAATAAGTAAATAAATGATATTATGTTATGTATGGAATGTTGATTCAATTTTGTAGTAATAGAAAAAAAAAGAATCAATCTTGCAATGTTGTTTAAAAGAAATTTTCAATTTCTTGGCTTCCTATGTTTTAGCAAGATTTAATAGTGTTAAAAAAAATTATATTACTCCCTTGTTAGAAAAACACATTGCTTGAAAAATCACCACTTAGGCAATTTGACACTTAGGAAAAAAAAAAGTTTCCTAGAGCAAAAGCTCTCTGGATTTTGTATGGGCTTGGTGTTTAATTCCACATTGCAATAGAGAATATTCTTGGGAATATTTTTAAGTTTAAAATTCAAAATTCAAAAATAATAATAATAACAAGGAAAATGCATAAAGATTGATGAGCTAATACACTAAAGATCTTAAATATCCTATTTTTTTTCGCCCAACTAACTTTTAGCATTTACCTTTTATTCCTCCTCCCTCCTAAGATGGGTGCATCCTTGCTTTGTCATGTCTGACACAAACCCAAGTTTTAGGCATTGATAGGAATTTACCTTTGTACTCCCACCTTAGAATTTCCTAGCCCCCTTTGTTGACCACGTAGCTTGGTTTGGAAGGGCATGTGATTTGGTAGCATTTAATACAATGCTTAAAACAATGTCTTTCAAACTTGTTCCTTACCTCCTTTAGTGCCTAGGGAGTTTTTTATTTGCTTGTGGAAGGACAGTACTTGCATGGCAGTGTGGACAGTGCCTAGGTATGATGGGATAGCATATACCATCCCTTAGCATATGCCTGGGAAGTGCTAAAGTTGGGTTAGAGATAGGTTTTTGTTAGTTGTTTTAGGTTTATGTTAGTTTTGGTTAAAGTTATTAAATTTTTTTGTTAGTTTTAGTTGTTATTTATTTAAAAAGTTTTCTTTTAAGTTAGTTGTCTTTGCTTAATGTTTTGCCTCAACTTAGGTTAGTTTGTAATAAGGTAGTTTAAATCTTTGAGTTAGTATCTTTGGTTAGTTTGTTATTTATTTTAAAGTTTTTTTAAAGTTATTTGTAATTAATGATTAGTTTAAATTCATGTCAATTGAATTTAGTTTAGTATTAGTATTAATGTTTTAAACATTATTAAGAAGTGATTAGCAAAGGGTTTTAATAATTGTCTTATTTTTAATTATATTATTTTAGTATGTTTTAAATTAAATAATTTATGGAATGGTTAGTAAATTTTGTTATTAGTGTTAGGATGTTAAGTTATTAGTATTAATTAGTATTATTTGATAGTGTTTAGATTATAAGATTAATTTAGAAATTAATTCTGATTTAGTAGATATTATATCAATATATTTTAAGGTGTTAATAAACTACGTGTGAGCTATTATCTTGTCTTAATATGTTAGTATATGACAGATTAATAGATAAATGTTAGTTTGTTTTGTTTAGTTAAATTTAAGTTCAATTTATATTTTTATTCAAATTATCTCAATATTTTGTGATCTTAATGTAATAACGAATCAAATGTTGATACCAATTTAATAATGAGAATTTAACTTTAACAATGTATTCCTTCTCATGATTATAAACTTAAGATGTAATGTACTAAACCTATTTCTTCACTTGCAAATTAGATTCTTTAACCTTAGTGAACCTAATTATCATTACTTCAAAAAAAAATTTGTGTTTTTTCCCTCGTATTTTGGGCATGACACAATCTAAAGGACCTGAGTCAGAGGCTATTGAGCTACTACAAGAGAAAACCAAGTTTGATGGACTTGAGTCATAGACAGTGAGACCCAAGCTTGATACTAAAGTTCATAATGAAATTAGTGAAACTCAATGCAAATCTAGAGAACCTATGCTAGGAAGATATGTCAGATGGCATCATGCACCTGATCAAATCATTGGAAAAAAATTACATGCAATAATGACAAGAAGAAAATTGAAAGGTACATGTTTACTTGCTAAATTTGAACCTAAAAATGTTAAAGATTCATTGGATAATGAAAGTTGGATTGAAGGAATGAATGAAGAAATAGAATAGATAGAGAAGAATAAAACTGAAAACTTTATTCCCAGACCTAAGGATAAGAATGCAATTTGCAAAAATTGGGTATTCAAAAACAAGCTGAATGAAGATGGAAGAGTTTTTAGAAATAAAGCAAGGTTACTGTATAAAGGATATTCTCAAGAAAACGGTATTGATTATGGTGTTAGAAATTTACAAGCATATTTAGTCATAGAGGATTTAAAGTTTATCAAATGGATGTAAAATCAACATTCTTGAATAGAATTCTTGATGAGGAAGTCTACATTGAATAGCCTGAAGGTTTTGTAGATCTTAGCAAAAGGGAAAAGGTTTGAAAATTACACAAGGCATTATATGAACTCAAGCAAGCTCCTAGAGCTTGATATGAAAGACTTCATAACTACTTGATACAGATTGGTTTTCAATGAAATAATGATAAAAGTAGTATGTATATCAAAGAAGGACCAGACAAGAAGATTGTGTTGGTAGAAATATTTGTTGATGATACTTTATTCATAGGAAATGATGACTTGTGCAAGGCATTTTTGGAAGAAATCAGTAAAGAATTTGAGTTGTCTATGTTTGGAGAGATAAAATTCTTTTTTCGATTGTAGATTCAATAGAAGAAAGATGGTATCTACATTGCTCAATCTAAGTACATCAAGGCGATACTAAAGAAATTGGAATGGAAGATTCAAGACTAGTTGGAACCCCTATGTCTACTAGACATAACATTTCCAAAAATGATGATTTTAAAGAGGTAGATCAAACCACATACAGATCAATGATTGGAAAATTGTAGTATGTAGTGCATACAATGCCTGCTATCACATTAGCAATCAGTATTATGGCTAGATTATCAACAAATTCAAAAGAAAATCGCATGATACCAATCAAGAGAATAATGAGATATTTGAAAGGTACTAAAACTATGGTTATGACTAGGAGACAATTTGGATTTAAAAGTATTCATAGATGCTGATTGGGCAAGAAGTATTAATGAGAGAAAAAAAGAACTAGTGGTGGATCATTCTTTCTTGGCAAAAGAGTAGTTTCTTGGACAAGCAAGAAAAAAAATTTATCTCTCAATCCACAGCAGAGGAAAAATATGTGATGCAGTAGTAGTTAATTGTCTTAATATTGTTTAGTTTAAACAAAAAATGGTATGTATGAAGGTAGAGATCAAGGATACTGTTGGGACTAAAAATTGCATGGTCAATTTTTAGTACTTTTGAGAAAATTGAGCCCTATAAGTGCCTTTTGATTAGTTTGTACATGGCTGTACCTTTGAGACCCCTAAGGTGTTTAATGTTTCTAACACCCTGCATTCAGTGCATCTAAGTGTTCTATGAAGTTAAATTGACATTCTTAGCTATTTTGTGAAGTCTTGTTTTAAATAGTTGTTAATTCTATATTTTCACTAAAGTGTCAACTAGTGACAGGAGGCTGTGTTTGTGACTTAATATCTCACACCCAAAATTTTTTCATGACTTGTCACTTCGAGAGTGTCTAGTTTCCATATCTAAGAACCTATGTTTCAGATTTTGAGTTATTTTGAGTTTGTTTGACTAGGTTTTGAATCCTTGAAAGTTGGTCAGTTACTATTTTCATCCTGATGCAATTTACACATAATTCTAGGAAGCCCTATTTGACATGCTATAACTTTGACCTATTTGACCGAAATGTTAAAATTCCTCTTACATTGTATTGTAGAGGTTAGAGACTTGTTATGTTTCAAGTTTCAGCTCATGACAAATTCGTTTGATCAGTTTTCAAATGCAATTCCAAACACAATTTCTATATTTTTACTGGTGTGAGCAAATGCAGATTGTTTGGTACCCCTATTCGTGACATCATAACTCCTAATCTGTGATAGATGAGATCGAATGGATTGTACCCTAATGTTGTCCACTAAAAATACTCCAAGTGCATCAGTATTTAAGTCATGAAGAATCCATTTACACACTTTTCCAAGTCAAATCCATTTGCAAAAATCATTATCTTGTCATTGTTCCAGTTTGCAAATTTTGAGTAGCCCACTTTGATAGCTCACCATTTGCATCTTGTTATTTGTCATGAGCCCAAATCGTAGATTCATAATGTCCTCATGACAGTGAAGCAATGCCCTAGATTTTGTTTCCCTATGTGCCCATTTACCCAATTTCTAAAGTTGATTCTGAACCCAGTTTATTATTTTTTGACATGTTTATCTGTAGGTGATTTTAACTAGGCATGTTTGGATGTCGATATCTTTTGACCTTGATGTCGTCATGTGACAAGATTTGGTAGGCTTGTTGAATATGTCAGAGAGAACAAAAATCTAGAGTTTCAAAGCTCGACTAGATGTTTATATTAGTTTTTAAAGCTAGCCGATAAGCCTTGTTAGCAAAAAGTCACAATTTCAGATCAAGGATAAAACAGGTTTCAAATGTTGATTCATTGGTTGATTTTGATGTTGATCAGTATTAGATGACTAATGGATCAGTTACAATTATTAGGTGTTCGAAAATGAAAAAAAATTAGTTGGACCCACTTTGGGGCTCGACTAAATTCATCAAAGATTTAGGTTTAGAGGGAGGTAAACCGGATGATGATGTTCTTAAAAAGGAGGATGATTCATAAGAGGGATGCAAAAGGACTAAGAAATTACAGAGCAAGGAGAGTATGGATGCAACAGTGATTTGTCAAGTTCACCCTTTCTTTGTCATTTTTCATTTTTATGATGAGGAAACAACTCATAGGTGAACACCTGTAAGTGTTTCTTTAAGAAGATTGTGAATACTAGAGATGAAGCCCTTGTATTGTGGGAAATTGGAGTATGGGGCTATGAATTTAGTGGTCAAGTGTTTGTTTTCTAGATATGGAAGAGTTGATAGGGTAGATGTCAAGTCAGGCTTTGGTTTTATCTACATGGAGATGGCAAGTTACAGTGTAAAGAAACAAAAGAGCCATTGTTGAAATATTAGATTGTTTCTTTTATTGAAAGAGCTTTCTTTAGTCAACTGTGTATGACCTCTAGTTGGCTGGCATAACACAGTTTGACAGTTCCCACAAATAATGACTATTTGTGAATGACTAAACATAGTGGTAATATTGAAGCATCCTTAAAACTTCACATCCATAAAAAAGGAATTTGGTGATTGCACAAGATGTTTCAATTTGTGCTTCCACTTTTCCACATTAGCTAAAGGATGAGGCAAGTCAATACCATTAGAAAACACCATTTAGACAACAAGCACATTGAAGAAGCTCATGCCTAGCATAAAAAGTGACTAGCATTTAAAGAGCAGTTTAAAAAATAGATACTCGACGACAAGCTAGAGATACAGGGGCAAGTCTACATGAATGGGAGGTAGCAAACGAGTTACAGCCCGTTGTAGACACCATTGTAAAAGAAGGCTCACTATTTGAAGAATAGAGGATGCCAAAGAAAGTAATTTGCAAATGCATAAAGACAAACTCATAGCAAGTCTGGCCTCATGCTCAAGCAGAAATCCCCACACCAATGCAAAAAAGAAAAAACCTAGCATTGAAGTCACCCATCTGAATAGCTGAAGCCGCAGGGGAACCTTAGAAAGTGATTCGAAAAAGAAGAAGTTGCTTAGAGTGAGAGAAGCCCATGAGGTAAATGGAAGAATATGCATGAATAGAGGAGCTCATGCAAGACATAAAAAGAAACATGGAAGTGGTAGTAGATTCAAGAGGGCTAAGATAGCATAAGAGACACTTAGAAAGACTTGGTAGATAAAAATGCTACTGTAGAAGAGCAAATCTAGGATGAAGTCAAGGAGCTTTCAAAATAGATGACAACTAGTTTTTATGCCAATGAGAAATTCTCAACACAAGCACTTGCAGGAGCCTCTGAATTGCATCTAAAAAAATGAATCTTATTTTACTACACCCAAAAGGGGAATGCTTATAAAAGAAGAGAGCCATATGATTTGGATGAGTCTTGCAAGGAAGGGCATGCCTCACTCCACTAAAGTTCATGAAGTAGATATTGTCGGGAAGGCATGAGCAAAACATTTTAAAAGACAAAACAAGTGGCAATGTAAGCAGAAGGGGGCTCCATGTGATATAGAAAAGACACACACCGTCCAAAGAGAAGATCCACCAATCGTGTAACAACAAAAAGTGATTATATGACTACTCAAAATATGCATTGAGTAGAGTAGTGACTCAAAAAGCGTAAGACAAAGAAAAGTCATAAAAGCTTTATCCCAAATTGGCTGAGAAATGAGACTTTTGAGTTTTTAAATACAAATCATTGTGAATACCTAGTGTCTTAAAGAAAGAATGATTTTAGAAATAATGCTTGCATGGTGGACTCGACCCTGATGATGTTAACCAGAGGGAATAAAGGCATAGTTTTGAATGAATCAGCAAGTATGCTGATGTGGTGAAGGTGTGCAAGATTTTGACACGTGTCAAGATGTGTAGTGCACATAAGCCTACAAAAAAAAAGATGCAAGGGAGATATGTAATGTGATAATTTGGGATGCCATGACATGACAGCAGGTCTCACATGTGCTAACATGGAAATCAAAGCAACTCCGGACAGAAATCGACCAGATTGAAAATTAAGAATCTGATGGTGGGCGCATGCCCACAAAAAGAAAGTGCTCATGAGTTAACTAATGCGGGAATGCAAGATTGTGCCATGTGGAAACTAGGCCTAGGTGCGATGATGTGGCATCGTGTTCATGGCAAGTGACTGGATAGAGGTTGGCCAATTAGGTGCTGCCACGTGGCAGCTTGGTCAAACCTAAGTTGACCCGAATGAAAGCATATGAGGAAAATTAAAATGATGTTAAAACTGATTTTTAAATTCAAAAGAAATATTTTCTAAAGTAAACTTTAGAGATTTTTAAATTTGTTGAATTTCAAAAATCAGAGTTGCAGACTTAGCTGAGTCTTCTAGCAAAGCAAGATTTTTCAAACTAGCTTTTAGAGGGTTTTTGATAAGAAAAGTATGTGATATTATATATCGTCGAAATCGTGAGAATTTGAATTTTCTAATTCTGGAGTTAGATTTTGCATAGAATGCCACTAGTTCATGCTATAGGGGGTTTTCTATTATAGACTAGTTTTCATTTTTAATCAGGTGTTTCAAGTCATCAGTTGTAGAATTTAATGGAAAAACACCTAAAACACATTCAATGACATTTTTATCTAATTATTTTAATATTTGTGGTGTTTTGGCTAAAAGTTTGATAAATTGGCACATATCTAGGTTTAGTTATCAGATATTTTGGTAAACAAAAGTTTTCATCATTTTGGTAAAGATATTTGCAAATCAGTTACAAGATGATAAAAAACCATATTAGATCAAAATGGTAGAGAGAAGAGAGAGGTGATTCAGTTTCAAGAGATTGAATTTCAAGTGGATAGGTGGCAATTTCATAACAAATTTGGGAATTCACTTCTTGCTATATCTTTTTGTTTTTCATCCATTGAAAGGGTTCCAGTTCTTTGGAGAGAAACCAGTCACTACTAAGATACTAGGTTTTGGATCTAGTTTTGATGTATTCCCAATACTGAGACACCATTCATTCAGCAATTTCTCTTCTATATGAACAGTAGTACTGAAGTTAATTGAGCTAGTTTCAGATCTATTAGGTGTTTGTGTTTTTTGAATTTCATGCATTTGAATGTATAATTTCAACGAAATGAATACAAGTGAGCCATAATTTCTTTAGTTTCATTCTAATTCTCATCTCCTATCTCAATAATTTGTAGTCTTATGTGGTCTAGGAACAAAGAGTTGAGACCCATTTGCATCCCTTTAAAGTTGTATGTCACATATGTTTTGCTATTTGAACAAAGGGCCAAGTAAATGCTTGATGTGTTTGACAGGGTTGCTAGTTATTTTGAGAAGGATATTTCATAAGAATGAGGTCTTAATGAACACCGATGTCTGAATCACAAATTGATAGGATGGATCTGATATCCTAGATGTATGTATTCAATTCATGGAATTGCCCAATGGATTAGGCACTGACCATTTGTAGGATCAATTTGTTCTTATTTCTGCATATTTGAGGATTTTTTGAAAATCAACATCAATAATCAATTGTATTTCCATTTCATGTTGAAGAACCTAAATGTGATGCCCTCACTCAGCTTGTGAATACCATAGAATTGTAATTTGCTACTACAAATCTATGTTATTGCATAGGTATTAGGAGATATAAGGGTTTTATCTTCTTTATATTAAATTCAGTGTATGCTTTGATAACTGGTACCATATAAAGAATCTATAGGTCCACCTGCCTATGTTTTACAGAGCCTGAAGAAGAAGAAGGGTCTAGCCTTATAGTTGGCCTAGTGCCTAAATTGATATGTTAAAGATGGAAGTTAGCTACCCCTAGATATGTCTTATTCTCATCAGGGTAATTGGAAACCTATAACATTTTCAAACACCAACAGATACATTAGTCATATACTATGATAATATTAGTGCAATCAATATATAAAAGAATCTAGTGATGCATACCAAAACAAACACATTACTTTAAAATATTATTTCTTGAGAGAATTCTAGTACAAGATAAAGAAGTTAGATTGGAATATGTAGGTACAAAAGAATAAATAGTAGACATATTCACCAAGTCATTACCCAAGGATGCATTTCTGTATCTATGAGGTAAGCTATGGGTCATCCCCCCATCTAAAGCTCACTAGATGAAGTTTAGTGATGCATCAACTAGAGCATGTTGAAGATCAATCACATGGTGTAGTATTGACATGGGCATATTGCAAATGAATTAGTACTTAAGGTACATTGATATTCAATGAACATTGTCTTCGGCATGAGATGTCAAAGATGGAGAAGTTTACTATCATATCTTATAGATTTTTTATTAGGAGGGAGAAGTTTTCTATCATAGAAAGAGTTGTCAAAGAGGGAGAATGAACTTTCCAGAAGTATTGGTAGACATAATTATTCTGACAGAGGGAGAAACTAAAGGTAGAAAGAGTTCACACTAATAGAGGGAGTTCTCATGGATAAGAATAAAAATGAAACTAAGGATATGTTCCTTACTTTATTCTTGCTCCAAAAATTTTATTGTGTTATGGCATGTTGTATTGCACTCAATGCCAAAGAGGGAGATTGTTGAAATAATTGATTAATTGTGTCTTGTCTTTGATGTTACAAAAAATGTCATATCATTACCAATTGGTGTATGTCAAGATCACTCAGGCATTGAAGACAGTTTTCTTTTCTACAGAGCATTCTATAGTTTGCCTAGTTTAGAAGATAATTTGTACTGAGTTCACTTGGGCACCAAAGGAAAGTGTGTAGAAGTTGAGTGCTAATTGTCCTCACTCAGCTAATAAAGGAAATGTTGGATGGAACTAGTACTAATTGAGCTCTCTCAATTACCAAAGTAACTTTGTGAGTATTCAGTGTTGATTGAGTTCACTTGGTTAACCAAGGAAAATCATTTCTAAGTTAATGTCTACCAAGTAGGGTTAGCTAATGAAGGATTTTCTTATTTTGGCATATTAAGTTCAATTAATTTATTTGTTGGTTCTAGCTGACTGAGGAGATGAATATTAATTATTCTAAGTTGTATTATAGCTGAATTGACAATATGAAAGATATAAGAATAAGGTCAAGTTGAGAGATTTAAAATGTGCACGTGTATGGAAGATTTGATGATGCTAAGAGGAAGTGAATCAGAAGGATAAGCAAAATATCCTTGTGGAGCTCAAACGATATATTTAATCAAAAGGATCAAGTACAAGCCAAAATTGAGATTTGTAATCAGCAATTTAGTTGCATCCAAATCAGGTCATGTCATTGTTACTCTCTAACCATTGTAGCAATGATCTAAATCTCTTAACAGAGTTGGCTTAATAGCTATATGTAAATCCTTGAACAAGGTGGCAGTTCTATTGAATTTTCTAAATACCTATAACAAGGCAACTCCAAATAGGGTGATTAAATCCTTAATAGGGTCACACCTAAAAGTTTGTTTTGTAACTTTTGACAGGGTTGGCTCCTAATGGAGTTAACTTCAAAATAGTGAAAATCAGTAACTAGTTGCAATTGGTGGTTTTTCCTAAATTGGTTTCCACATTAAATATTCATGTCAAATGTTTTCATTCTATTTTCTTAATGTGTTTTAACTAAGATAAATTAATAAGTAATCACAAATAACATCTTAAGATTTTTATATTAAGTGTTTGTCGAGCAATCTCAGTATTTACCAAGTTACAACATTTTCAATGTGTTTACCAAGCATCAACAAAGTTAAGTTTTCTTAGAGCTATTTTTGTACTAATATCCAAGGGATTTGGGGTTTATTTAATTGTAGTAATTGATTCACCACTTCCCTCTTAGTTACTCCTCTTATATTTCCAACAGCTACACTGAAAGTTACTTTAAGATTTTTGGTGATGATTTCATTAGAATGATATAGGTATCATTTCTTAAAGATAAATCTAAAGCTTCTAAGAAGTTTAATATATTTATGAATAGAGTTGAGAATTAATTTAGTGTTAACATAAAGTATTTGAGATCAGATGGAGGAGGAGAGTTCACCTCTAGAGATTATAACATGTTTTTTGAAGGGAATGGAATAAAAAATAAAACATCTTCACCTAGAACACCTAAGAAGATTGAGATTTTTGAAAGAAGAAATGAATTAATAGCAGAAGAAACAAGAGAAATTTTTTTGGAGAATGATGTTTCTAAAACATTTTGGAGAGAAGTAGTCGATTAAGTAGTATACACTCTAAGTAGAGTACAGATCAAAAAAGGTATGATCAAGACACCTTATGAATTATGGTTTGGTCATTCACATTAGTTAGGTATTTTAGAATGTTTTGAAGGAAAAATTTTATTAAGAGAGATGATGAAACTAGTAAGTTTCATCCAAGTAACTTGATGAAGGTATGTTTCTTGGTTACTCATTGAAAATCAAGGCATACAAATATTTTAATTATAGAACTAAGGCAATAGTTGAATATGAAAATGTAAGGATTGATAGAAAGTTTGCAACTAAGGAAAAGATGGTAGATTATAATTTAGATGAAGATGAAGATAATTTTAGAATTGTTGGACAAAATGTAGAATTTTTCTTTGATACTAACAATGATCTACAAGATGATGTGTTAATTGTTGAGAAAAGAGGAGAGCAGAGATCATATAGAGGAGGAAAGTTCATCTCTAGAGAGTTTATCATGTTTTGTGAAGGGAATGGAATTAAAAGATAACCATCCTCACCTAGAAAACCTAAGAAAAATGATATTTTTGAAAGAAGAAATAAATTAGTAGCATAGGGAACAAGAGAAATGTTGTTTGAGAATTAGATATCTAAAATATTTTGGAGAGAAGCAGTCAATATAGTAGTATACACTCTGAAAAGATTACAAATAAAAAAGGTATGAGTAGGACACCTTATGAATTATGGTTCAATCATTTACCATTGGTTAAGTATTTTAGAATATTTGGAAGCAAATGCGACATTAATAGAGATGATGATATTGGTAAGTTTGATCCAAGAAGTGATGAAGGTATGTTTCTTGGTTATTCATTGAAAAGAAAGGCATACAAATGTATTAACTATAGAACTTAGACAATGGTTGAATACAAAAATGTAAGGATTGATGGAAAGTTTGAAAGTAAGGAAAATATGGTAGATTACAATTTAGATGAAGAAGAAGATAATTCTGGAATTGTTAGGCAAACTAGAGAAGTTTTCTTTGATACTAATAATGATCTACAAAATCATGTGTTAATTTTTGAGCAAAGAGGAGAGTACAGATCTAATCCTAGAGATGAGATAAGATTTGAGATATCAAATTTTGTACCTAACATGAGTCTAACAAACAATCATCCCTAAGAAGATAATTGGAATCAAAGATAACAGAGTGATGACAAGAAACATAATAAATGAAGAAATATGTTTGATTTCTCAAGTTGAACCTAGGAGTGTGGATGAAGTATGTAAATATGATCATTGGATTCAAGAAATAAAGGAAGAATTAGATCATATTGTGAAGAATGAAGTATGGGAGTTAGTTCCTAGACCTAAAGATAAGAATGTGATAGGAACCAAATGGGCATTCAGAAACAAGATGAATGAGCAAGGAAAAGTTGTGAGGAACAAAGCTAGACTTGTATGCAAGGGAAATTTATAGAAAGAAGGCATAGACTATGAGGAGATATATTTACTTGTAGCTAGAATAGAAGAAGTGAGAATGTTCCTAACTTATGTAGAAAATAAGAAGTTTAAGGTTTATTAGATGGATGTTAAATCAACTTTCCTGAATGGAGCTCTTGAAGATAAGGTATACATTGAGAAACCTAAAGAATTCCCCTTGATAGAAGACAAAGACATGGTATGAAAACTAAATAAATCTCTATATAGTCTAAAGCAAGAACCTAGAACCTAGTATGCAAGGTTGGAAAAGCATCCAACAAAACTTGGATTTAATAAAAGTACAACAAATAGTAACTTGTATTTAAAAGAAATTGAGATTAGTTTTCTAGTAATAGTAATATTTGTTGATGACATCATATTTGGAGGTAATGATGAAGCAAGTGATAAGTCTATTGAAAAGATGAAGAATTAGTTTGAAATGAGCATGATAGGAGAAATGAATTTTTCCCCATGATTGCAAATTGTATAAAATGGTGATGGTATTTTCATTTTACAAGCTACTTGAAAGACTTGTTGAAAAGGTTTGGATTAGAAAGTTGTAAACCTATTGGTACACCTATGATAATTGGTCACAAGTTATACAACAAAGATGAGACACCTATAGTAGATAAAAAGAAGTACAAATCCATGATTGGAGGTTTGCGATATTTGACTTCTACCAGACTAGATATAGAGAATACAATTGGGGTTGTAGCTAGATTTCAAGCCAATCCTAAGGAATATCATTATAGTAAAGAGGATATTCATATATTTGAAAGGAACATTTGACTATGTAATTTGGTATGATAGATTGAGTGATTCCACTCTATGTGTATATACTGATGCAGATTGGGCAAGAAATATGGATGATAGAAAGAGAACTAATGGTGGAGAATTTTTCCTTGGAGGAAGATTGGTTTCTTGGCTAAGAAAGAAAAAATATTGTATTTTGTAGAGTATAGCTGAGGCAAAATATGTTGTAGCAGCAAATAACTACAACTAACTAATGTGGATAAAATAGATGTCGAAGGATATCAAAATTAAGTTTGCAAAACTAATGCATATATATCTATTAACAATCATGTGCTAAAAGAGAAAGGAGTAGAAAAAGAGATTGGATTAGAATATGTGAGTACTAAAGATCAGATTGGAGATATCTTCATGAAGCTTATAACTAAAGATACATTTGAGTACTTGAGGGATATGATTGGGATTATATACCTTCCTACTTCTGAGTAGATGATGTAGTAAGTACATCAGTCTAGTAGTAAAGAGAAATATTGTCAAACTAGACTAAATGTTGATGCTTCTTGTACGTAGGAGTATCTCACATGAGCTAAGTCATTGAGGACTCTTGATATTTTGTTTTGAATAGTGTCTTTGGAAACTCAAGTTGGTTGAAGAATTGGAGTAGATTAATAATAATTGGTATATTTTCATATTGAGTCCTTTGAAATTTATGCTAATAGGGGAGAATGTGCATGGAAATATCTCTTAAATAATTGGGGAGAAGAACTCTCAAGTATGAATTTTGAAAGTTTTATCTGAATGGGAGAGAGATATCTCTTTGGGGAGATTTAGAAAGATTCATGTTGTTGGTGTTTGAAAATGTTACCTATTTCCAATTACCCTGATGAGAACAAGATGCATCTAGAGGCAGCTAACTCCCATTATCAACACATCCATTCAGACACCAGGCCAACTATAAGGCTATACTCCTTCTGCACTTCAGGCTCTGCAAAACCTAGGCGGGTGGACCTATAGATTCTTTATATGGTACCAGTTGTCAAAGCATACACTGAATCTAATGCAAAGCAGATAGAAACCCTTATTTCTCCTAATAACTTATGAAACAACGTATATCTGCAGTAGCTAGATGCAAAACAATGAAATTCATAAGCTGAGTGAGGGCATTCTGTTTAGAGCTCTTCAACATGAAAGGGAAATTCATTTGATTAAAGATGTTGATTCAACAAAACTTCAAAAATGCAACAGTATAACCAGTGATCCTATAACTGATCAGTGCCTACTCCATTGGGCAATTCCATGAATTCAAAACATACATCTATGACATCAGGGCGTATCTCATATACCCAGACATCAGATCTATCCAACCACCTTGTGATTCAGACATCAGTGTTCATTTAGGTCTCATTCTCACAAAATATCCTTCTCAAACAACCAGTAACCTTGTTTAGACATATTGAGCATTTACTTGGCCCTTTGGTCCAACAGCAAAATACATCAAACATACAACCTAAAAGGGATGCAAATGGGTCTCAAATCTTTGTTCCAAAACCACATAAGACTTACAGATTACTGAGACAGGAGACAAGAACCAAAACAAAACTAGTGAAATTGTTGCTCATATGTATTCCTTTCCTTGAAACTATACATTCAGATGCATAAAATTAAAACATGAAACAACCTAATATCTCAGAACTATCTATATTATCTCTACAATGCTGTTCACATGAGAGTTCTGCTGAAGAAAATGGTGTCACAGTCATGGAAACATGTCAAAATACTAGAACCAATGGTCTCACAGTGCAAAAACTGGAATCCCCAATGGTATCACAGCAATGAACTTTTTCTTCCCAAAAACTGGAACCCTTAAAAAGTGAAGAAAGAAAGAAAGATATAGCAAGAAATGAATTCCCGGATCTGATATGCAATTGCCAGGTGTCCACTTGAAATCCAATCCTCTATAACTGAAAAACCTCTTTCTTCCCTCTCTCTATCAACTGGCAGATCAAATCTTCATCATTATACCTCTCAAAGGCATCAAAATATCTGAAAAAGTAATGATGAAAAGATGCAACTAATTCTTGATGCATTCACGGTAAGAAGTGAAAAACTAGTTACAATGTGATTTCAAGAAGCCAAGGAAACAACCTCAAATTGATTTTCTTCACCTTAAGATTGCAACTAACCCCTAAAACCATCCTCTAACCAATCTTAATTATCACTGAAGAACTCAGCCTGTTCTGTCGCCAATGCCTTTGATTTCACAAATTGTCCTATAACTTGAACCAAGAAGCACCTGTGCAAAAACAAACTCCAGATTTGGAAAGTTCAGGTTCTCCCGGTTCCAACGGTATATTGGAGTGCCTAATTCGGTTAAAAATTTCCCCAGATATGGCCGTTTGAAAATTAGGCCTCTGTTTATGTCTCTATGACAATATTTCACAAATATATGAACTTTCAAAAGTTAAAACTATATCAGAAGTTCAAACTTTTTTTTTTTTTTTAAAAGTCCATGTCAGTTTCTTGGCAAAATAATTTTAAAATAAAAATTTTAAAATCATTTAATTTTTTCTAGCCTCTTTAATTTCGGGTCAACTCCAGGTTTGACCAATGCCACGTGTCACTTTCTGATTGGCTGTTGACTCTTGCCGGATTCCTGAGTTTTTCGACGACCTCGCTATGTCACTAGCCGGATTTTTCAAGATTTTTCGGCAAGCGACATAGCGACCTGCCGGATTTTTGACTTTTCCGGCCGCCTATAAGCTACTGACGTCATCATTTGGGCATGCATTTTCTTTCAAAATTTACTTCACTCCTTCTAGCTGACTGGGACCCATGTGCACCTACCTTGCCTTTTCAAAATGCTTTGTCTTGTTGACACTATATGTTTGGGTGAAAAAGCATATGAAGACTAAAAATACTTCCCACTTGCTCAATGTGGGATAATGTTCTTCAATGGTTCTTGCTCTTTGTGTTTGCTGTGATTGCTAAATGCATGATTTTTCTTATTCCAAACATGAAACTCCATCTTGCTGGTTGTTTTTGCTATGAATCTATAGACTTTTCATTGTAATGGTCATTTCTTATGCACATGGTCATTTAAAATGCTGCTACTCCCTTCAAAAACGTGGCTGCACCTTTAGAGAAGCCATGGGCTTGAAAAATGGGGGTTCTTTGCTTCCTTTTTTATGCACATATGGTCTTTTATTGATTGCTTGCTGCAAAAACGTGAATCACATGCTACCTTGAGCTTTGTTTCACCAACAAATTTGTTCATTTCTCTAAAAAACGTGGATGCTTCTTCCTCTGTGGATGTTTGCTGCTGTCCTCTTTGTTTTCTCCAGACATGGAGCACATCTTCTATGTTGAAAACTACCTCTCAGCTGCAACTTTCAAATTGAGACTACAATGTGGGAGAGAGCAACCTTTATGCAATCTTTTCCTTAATTCAATGTGCAAACTCACAACAAAAAGCTTCATTATGCTCGTGAATTTTAATTGATGTGGAAATTTCTTGATTAATACTATCTTTTGAAATTGCCGGCAAATCAGCATCATATTGTGATCCTCTAAACCTCTTTAATGGAACACTTTCCAAATTTTCTCTTTCTTGAATCTTCACATGCTCCTTGTATTTTGCTTTTAAGAAACCATTTCCACCATTTACTTTGTCATAAGATTGAATCATATGCATAATGATCATCAATTCATTATTTTAAACTCACTTTTAATCAATTATACAAATTGTGAATTAGTGTCTGGAGGCCTGCCGGTTGTAATTAAAACTTGATCCAATCAAGTTACCAAGCCACGAAAATCGACATGAGTGTTCAATCCTGCATACTCTATCACACTGCAAATTTTCAACCCATGATGGATTCCCAGTCAAGAGATTTTAATTGCCGAACATCCATACTTCAATTACTCTGCAGGCAAACAATGTTAAAAAACATAAACTGGGCTCGGGTTCGGCATTATAAACTGGGTTATTGATCACTTGGGGTTTTGAAAACTAGGATATAAGTTCTTTGCCATGAAGAGAATATAATTCCATGTTTTGGGCTCATGAAGAATCACAGGGCACATTTGGCGAATTTCCGAAAACAGGCACTTGGAAATTTTAACTGACAAATGTGTCCAAAAGTGATTTTTGGCAAATGTACGGACATAAGAAAGTATGCAAATGGATTCATCATGACTTAATAACTGGCATACTTCAAGGATTTCTAGGACACAACACAATGGTACAATCCATTTAGGCTAGCCAATCACACGATCAAAGTTATAACATGCCGAACAGGGGTACGGATCAATCTGGTTACCATAGCCGTAACAAAACAATGCAAACTGGGTTTTTGATCATGTTAGCAAACTGATCAAATGGATTCGACATGATCTCAAAATTGGAACATATGAAGTGTTTTACCCCTAGAACACAATGCAAAAAGGATTTTTTCATTTGGGTCAACTGGGTCAAAGATATGATTGGTCGAACAGGGCTTCCCAGAATTGTGATCAACTAGTTAAATGCACAAAACAGTAAATGACCAACTTTGCGGGGTGCAAAACCTAGTCAAACGAATTCGAAAAGACTTGAAAATTGAAACATAGGTTCTTTGTTATACACACTAAACATCCCCAAAGTTACTAGTCATGACATAGTCCTGGGTAAAAGATATTTAGATGCAAACTAGGCCTCTGATTGCTATTTGACACTTGGTAGAATTGCAAATTTTGACACTAGCTCAAAATGGGACTTCACAGAATGATTCGAGATGGCAAAATAACATTGTGGATCATATGCATATGTCAAATGAAAGGTGTTAAGCCACTCAAACACCATCTAGGCCTCAAGCTACCAACTGACCACATGCATAAAAGGCACTTTAGGACATGATTTTCCAAAATTTTCAAAATGTGACTAAAAATGAAGCATGCAATTTTTAGTCCCAACACATGTAAAGAAGAAGGAATATCTCTAGGAGATATACTCTTGATGTACTATGAGTTATTCAATATGAACAACTATTTCTGATCCTAAAGAAGAAGAAAAATAATAGAGTAGTATTCTAAGGTTTTAGATTTGATTGATGAACAGGATTTCAAAAGATGATAGCAGCAGAAAAGTACTATTTGGTTTTCTTGCAACTTAGATATTTTATATTTATGTTGCCATCAATGCCAAAGGGGGAAATTTTTAGCATGAATGCTAATGATAGTACTTTGGGGGAGTATCCTAAACATTGGAGAGTATTGCCATGTTGCATTAATGATCGTGTTTGACATTGATGTCTACATTGCAGTAAGTCTTTGAAGATTGGAAAAGTAACAAAAATAGATTTTAGTTATATAGACACGGTGTTTCTTATCTAATGATGTATGATCATGGACATGTTTAGTATAGTGTCCTAATGAGTTCATTCAATGCACAACATGTAAGTTGAAGACATATAGAAGTTGTACCTAATTTACAAAGAGCAGTATAGAAACAAAGTATTAGGAAAGCAATTCCTAATGTTTGTTTGCTATCTTACATCTAAGATTGAATGAAGAAATGTGCAGTGAACAAGTGACAGAGAAATTTTTTTTGATTATTTTAGTGAGTGTTCAAGTCTTAGTATCACACATATGGAGTTTTGTATAGACTATGAACTGACAGTGTTGTTCTAATTATAATGAATTAATTATCTTATTATAATTAATTAGGAAAGCCTCAAGGCTAACTCAAGCAATTATTTTGAAGATATGGTATAAAGGAAAGATTTTTTCCTTGTTTATAATGTGTTATGTTCATTGTATGAAGTGTGAAGTACAAAAAGGAGCAAAGTGTTTACTAAATGTGAGTAAGTGATTGAGGAGATTATTAGATGTGAGTTTTGTGATTTGGTTACAATATTAGAAGGATCAGAGGTCTAGTTGATCCGAAAAAGGAAGGAAGTAGTATTCAATTCTATTATTATGTAAGAAATAATATAGAGATCATTTGGACAATGGGTTCATTGGTCTTAACCTTGAAGCTATTTGGGTAGTGGGTTTAATTGTCTTCCACAACTCCTAACAAGGTTGGAATCTCCTAGTAGAGATTCAAAGTCTTGTAATAGAAACTAATATGTATTGAATATTATTATAGACTCCTAATAGGGTCCATCCCCTATAAAGGAATATTTATATTAATACATCATCTTGTGGGTACCATCCCCACCAGGGTTTTCTCTTTGATCAAGGGTTTCCCTAGTTAACATATCTAGCATCATTGTGTATGACTATCTTGTTGTGATTTTTTATTATATTACTCATATGGTCAAGTTTGTTTAAAGTTTTTAACTTTGATAATATTTGGATAATTGATTCTATTGAAAATATTATAACAAGCTTAGTTACCAAGAGGGGAAGGGTGAATCAATAACTTCTAAAAGTTTTAACTCAATTAGAAATTAATCCTTTATATGAATTCTAATCTAACTTCATGCATAAGAAAACTAGAAAACATGAAAGCATACATAACACTTTGACACAAAGATTTGGTGACTAAGAAACCTTCCAAATAGCAAGTAAAACTAGGGTGGGAATGATACCCACAAGCTTTAGTACTATAGTATAAATTTGTCCAATTAAGGCTTACATTGATCACTTCTAATGATCTTCCCTATTAGGAGCAATAAGGACAACTAGGTCCACCTTGTGAAAGGATTTACAAACATACAGTAAAGTATGGACTTGGTAAGGAGATTCACATAAGACTATTAGGTCTACCTTGTTAAAGGATTTGACTAATACACCTACTAGGATGAAGCAGTAGTTAATCTCTTTGGTTTGCTAAATGAGATTCTCTTAAGTATGCAAATCACCTTGTTGTGATAAATCAATCATTATTGCTCCTTATATTACTGTAGCCTTTCTAATTTACACTTCTACTCTTCTTTTAGATCCCATACATACATTGGATGTTATACAATACATTACATATATATCAATCCAATTACATAATTACAAAGTTAGCCACAATTCAAGTTTACACAAAATATTACAAACTTGGGCAAAGTGTAGAAACTTGGGCTCTGAAGACTAACTTGATGAGTTTCTGATACTCGACATCCACTGTCTCTACTCAACATCATCATGCACTTCGTAGACATAGAAGCTTAGTCGATACTGATCACTTCCAAGTAGTGTTGAACTTAGTCTACATTGATGAATCAGTGAATACTATTAAAAGTGTCATATAAATTGAATCACTTGTTTACCACTACATAGCTTGGTAAACACTATCACCAGAAGCTTGGTATAAACTAAGTCACTTGGCTAACACTGAGTTTCTTGGTCAACATTGGACTAGCATCACATCAACTGCAAACTCAATAACCAGTACACAACTTTGTTTACATTAGTAAACTCGACATAAACTGAGATGATGAGTCTATATTTTTGATCTTCACAATAGTTGTAATTGCTTGGCATACACTAGAATTTGTCCAAAGGTCTTGGTATCAATTGTAGAACTTAGTAAGAACTCAAATGCTTGGTTAACATTGCTAACTATGCAATAGGCTTGGTATGAACTCACAATCTAAATAAGTGTATGCCACTAATAACAAATATGACCAGAATATCAACAATCTCCCCCTTTGGCATTAGTGACAAAACACTTGTCAATCAAAACTAAATTATCCATCACCTTATATCTCTGAATTGGTAGAGTATACTATTTTTGAGATTTTGTAAAATTATTTTTGTAAAGGATACATTTCTATACATGGCAATGCTATACAATATACTATACATACAATGTTTCTTTACACTTTCTTACAATTTTCTCCCCTATCTTTCTACCTCTTTCTCCCTTTTATATCATCTTATAACTTCTCCAATATCTTTTCCAATATTTGCTCCCCCTTTTTGACATTAATGCCAAAGAATTATGCTATATGTATTTACATAGTAATGCCAAAATGAGACAAGAAATTTGAATGTACATTCAATATGATTGCCAAAGTCTTGTCCTAGTTCTCTTGCAAGACCTTGTGTGCAATGCCACCTGCACTTCTGCTAAAAGTTCAATCATATAGCCTGTAATAGAGAAAATATTATCATGGATGAGAGTTTTTGAATAAGAAATATGCTTTTGTAGTGCATCTATGTTGTGGCGTACCATATTTTAGATATCTACCAATCTAGACCTTATTCTTGCTTCTTCTCTAAGAAATTCAGCATGCATATCTATCAAAAATCTAATCTTCTTGAAATGTACAGAGCTTGATCTTGGATCAATCTATAATTGCTGAGAACTTGCTTTGAGATATTCATCAATATTGGACAATTTGTCCTTTATTTCTATAGTAAAGCTTGGAATATCACATAGTTTACCAAAATGTAGAATTGCATTTGTACAAGGAGCATCTAGAGAACCCAAAATAGTAGATAATTCTACCTAGTAAATGGAAATTTGTTGAGAAATGTGCTCCAACATTTTATTTTCAAAGTTTGTCTGTACTTTTTGTAGTAATTCATCTTGTCCATCTAGATTCTCATTATACTTTTGGACTACTTTTGCCAACTAGGTAAGAAGAATCAATCTCTATGCCTATAGCCTCTACCAAAATATTCTTGGCATCCTCAATGATTTTGAATTCTTTATCTCTTTCCTCTCTCAACCTTTGCTATTTGGCTTTCTTTTGGAGTAATTCTCCAAATATTTGCATTTGATTAGGAGTAAGTTTTGAAATATCCCAATTTAGAATCACAATTTCCTCATCAAGATCAACATCCTCCTCCTTTTCTCTATCTTTTCTCAAAAAAATTGTGCTTGGTTGAGGTTTGGTCTCAAATTTTCTTGCACTCATTGCTTGTGTACTTGGAATGGAAACAATAGTAGAAATAGTGGGGCTCACTATAAAAATTGATATTGCACTTATTGTAGAAATACTAGTAGGGGTACCTATTAAAGCTAAAATTAATGTATCCAAAACTATTATCTTAATCATAGTTGCAGATAGAAGAGTCTTCAACTTGATCGATGAAGTACTTGGTACTTCAATCAATGATGTGCTCAGTTGTATTGGTGCAAATATTTATTGGATGGTTGTGCTTAGAGTGTTGGACGCAATCAATTCTACAAAGCTTTTCTTCATGCTTGATGTTGTCAATACTTTTCTTGGAGAATGAGGAAGTGAGGTTATAATTATTGCAACAATCTTTACTAGGTTGGTTTCCTCTGTATCTTAAGTTTCTTCCTCGGTATCTTCTTGCATCTATTCCTCTTCATTATCAATGTTATCAAAATGTGTTGTCTCTTCATCATTTTCCTCTTCATCTTTTACTTCTTTATCATCATCATCATCTTTGTCACTTATGGTGACTAGAAAATCACCTGGTTTATGAAAAAGATATACATTCTTCCATGTATTTGTTGCATTCTTCACAACGTGCTCTATGTTTTTCATCAATACAAGGAAAGTGTTGAATTTCAAGGTTGGCTTTTCCTCATTCTTCTTCATGGATTCCTTCACTTGTTAGATAGACTTGGCATAAGCTATCTTAGGGTTTTCCCATATATATCTTTAGTAGTTTTCTTTCCAAATGCCCATCTTGGCTTAACCTTATCCATCAAAACACTAGGAATCTGAAGTGTATGTTGATTAGGTGAGTATTTCCACTTACCCATTTTATCCATCACCAGATCTTCAATTTTCTTTTGTTTTTCTTTAATCTTGATCTCATACTTCAATTCCTTGAAGTTGGTTATGCCGACCCTTGACTATAAATCCTACAATCTATCTTGGAAGGTGGGTGGATGTTTCCTAAATATTATGTCTTCTCCTTCCTTATTTGATTTCTTCCTATGAGATCTCTTGGCGAACACTATAGTGGACAACTTAGTACACTTATTAATGATTACCATGAACTTTTTCTTTAGTGGCTCTTCCTTCTCTGATTTTTACTCATCCTCTACTTCTTCATCCTCACCTTTTCCCTCAATTAACAAAGAATAGAACTTATTTTCAATTTGGCAATTCCCTTTTTGCCTTTATTTATCACCCGAGGGAGTTTTATCTCCAGTTCTATCTTGGCCTTGGCTTCATCATATGCACCAAAATAGGCTTCCTTAGGATCAATTGGTTCATTAATTAGTGTCTCAATGATATCTTTAGTTTCATGAGTATTAACTTCATATCCAAGAGGTTTCACCCATTCAATTCTAGGCCTAACTACTTGAATGTATACTTTATCACTATCTACCATAAAACATATATCATCCTTGTACTCATCAACTAGTTTCTTGGGGATTCTAAATCTATTATTCATTTTCTCCTTCAATGCATTAAAATAATTATCCATAATACTATTGTAATTTTCACCCATCTCAGTAATGTACTCATTAGTTTGATATAGTATAGGCATATCTATTATTGATAAAACGATGCCTTTTAAAGGGAAGAGTTTCTGAACATAAAATAATATGCATGTCAATAGGGAGCCTAACTTACATGGATTTTTCTTTTATGTTCTAATTCTCTACATTTTCTTGTTGAATTGTTTCAACTATAGCTCAACAAGGTCAAGAGAAAGGTTTCCCTTGATAACTTTGTATGCCAAGTCAATTGCTTCACATGACACACTATTCAACCTGCTTGAATTGTAGATTTTTTGTGCAATAATGTGGATGCTAAACTTCAATTCCATATCAATTACACTACTTATTTTCATACCTCTTCTATCCCACACTACTAAGGTTTTCTTCTCCAATTCAACTCGACCTAGGCTTTTGGTCATCTAATCTTTTTCTAGCATGGGGAGACTAGTGATCCTATGAATCATCTTTTTCATTATCAAAATTGGTTGCTCCAACCATAGGTTTCCATTATTTAATCAACTAAGAATAAACCTGATCCATTTCACTTAGAATTCATGGGGTATGTGATGAATATGGGTTAATCCTTTAGCCTCAAGATGTTGATGTTTGGGTTTCAAAATGCCACTCACACATAATATTTCTAGGGGTTCATCCATTTCTAGTATACCAATTTCTTGAAATGAACATTTGAAATGAGAACATTTTTCATTGATTAATAGTATATTGGAAGCGATTTGAGACTACACTCCACTCGGGTCTAGGGTTTTAGCAATTACAGGAGTGAGCTTGAAGTTTGGTGCCATCCATTCCACACCAAAAACTAGCATGTCTAAACCTCACTTTACCTTGTTTCTACTAGATGCCATCTTCACTCAGTAGGGTTTGAGAGAATTCAATTTTTTTGTCAAAAATTCACTCAAATCACTTGAATTCCCTTGAAGATTGCATTGCACAATAGCTCTTAAAAATTTCATGGTAAAAATGTCTTCAATTTCATTCCTTTTATCAAAATTTCTCCATAAATGCTTGGTACAAATGTTAGATCAAATTGATAGACTACCATCTACTTCCTTTTATTGAACACTTAGAAAAGTCTTCATGAATCAGTAACCATATGCATCTTGATTGCTCACAACCTTACTTGGTAGAGTCTATAACTCATCCTTGCTTAGTAAGGCAGTAACCTGATCTTGCTTGGTGATAACTTTTATTTGTTACTTGATGATCCATTTTGCTTCTTGAATGTTAGTTTGAATATTTCATCCCACTGACTAGAATTGATAACCGATATTTCATTTAGTATCACAATTCTAGTACTTCTTTGAGAGATCAAGTAGAAATGGTGGAGTTACACAATTCTTGAGTGACTTTTTCATCATTTCTTGGACTTGTATTCTTGGTAAACTTTGGAACCCATTGCCATCTCCTCTATTTTCTAATGTTATTAGCCTTTCCCTTCTTTTCATCTTCAATTCTTTCAGTGTTCATGCAATTATTGGCAAGATGAACAAGTTTAGTACAAATGAAACATCTTTTAGTAGTATCTCTTTTCCTCAAATGATGCTTTAAAAAATTCATTCCAATGCATACAAATTCTCCATAGTAATGACATATGCACCAAGTGTTATAGTCCAAACCAAATATAGGCTTCACAATTTGTTCTACTAGATATATTATCTTGATTTTTCATTTTAATGATTAGTGCCCATGCTTCTTACATATGTGACATTTACCTTCAAATTTTGGTTTCTCTTTGCATTCATTTTCTCTATGACCATGTTGATTACAATTGAAACATTTTCCATTGAATTTTTCTTTCCCATTACTCCAACATTTCTTTGAGGTATGACCTATCTTACCACAATGATGACAAGTAGGTCTTTAATTTCTTTGAGCTTGTCACTTGGATGATTGTCCTTCTTCTATATATCCAATTTCTACTTTTCCTTTTTTCTATAGAGATTTTTCTCATTCAATTGATTCATGTATGCTTGGGATTTCATCATTCTTTCATTGATTTTCCTTTCAAAGTTTAGATCATTCTACAATATTTCATTCTCTAATCTTTGGTTCATGATGTCTTCATTTGCATTGGTGAGCTAATCAATGAAGTCTACTTGTTGAAGGGATAGGTGATGGATTTTATTGTTCTTTCCTTCTATCTCTTCTCCTATCTTTTTTTTTCTATTCCATAACTTCACATAATATTACTAACTAAATTTCTTGCTCTCTTTTTAGTTTTCTTACTTCTTCTTGCAGCGAACCATTCTTTTCTAGGAGTTCCTTGACTACTTCATTGGCTTCATCTGGATTGTTTGAATGAAGGTCTTCAATTCTTTCTTCAATGCATAAATGATCATTCATTTGAATTGAAAGATCTTTTCTTCCTTTTAGGGATTGAGAAAGTTTCTCCTTTTCTTTCTTGAGTTGGGCAATAGCCATTTCCAAATCTAGCTTCTCATTGTCAATAGCCTTGTCAATTCTAAATATCTACATGCCCTTTGGTCTTTGCTCAAGCTGTTAAACTTTTCTTGATGTAGAAGCATCCTAAGTGAAAGTGCAATCTTGCATCGCCCAAAAATATTTAATTTTCAATCTTTTCTATTTTAATAAGGTTTAGTAGATAGCGTGGTTACTATTTATGGAAACTTACTATTTTTTAGTAATTTTTTCATATGAGCTTAAAATATTGTCATTTTCTAAAAAAAAGTTTATTTTAGAGGTATAAGCCTACCATAAAAATCTCATTATTCCAGCTTAAGTATCAAAGAAGTTATTGCAGATTTTCAGTGGACAAATTTACAAAAAAATCTTTAGGCTCATTATTGGAGACCTTAGAGTGCCTAGATGAGGTCAACAAACTTGACAAAAGGATGATAGCATAGTTTTGAGCCTATAGATCAAGAGTTTGCATTTCTAAATGCTAGTTAAAATAGCCAATCAAAGCAATGATTCATGAGTTATGGCCTTCAGAAGTTGGGCTACTGAAATTTCTAAAATAATTTGTCAAAGATGTATTTGGCTAACTCTATGTGTATTGTTAGGATCTGTCGGCCCTAGGTATTAAGTTTGAGCATCTAGAATCTTCCTGGGTGGCATAAACTTTCCTATTTAAGAAAGGCCTAAACATTGTCTAGGATAGCTCTGGGTGATAGTTTATTGCTTGCCTTACAAATTACTGTACTAAAGGCACCCATGAGGGTTAAAATGTTGTACTTACAAATTTTTTAATTCTACATTTGTAGTGCAAATAAGAAGTCCACATTTTCTCACATTTTCTGTGGTTTCTTTTTTTTTGTTATGAGTTTATGGTTTTAAGGGGAGCTTTCTACATCAAGTGGTATCAGAGCTAAAGTTCTTGAGTGTGTAGATAGATCATCGATTGTGAGGTAGTTTGCACTAGGACAATGGTTTGGGCTAAGTGTGTAGATAGATTGCTGATTGTGGGGCAGTTTGCACTAGGGTTCCATTAGAAGAGCAAAAATGCCTCTATGAAGAGAGTGTGGCGGAAGAGCTATAGGTGTTACACCGAAGGGTTTCTGAGCCCTCCAAAGGAAAATGAAAGCATTGGAAGAAAAAATGAAAAGAGGAATAAATCTTCCTATAAGAGATGAAAGTGAGGATGAGGACAAAGTAGAAGAAAATGCTGAAGTAGAGGTAGTTCTAAATCTAAAGGGAGAGAGGCTTTTTAGGGACATCACCAAGATTGGAAAAACACCTAAGTTTAAGGTCCCCACATTTTCAAAAAATCTTAATCTAGCGGAGCTGATCGATTGGATCAATGAACTAGAGGAGTACTTTGAGTATGAAGATATTGATGATCTTGATAGGGTCAATTTTTTGAAGGCAAAATTGAAGAGATATGCAAAGGTCTAGTAGTAGGAGGTTTAGTTGGAGCAAAATATAAAGGGAAAGGAAAAAATTATCAGATGGGATTGGATGAAAGATAAACTAAAGTGACGATTCATTCCCATGGATTATGAGCTTGATCTAGTGAAGAAGATGTAAGTGTTGAAGCAAGTGGAAAAATCTATTCAAGAGTATACTGAAGAGTTCTACCGAGTTCTCATTAGAATCGGCCATGTAGAAGCTAATAAGGAGAAAGTCACTCATTATCTTAATGGGTTAAGGCCCAACATTTAGGAAGAGTTGAGTCTAGTTTGAATGAGTAGTATTGAGGAGGCATACCAATTTTACCTAAGAGTCAACAAGAAATTGAACAAGAATTTTTATAATAAGAATAGTGGAAGAGGTCGTAGTGGAAGATCTCATCGATGATCTTATGGTGGTCATAATGATGATCAAAAGGACAAGGATAAGGCTAGAAGTAGTAGCCTAAACTAGATAGGAAACAATTTAAATCATTTCCATGATCAAAACAATAGAGATCAGAGAGGAAGAGGTAGAGGACAAGGATCTGGAAGAGGAGGCTTCTGTAGAAAATGTTTTCACTATGGAGATGAAGGGCATAAAGCATTTGAATGTACTTAGCACCAAGGAAGGATAGATTGAAGAACAAAATTTTAGGCAAGAGTTGCACATGTTGATGAAAATGCTAGATCCTCACATTTTGAAGATGCTAAAAGAGGAGAAGTTCTAGTAAACTGAAGTGTCTTTTTGAGTGGTGAGAATGAACCTAAACAAAGAAGGATCTTATTTTGCACAAGGTTTAGATGTGAAGATAAATGTTGTGGTATGATCATTGATGGTGGCAATACTAATAATTTGGTATCAAAAACAATGGTCACCAAGTTGAAGTTGAAGAGGCAGAAACACCCACATCCATATCATATTACTTGGATGCAAGATGAGCACAAGGTCATGGTCAATGAGTAGTACTCAGTGAAGTTCAAGATTGGAAGCTATAAGGATGATGTACTATGTGATATAATACCTATGGACATATGTCATATGTTGTTGGGTAGACCATGGTAGTTTGATAGGCATGCTATACATGATGGGCGAGCAAATACCTACACTCTAACAAAGGATGGAGTGAAAAATAAGTTAAAGCCATTGAAGGATAAAGAAGAAATGGTATGTAGTGATACCAAAATATGTTTTTCTGATGGAAAAGAATTTCTTAAGTGTATGAAGCATGAGCATATGTGTTTTGCTATAATTCCTAAGGATAGTAAAGAAGAAGTAGAACAGGTACCTACATAAGTTGTAGATATGTTGGAAGAGTTTTTTAATTGTATTAGATAATGTACCTGATGAATTTTCCTCAATGAGGAAGATTAATCACTAGATGGATTTGGTTCGAGGAGATAGGTTTCCAAACAAGGTAGTGCACAAAATGACACCAACAAAAAGTGTAGAGTTAAAAAGACAAGTTCATGAGTTGTTGTAGAAGGGGTTTACTTGAGAGAGTCTAAGTCCATGTGTTATACAAGCAGTATTAGCACCAAAGAAGATGGAGGATGTGTATATATTTTCATTGCCAAGGATGGATGATATTATGGACTCTTTGAGTGGAGCTCAGTAATTCACAAAGATAGATCTAAAGATTGAGCACCATTAGATTCATATCAGAGAAGGTGATGAGTGGAAGACTACTTTCAAGAAAAGGGAAGGACTATATGAGTGGTTAGTCATGCCTTTTGGGCTAACCAATACACCAAGCACTTTCACGAGGCTCATAAATGAGGTACTGAAGGAGTTTCTAGATAAGTTTTTCATTGTTTACCTAGATGATATATTGATCTTTAGTAAGACATTGGAGGAGCATTTGATTCATATTTGCAAGGTGTTTGATAATTTCAGGGAAGAAAAGTTGTTGATAAACCTAAAGAAGTGTAGTTTTGTAAAGAAAGAGTTGGCGTATCTAGGATTTTTAGTCTCAGGAGAAGTTCCAAAAATGGACCCAAAGAAAGTGAAGGCTATCCTTGAATGACCTACTCTAATGAGTGCAATAGAGATAAGATCATTTCATGGACTACCTACATTTTATAGAAATTTCATAAGAAGTTTTAGTAGTATTTGTGGACCCTTGACTGAAACAATGAGTAGGGATAGGAAAGAGTTTAAGTGGATTGTAGGAGCATATAAGAGTTTTAATCTATTGAAATAAAAAATTACTAGGAAACCTATTTTAGCACTTCTTGATTTTAACAAGGTGTTTCAAGTAGACTATGATGCTAGTGGTACTACAATAGGAGCTCTTTTGAGCTAGGAAGGTAGACCAGTTGTTTATTTTAGTGAGAAGTTGAATGATTCAAAAAGAAAATATTCTATTTATGATTGGGAATTTTATGCTCTAGTTCAAGCACTGAAGAAGTGGAGGCACTATCTTTGTCCTAAGGAGTTTGTTTTGTATACTGATTGTCAAGCTTTGCAATTTATGAATAGTCAAGGAAAATTGAACCAAAGGCATTTAAAGTGGGTTGAGTTTTTGCAGAGTTATACATTTGTTTTGAAATGCAAGAGTGGGAAGTATAAAAAAGTTATAGATGCTCTTAGCAAAGACAACTTTTGCTAATAGAAATGCAGATAGAGGTGGTTGGGTTCAAAGAACTTAGTACATTGTATCCAGATGATCCTGATTTTGGTGAAGCATAGAAGGCTTGTATACAACTTGTTACACTTGATAGGACAGAGTAGTTGGATTTCATGATCTAGGATAATATGTTTTTAAAAGGGAACCAATTGTGCATTCCCATAAATTCAATGAGAGAGAATTTCATCAAGGAGAAACATAGTGGAGGATTGGTTGGACATTTTGGTAGAGATAAAACCATAGGTTTGGTTGTTGAAAATTACTACTGGACATAGTTGCAGCAAGATGTGATGAAGTTTGTACAAAGTTGTAGAGTATGTCAAATGGCAAAATGAGTGAAGAAAAATATAGGATTGTATCAGCCATTACCTATACCAAAGAAGCCATGGGAGGATATCATCATGGATTTTGTTGTTGGATTACCGAGGACACAACATGGGCAAGATTCTATTCTTGTGATGGTTGACAAGTTTTCAAAGATCGAACATTTTATTCCTTGCAAGAAGACTAGTGATGTTGTTCATGTAGCAGAGTTTTTTTTCAGAGAAGTGGTGAGATTACATGGTCTACCAAAGAGTATAGTTTTAGATTGAGATACCAATTTTTTTGGGTATTTTTAGTAGACATTGTGGAAGAAGTTGAAGATAGATTTGAATTTTAGTTCATCACATCATCCACAAACTAATGGATAGACAAAATTTGTAAATTGTAGTTTGGGAAATTTGTTGAGATGCTTGGTTAGAGATAAACCAAAAGGATGGGATATGATTTTACCACAGGTGGAATTTGCATATAATAATTCTATCAATAGGAGTACTAGTAAGTCACCATTCTAGATTGTATATGAGAGTAGTCCCAAAAATTCTTTTGAATTGAGGTAGTTGGATAAATGAGAGATAAGTAGTGTTGAAGCACAAGCTTTTGCTGAACATTTGAAGAACACCTATGAGGAGGTGAGGAAGCACATCATAAAGATGAATAGATAATATAAGGCTAAGGCAGATGTGAAAAAGATATATAAGGAGATTTAGATTGGAGATGAAGTCATGGTTCATTTGAGAAAGGAGCACTTTCCAATGGGTACATATAATAAGTTGAAGATGAAGAAGTTTGGACCATGCAAGATAGTGAAGAGGCATGATTCTGGTAATGCATATGAAGTGGAGTTGCCTGCTGAATTGAACATTTCACCAGTATTTAATGTTTCAAATTTGACAAAGTATTATGAAGGAGGTGATGGAGATGAAGTTGCAAAGGTGCAATGGAGCATTCTAGCAGCTAGCTTGGCTACACAAGAGATTGAGGAGATACTAGACAATCATGTTGGAAAAAGTACTAGAAAAAAATCTTATGAGGAATATCTAGTAAAATGGAAAGGGAGACCAGTTGAGGATTTATCATGGCTAGCAAAGGAGGAAGTTAACCATCTTGGTTTTCCTCTCAACACCTGACACATGATGGGGACACTTCTTAAATTACCCCAGGTGTCTGATGCAAGAGCATCCTGGGTGTAAGGGCAATCTTGCATCACCCAAAAATATTTTATTTTCAATCTTTTCTATCTTAATAAGGGCTTGTAGATAGGGTGGTTACTATTTATGGAAACTTATTATTTTTAGTATTTTTTCATATGAGCTTAGAATGTTCTCATTTTATACAAGAAGGTTCATTTTAGAGATATAAACCTATCATAAAAATTTCATTGCTCCAGCTTAAGTATCGAAGAAGTTATTGCAGATTTTCGATGGAAAAAATTACAAAAAAATATTCAGGGTCACTGTTGGAGACCTTAGACTACCCAGATGAAGTCCAAAACCTCTATGTAAGGGTGCTAGCATTGTTCTAATCTTATAGATCAGGAGTTGGCATTTCTAAAAACTGGTTATAATAGCCAATCAGAGCAATGGTTCATGAGTTATGGTCTTCGAAAGTTGGGCTACAAAAATTTCTAAAATAATTTGTCAAAGATGTTTTCAGCTGACTCTATCTATATTGTTAGAATCTATCAGCTGTAGGTATTAAGTTTGAGCATCTAGAACCTTCCTAGGAAGCATAAATTTTCCTATTTAAGAAAGGTTGAAACATTGTCTAGGAAAACTCTAGGTGATAGTTCACAGCTTGCCTTACAAATTATTTTAATAAAGGCACCCAAGTGGGTTAGCATATTGTACTTATGAATTCTATAATTCTACATTTGTAGTCTAAATAAGAAGTCCATATTTTCTTGCATTTTTTTGTGGTTTCTATGTTTTTTTGATGAGTTTATGGTATTAAGAGGAGCTCTCTACATCATTTCTTTGAGAACCACAATGCTCTAATACAAATTGTTAAAAATATTATAATAAACTAAGTTACTAAGAGGGGAGGGGTGAATTAGTAACTTCTAAAACTTTCAACCCAATTAGCAATTAATCCCTTATATGAATTTTGATCTAACTTCATGCATGAGAAACCCAGAAAACATGAAACAATACATAACATTTTGAGATAAAGATTTGGTGACTTGGAAATCTTCCAAATAGAAAGTAAAACTAGGTTGGGGATGATACCCACAAGCTTTAGTACTGTAGTATAAATTTGGTTAGTTAAGGCTTACATTAATCACTTCTAATGATCTATCCTATTAGGAGCAATAATGACTGCTAGGTCCACCTTGTAAAAAGATTTATAAACATACAATAAAGTATGGACTTGGTAGGGAGATTTACATAAGACTATTAGGTCTACCTTGTTAAAGGATTTGATTGATCTACCTATTAGGATGAAGAAGTAGTTGATCTTTGATCTACAATTTGGTTTGCTAAATGAGATTCCCTTGAGTGTACAAATCACCTTGTTGTGATAAATGAATCTTTGTTGCTCCCTATACTATTGTAGCCTTTGTAATTCACACTTCTACTCTTCTTTTCAATCCCATACATACATTGGATGTGATACAATACATTACATATATATCCATCAAATTACATAATTACTAAGTCAGCCACATTTCAAGTTTACACAAAATATTACAAAGTCAACCAATGTGTAGAAACTCAGGCTCTAAAGATTGACTTAGTGAGGTTATGATATCTAGCATCTAGTGTCACTACTTGACATCATCACACACTTGGTAGACATAGAAGCTTGGTCCATACTAATCACTTCCAAGTAGTTTTGAACTCAGTCTGCATTGGTGACTTGGTGAATTTTTGAAAATCATCATGTAAATTGAATCACTTGTTTAGCATTGCATAGCTTGATAAACACTATCACCTCAAGCTTGGTATAAACTGAGTCACTTGGTTAACACTAAGTAGCTTGGTCAACACTGGACTAGCATCACATCAACTACAAACTTAGTAACCACTGCACAACTTGGTTTACATTCGTAAACTCAGCATAAACTGAGATGCTTAGTTTACACTGCTGATCTTCACAATAGTTGTAACTACACAGCATACACTAGAATTTGTCCAAAGGACTTAGTAGCAAGTGTAGAACTGGATAACAAATGCAATGCTTGGTTAACACTATTAACTGTGCAATAGGTTCGGTATGAACTCACAATTTGAATTAAGTGTATGTCACTAATAATAAACATAACTAGAATGTCAAAAAATTCACCACCCCCCCTCCCCCCCCCCCCCCCCCCCCCCTCTTAGTTATATTAGTAGATAATATATTCTAATAGTACTAACTATTCTTGAATTTTCAATTCAAAAAGTCCTTAAAATTTCCTTTATATATTTGGATTGAGTTTTGAAGATACCTTGCTTCATTTGATATACTTGTGAACCAACAAAGGATTTAATATCACCAAACATTGACATTTAAAATTCCTTCTTCATCTCATTAGCAAATGATTTGCATAATCCTTCCTTACCTCTAAATATGATATCATCAACAAAATTTTTTGACAACAATGCCTCATTGTTCTTGCCAGTCTTTGAATATAGATTATTGTTATCATTTGTTCTTTTAAATACAATCTTCACCAAATAGTTATGTAGTCTTTAGTACCATGATCTAGATGCTTGTTTCAAACCATAGAGATACTTGTGCATCTTGTACACCATATTATTCTTGTTAAGATCTACAAAACATTTTGGCTTCTCTATATATACTTCTTTTTCAAGTATCCTATTGAATACTGTTAATTTGACATCCATCTAATATATGTTAAATCCTTTATAAGAATAATATGCAAGTAGTTTTCTGACTCCTTCTAGTCTTACAATAGGGTAAAATGTCTCCCCATATTTGATACCTTCTTCTTGTGCATATCCATTGTATACCAATCTAGCCATGTTCTTTGTGACTTAACCATTTCTATTCAACTTATTTTTGAATACCCACTCTGTTCCAATAAATATTTTTCCTTTAAGTCTATGTATCTGTGTCCATGGTTTTTTCTTTTCAATCTTCTCAATTTCCTCATTCATTGTTTGTATCTAGTCCTCATTCTCCAAATCATCTCTCATAGATTTGGGATCAAAATCAAAAAGTAAGAATGTACCACTTCCGAGTCTTTTTCTTGTCATAACACTACATATTTATCTCCAATTATTTTCTCAGGTGCATGACATCTTCTCACATATTTTGCTAGCACATGCTCTTTTCTTCTTTCCTCTTCCACATGTTCATCTTGAAAAATAAATTTAAGATCATTTTCTCTTTGTTTTTCATGTTCCTTTTCATTTTCTACATGCTTGACATTATCTTCCTAATGTTTTGTTCCTTCTATATGTGACTTGACATCATTTTATTGTTTATCAACACCAATAGACTATTTCTTGGCAATTGGCTTTTGCAACTCAAAATTCCCAGTTTATTGTTGATTTCCATCTTTGATCTCTTGTTCACATGGGGTGTTGAGAACACTATCATTCACATATATTAATGCACTTTAGTCTTTAGATTTTGTCACGCATTCAACTTCATTCTTTTATTTATGGTCATCAACTTTCACATTTGCACTTTCCACAACTTTGTTAGTGTTAGAGTTTAAACACTTATAAGCTTTTCTCTTAGTGGAATAACTTAGGAATATTCCATAATCACTTTTAGAATCAATTTTTCCATTTCCATTATATTTTAGTATGTAAAATTTTCTTCCAAAAAATTTGAATTATTATACATTAGGAACATACCCATACCATAATTGAAAAGGTGTAACATTTGTAGCTTTCTTGACTTTCAGTTAGTTCAAAGTATAAACTATGGTAATTACAACTTCTCTCCAATATTTATGTGATGCATTCTTCTCCATCATCACTGTTCCATCATAGAACATTATTGATATGTTTCTTCTTTCAACTATTCCATTTTTATGAGGGCTTCTAAGTGCTGAAATATGTCTTTTGATTCCTCTACCATTGTAAAACATGTTGAACTCATTGGAAATGAATTTTCCACCTCTGTTAGATGTCAAGCATTTTAGACTCTTTCTTGTCTCCTTTTCAACTTTGGCCAAATACCACTTAAATAATTGACAAGAATTAGAGTGCTCTTTAAGAAATATCACAATCATCATTCTAGAGTAGTCATCAATAAATAGAATGAAATATTTATCTCCATAGTATCTTTGAACACCGATAGTTCAACATAAGTTAATATGAATCAATTCCAAAATATCATCAGATGAATATGCCTTGATCTTGAAACTTGACTTTGTCATTTTTCCAAATTGAAATTATTTACATAAATATCTTTATATTTTGCAAATAAACATGTCTCATTAGATAAATCTAGGTAGAACAATTTACCTCTTGTTTTTCACCACTTTCAATCAATTTACAATCAGCATTAAATATCTTGGCCTTTTTGCGATGGAATTTAACTCTATATCCTAATCTGTTCAGCTGTGAAACACTCAACAAATTATAGTTAAGTGCTTCAACCAATTATGCTTTTCCATATTTGATCTTATTAGACACATATTGATATTGTACCTTTCAAAAAATGTGGCACATCATTACAAAATTTAATACAACTACCTTTGTATTGTCCAATATTCTCAAATTTACTTCTATCATCACTCATGTGATTTGAACAACCACTATCAATTATCCATCTATCACTTCTATTAACATAAGAGATTAATGAAATTTTCTCATCTTGATTAGAACATTCTCTTATAGAAATATATACCACTTCTTCATCATTACTTTTAGATTCAGTGTCAATTTCTTCTTTAGCAATATAATAAGATTTCTTACCCTTATCTTTGTATTCTTTATTTTTCTTGCTATTTCAATAATCTCTTCTCCCTTTGTACTTAATTTCTCTCTTATCATCCTTTTCTTCTCTCTTGGGATATCTTGCAACAATATGAACAACTTATTTATATGAAAAATAGATTATACGAAGTTTACCTTTGTATATCCCTTTGCCTCTTGAAATTCTTCTAGCAACTAGTGTTTCAAGTTCATCAAGCTCATCATTAAAAGTATCACTATAAATTTTTACATTTTTTCCTTTTCCTTTCTTACTCAAAACCAACTATGATTTAAAAGGAGATTCAATAGTAGTAAGTGTTTAATTATATAGATTAGACATCTCAAAAGTATTAAGCATAGCAATCAAACATTCCAGGGTTAGGGCATCACCTAGAGTGCATCTCAGTTCTTGTATTACAAAAACCCTAATAACATAAATAGGAAGTAAATTTATCAATAACCTAGTTATTAATGTTTCATCCTCAATCTTTCCATTAGTAAACCTAATAGCATCTACAACCTCTTTGATTCTTGCATAGTACTGAACTATATTCTCACCTTCTGCCATTCTCATTTCATCAAATTTACCTCTCAAGCTTTCCAATTTTTCTCTGATGACATTATCATCTCCTCCATATAGGGTATTTATTTTATACCACATTTTCTTTGCATTCTTTCAATATTTTATGTCATCAAACTTTTCATAACTTAGGGATGATGCAATATCCAACATTGTTTGACTATGTTCTTTCTTCTCTTTTAGTTGTTGAGGGGTCAAAGGGACTCTTGTTATCTCCACATACACATTGTCCAAAAAATATAGTGCAACATCACCAATTTCATCTGTGTAGCCTCATCAATCTTTTCCATGTGGGAAAATTCTCTTTGTTCAATCTTGGCATCTCCATTTTGTACATCTTGATCTTTATCTCTTAAGAACCTTCAAATTATTCTCTACAAGCACCAATGCTCTAATACCAATTGTTCGAATGTTTAGAATACATGAGAGGGGGGAGGGGGTGTGAATCCATTATCCAACATCTAGATGTACCAATTGAACAAAAGAACACTTAAAATACTTCAGAATATTCCATAGTGTGGTCTCTATAGTCAAATTTTAGTAACATCAACTAGCAATCCACCTCCTAAATATAATAGACTTGTAGAATGTAAACATAAAATGTAAATCAACACAAATAACATTGACACAAGTTTGACACTAAGATTTAACATAGAAACCCAAATTTGGAAAAACCACCAGTAACATGTCACCAACTTTTCACTCTTCTTAAGTAAGCTCTATAAGGAGCTAACCTTGTTAAAGGTTTACAAAACATGTTGTTAAAAATGACCTTTTTAAAGGATGTAATCACCCTATTAGCAGTGGCATTAATAGAAGACTTTATCTAGAAGATTACATTATAATGCCACCATCATTAAAGGATTTAGATATCACTTCTAGGTCAATCTTGATTAAAGGATTTCAAATAATTATAAAATGGTTGGAAAGTAACATCAGGTTTTGATCCGTCAAGGATAATTCACTTTATTAATAAAAATCTTAGTTCCCTTCAGAAGTGATTCACTATCTATCCTTCATTGTCATCTTAGTCTCTGAATCACTTGGAAACCCTTTAAGAAATCACATTTCTTTTATTCACAATCCTTCTTAGCCTTCTGCTTAAGTTTACTAGTTAATAGTATCAACAAATGGTCCAACATTCAACCACTTTGAAAGTTAGCCCTTGTACCTCCTTAAATAGGTAGTTCTAATCATTTTCAACTTAAAAATTACCATAGATCTTAGGTCTAGTTTAATTTAATCAAATCCTTCTATGATTTTATTTTATCTTTATAGTCTAGAAATTTTTCAAAAATTATCCTTGAATCCTTGCATAAAAATGCACAAACATGATTTCCCTTGATTTAAATCCTTAGGTCATCCATCCTTATCCTCAACATGCTTTCTATATTCCATGAAGTCAACTTAGTTGGTTGGAAATTAGGATTTCTCATAAACTATTAAAATATTGTTCCTTGCCGAACACTATATTCGAACACTTGGTCATCACTAGATTACTTGGGGTGTAATGCCCTACCCAGAGATCCTTCAAATAAAGATAAATATAAGCCAATATTTTTTTGAACAAGTATGAGTGCACATGACAAAACATCATACATGGATCACATAGATCACAATGAAAGACTTAACCACCATCTCAACAACCAACGAATCTCCAAATGCCACTACCTCAACTGACACACACACAACAAGAAATAGAAATCCAAAATGACAACAACACCAAGAAACTAAGATCTGTCAAGGCATGGAAAATTAAGTAAACCTAAAGGTTACTAGAATCACCAAAAATCAATCCTTGAAAACCAGTGGAGATGCCCCCAGTTTTCATGTGAGGACCATAACTTCCATGAGGAAATAACTTCCATGTGAGGATGTGCACCATACGGTGTGAGAAAGTTCTTGGCATAATAGTCAAGAAACCCAAAACTGGTGTTGGGTTTCACATGAGAAAGTGCATGAAGCCATGTGAGGAAACCCAATGCACTATATGAGATCTTGCATTCTCATGCAAGATCCCAAGACAACAAGCAAGAGAAAAAAAGGGTAAAAAGCTAACGAATAAATTTCCTCCACATTTGAGAGTACCGAATCCACAATTCAAGGTGTAAACACTTGAACACAATTCTAAAAGATGGAAAAAAACATTTAACCATCTAACATGTGGTGAAGGGAAAGTATAGAAGGAAACGTTGCACTATACCAAAACAACATCGCAATAAATAGAAATAACATCACAATGAAAAATACAACCAAAGTAAGTATGTAGTTCCTCCCTACCATGATAGCATCATAGGACCATCATGGGCCCTAACCATCTCCTATGAATAACTTCCCCAACTACTAGTCTAATTGTAGGTTCTATGATATAAGGACATCACTACTAAAACATGCTACAACATAAGCATAAAGAAATCTAACATGCTAGAAGTAAAGCATAAGATAATCCTACAAACATGGATAACATCATCTATCATATTCTAATCATCATGAAAAGGAAATGCATCAATAAATAACAACATTGAAAAATGATATACAAGCATTCCAATGAAATCTTAAATCACAAGAAAGCATACTCTAGAACTTGAAGTACCAAGTGAGAGCATCCAGAAATAGTTGCACTAGGATAATAGACCATCTTTGTACACTAGTCCCCAGTAGTGGTATAGGTAACTATGCCTCCCAACCACATGGAACCTGTAGGTCTACTCCTTCCATGCTAATGGAGATGATAATCGAACAAAAAACATAGATAAAGCAAACATCCATGTCTAACACTAGATAGTATGATGACTAAAACCAAGAACATAGACAATGCATAAACTACAAGTCCTGGGTAGACACTCAACGGGCTACTAAGTAGGGGTTGACATCATGGAGATTCTTTTGGAATCAACAAGCCCAATCTTAGATTGTGTGTCCTAAAACTTAAATGGGTACTCAGACATTGTGTCCTCAAACTTAATCAGGTGCTTGAACACATTTTATTATCTTAAGTTTTATTACCACTCCCGCATTTTATTTAGTTATCACTTACTTAAAACTTCCTCTACCAACCTATGGCACCATGATTTCTAAAATGCAAGATAGAAGCCCCTTGTATATGCTACCCTACCCTACCCATGCTCATCCAAAGATGAGTTCCTGTAGGCTTGCATATTCCTAACCCAACCCTAGTGATCATAACTCCCAAAAGTACAATGAAAGATCAGGCCTCACAAGCCACCTGACAAGTGTATGTATATGTACTCATGTGTGGTGCAACACCATCACAAAGATCATAACACAAGGACTAGATGAGAACACAAGAAAAATTACTCAATCGAAAAAAACTTGGGAGGATGGATTCTACATGAATATGAAAGAATAATAAAACCATAAATCATAAAATCACTTAACTAGCCTCATTTTGAGCATATAGATTTTACATGAATCCAATGATGCAACAAGAACAAACATCATGAATTCACTCAACTAGCCTCAATCTAGGAGTATGGATTCTACACAAATCCTAGTGTCCACGAAACCAAAATAAAGGTCCAAAAGAAACAATAACCTCAGGTATAAAATCACTCAACCAAACCCAAAATTGGGAGTTACGGATGTGAAACACATCTCAATGTAAATATAAAAGTACAAAAATGGTCTAATTGACATCCAAATGAATGATCTAGGTCTACAACCAACATTATGCCAAGAAAAACTTGAGAAAACTAGGCAGCACATAAATTGAGGTAAAAAACCCAAAAAATGGAAAACTTTGAAATTAAAATTCATTTGGTCCTTGGGCACAAAAATCTTGAAAATCAAATACAATTTCAGTTTAGACACCATATGCAAAAATGGCTAGCATAGTAGCATGAAACCCCAAACCCTAATCCTAAAAATAGGGAAAATGTTCATACCTGACCAACCACATAGAACTAGCAAACAAAAATGAAGGGGAACACTAGTTCTTAGCCTTCTAACAAATGATTACCAAAAATAAAAGCTCAAATAGAGCATAAAAAATAAAATGGGAGAACCCTACCACATAGCCAAAAGGGAAAAATGGGAATCTAAACCATAAAATAAAATCCCATAGAATTAGCTAAAAATTGCGGCAATCCAAGGTCTTCCAAAGCTGGATCCAACAAGACCAATCTTGTGACAATCCCACACTCATAGCTCATGCGATGAACAAAATAGTAAATCCTCATGAAGAGGATTTTTGGTTTTACCCTCAAACTTTCTAATTCCAAAGTGAGAAGTGAGGAATTAAATTCTTTTTTCAATACTTATTTACTTTTTTGAGTGTAATGAATTAGGGTAATTAACCAACCAACCTAGTTAAACCCTGAATCGACCCAAATAAAAATAGGATATTCCTATAAATAGGAATTCATCTATGGAAAAAATTTTAGAAATTAAATTCAATAAAATTAAAATCCTGAAAACCAATAAACATAGAAATTTCCCTACCAACTTTTGCAATGATGCGAACCTCTAAATGCATTAACACACTCACTAGTCTAATCACATAATGCAAATGAGTTCAGATTTAATAATCACCAAAAAATTTAATTAAAAAATTAAAATAAGGATACATTGAACATATAGGGATGACATTGGTAAAATATCAATGGCTAAATCACTAACTCCATGTACCACTACTAGGGATATAAATCATGCACACTAAACAACATGACCAAGTCAAATTGCATATAACAACATAATTGAAGAATTAAATGCATTAAATAACCTAATTTAACCATTTATTCAATTATACCAAAATAATCCATTTACATCACTCACATTCATGTAAAGCATAACAATGCAAGAATGGAGTAAATACCCATAACATTAAATCTACCACATAACATAATCATAAATATGTCCAAATATCATAATAAAACATACCATCATCTCAAAATGATAGCATCATGCAATATGATCAACTACACAACATAGTAGTCTAACATCTATGATAATTAAATCAAAGTATAACATCTTACCCTTAGGTCATCTCAAATGTAAAACATAACATGAGTAACAAATATCTCTTGGATCAAAATATAACAATTCGTAGTGCATAACCTATGAATCCAACATGGAAAATCCATTTCTAATTATTTAAGAATTTAATAATGGTTATAAAAACATTATGAAAAGGCACTTAAAACACATAAGTGAACACAACCATAAACATGACTAACCACTGATACATGAACCTAGTCCAATGTAGCAGGGTAATAGTACATAGTGCAATCTCTACATACATCTCAGGGTAATCATGGAACAACATCATGATACCACATCAATCCTAGTAACCACTAGCACAAACCTCAGTGAACCATAAATCACATCATAATCTCATATATCAGTCATAAGCATAATCAAATTAACTAATATAGTAGCATAAATCTAATCACCTCAAGGGTGTAGACCACTCATGGTTCTAATCACGATCTCATCACAATGAAAGATCAAAAAATTTGCATCTATATATGTGAAATGAAGGCCTCAAATCCTCACACATACTTCAACATGGTCATTATCTGAAAGATCATCCCAAAATGAATATGAAATTATTCATATGAGTAATCCAATAGTTTGACCTATCACTTTCTAACTAGAAGGATTTTTCCTCTATTCTCAGAATGAGAAGCAAGGCAACCAAACATCTAGAATGAAGGATTATAAGCTATATGAGATATGCACTTGATTAATTAAATGTCTGCAAAATTATTCTAAGAATAATAAAGAACAATTAATCTAAATGGATGCATTATTAAACTATATGAGATTGATATGCAAGAATATTAAGCTAAGAATGCAAGAGCAAATGAGTAGATATTCCAGCTTAAGTTTGATGCAAATTCATTTTAACTTCTGTAATGAGGAATCAAAGGCTTCTTAAATAGAACCCCATAATCAATTGATGGTCAAGATTAATCAGAATGGATGATTAAGATTGAAGATGAGACTCAGTCATAATGGAAAATTCCTTATGAAAGGGGAGTTAGCTAATTACTTTTGAGTGGAAAAAGGAGTTAATTGATTTGATTTTGAGTGGAATAAGGAGTTAAGTGATTTAATTATTTTTCTAATTTTAGTTCACCTAGAGTTTCCATTGATGAACTAAAGAGAAGATTTGGAGAGAATATTTGATTTAGTAAAATAGAATATGACCTCATAAATGGATAAACTTTAATTAATTGAATAATCAAATTCAATAATTAAAAAGATGAGATATCTTATTAAATCAAATATATTTAATTCCTTTGCACATTAGCTAAAGAGGTAATTTCAATTTAATTAAAGTATGAAAACTTATAATTAAATTGAATTAAATCAATAGGTTCATTATAGCTAATTTATGTCAATACTTAGGAATTAAATAAATAGAGTGATTAATGCAGTTTAGAGTTTTTTACATTTGACACCAAGGTTAAGTAGTGATTATTAGAATTAGAATTACCTAGTAAAATAGGACTTAGGAAGAATTGAATAGACTAGAATTGATTAATATGGCAATGTGCAAATTTTGGAGTATTATATTTTGCCCCTCTTTGAATGAATGTGTAAGCAACACATTTGGTTTAAAGAAATCAAAAGTATGAAGCATAGATGAAGAAAAGAGATTGGTTCTGAAATTGATGACACAAAGACCAATTGATAAGCTTTTAAAAAGATTATCTTTAGAATGAAGCTTAACCTTAGGGGATCCAGATAGAACATGTAGATACCAAAATTGGTAAGCGTTTAAAGGTTATCTCTAGCACAAAGCTTAACCTTAGGGGATCCAGATAGAACACCTAGATACAAAGATTGATAGAACACAAATTGACAAATTTCATAGAATTGTTCTCTGAATGAGACTCAATCCTTAGGAGTCAGGGTTTAGACTATCTCAATACCTATACATTAAAATATGATGAGATTAATCAAGATTCAAAAAATTGTCCCCAGAACAAGGCTTAAATCTCAGCAAAAAGATAGGATTATCTCTAGAACAAAGCTTAATCCTTAGCAAGAATTTGGAATTATCTTCAAAATGAAGCTTAATGCCCTAGAATCTAGATAGAACACCTAGATATTGGTCCATAAAAGATAACAAGATCCAATCATGAGTCATAGAATCATTCTTAGAATGAGGTTTGATCCTTAGGAGTCGAGGTTTAGACTGTCCCGATACTTTTCCAGTGAGCTCTGACAAAGATTGCTATAAGATGTGATCAGTTAATGAAAAGATGAGATAGATTCTATATATGTTAGATAGAGGGTAAAAAGATGCCCTAAATGATGAGGACATAAGATTCAGAAAAAGTTGAAATCTAGATTCAATGATGTAATCATCCTCAAGAGTGAAATTGAAAGATGACGCACCATAATAGAGATGGAGAGCAGTATATCAAGGGGTATAAAAGAAATATGAGACTCCAAAGAATAGAGAAGAGATCAAAATGATCCAAAAGAAAATTTGGAGTTAATTCAAAGTGATTGCAAGGTCTAGAAGACCAAGTTTGACCAAAGTTGACTAGATTTGACTTGAGTTGACTTTTTTTGGAGAGTTTGGAAATTTGAAGAAAATGTGATTTGAAAATATTCCAAAATTCACAAAGTATTCGAAAAATTGGACTGCACAAGTGTTCAATCGCATCGGTCCCAAAATTTTAAAATTCTTTTCTGAGTTGTTTGAATGTGTTAGGTTTTGAATTTGATCCTGAAAATGGATTTAGAATGGTCAAATTAGCTAGGGGGTGATTCTAACACTAATTAGAGTACTTTCAAACATTAGGTCAAAATATATATAAGGGCCCAAAGGGTCATTTTCAAATCATTTGCACTTTTTTCGTTTGTGGCTAATAGAGCTCTGAGGCAAAAATGGCGGTCCCCTTGTCTTCTCATTGATTTAGTGCTCCTGATGACACAACTGGCCAATGTAGTATGGACATCTAGTGAGTATTTGATAAATTTTCTTCACATTTAATTTAGCATAAATTTCAAAGTATTTTAGGTCATTTTTAGGCATTTTGGATTCATTGTGTGATGGTTCTCACATGAGGATGTCTCTCCTTGCACGAAGTCAATCCCTTCTAATGTGAAGAAGTACTAGGCATGTACTTCTTTATCTAGTGTAATGGGTTTTCTCATGTGGAGATGCCCATGTGTTGTGCGAGAAGCCCTAGTTTTGGTTCATTTTTTGCTTAGTGTTTGATCACTTCTCATGTGAGAAAGTTTATCTTTGTGTCAAAATGTTCAATCTCATGTGAAAACATGAGATCTCACACAAAATTATGGTGTTAAATGTAACTTATAGTATTTTAAATTTGATTTTTTGTTGCAATTTTTTTGTTTCTTTCATCATGTTTGGTTAGCAAAGACTAATCATTTGCATTGTGTTTGTGTGTGCAAGTTGCATTTCTTGATGTTATATTTTGATCCCATTACCTACCTTATGGAGCTCTACTATGACAACTTGATGATGCTGACATGGAATACATTGAGAAATTGGGATTATCATATCTTTGATAGATTCCAATAGTATTGGTGAATCACAACCTTCTAACAAAAATAGTGGAGTGTTTCCATTAAAAGAAGAACACCTTCCACTTTCCATAGGGAGAGATGACAGTGACTTTAGAGGACATCTATAGGATACTCCACATACCTTTTCATGGACCATAGGTGGTTTATGACACAATACCATTGATTAAGATAGAGGCATTGAGGGCCATTTCTAGGAGGACCTCATCATGGTCAGAGCCATTCACTGGGAGGAGTTAGTACAAACATACGAGCTCACTCATAGATTGTCATCAATATTAGCTATATTCATCTATGTTTCTTGATGTTAGATAGAGAACAACATGGATTGGAATGAGAATGGGGTTGGATGCACTAGACAATGTTGGAGACCCTAGAAAGATATGGTTTGGGTTAGTTCATGCTTGTGCACATGTTCTACAAGATGCATAATATTATGTATCATGAGAGGAAGAGCATGGTGGTTTGGGTCTATGTTCTTCAAATCTAGGCAAGGGAGAACCTACCAATCATGAGGCCCATTTTTGCTGATGAGAAACAACCTATGGAGTCATACATTTGTAGATATAGAAGCTAGCCAACTTATACAAATAGCTTTGGGGAAGACTGAATAGTGGAGGGCATGATTGGATGACCTAGTGGCCATAGTGTGGAGGCCATGGAGAGAGACAAAGGTTTGCAATGATGCACAAGTAGAGATTAGATACATGCTTGCATCCTAACAACTCATTGGTCATGCAATATCAGTCATTGAGAGGTTTCCCTTAACTCATGTGTGGCAATAGTATGGTCATCCATAGGATGTTTCATAGGAGTACAGGTCGTATATGTAGCGGACTATAGATATAGATCAGGGTTGGTCACTGAGATTAGATTGAGGAAAATCAATGATTGACATGCACACCATAGTGGCTATCTAGTGGGACTATCTTTTAGCAGAAGTGGATGGAGGGATGACTCTCACATATCAAGCCCAATTTGTGAGTCATCCCTTTCTACAATTTATCAATCTAGTGGGGATGGTTGTACCTATTCAATCAATATAGGCACTATCAGGACCACCATAGTAACCCTAGTAGGAGGGAGTGAGACATAAGACATGCCAAGTGTAGATTCTACCTTGGTAGATGAGAGTGCACCTAGGTGTGGGTGGTAGTAAGATAGGGCAAAGGAGGCCATGAGGGTAGATGGGATCTCTAGGATCCATAGGAGGTGACCCACAAATACCTCACATAGAGTACTAGTGACCAAATAAGAGGTTGGATTAGAAGGGGGATGAGGAGATGTAGGACTAGCTTGTTGTGGGGACTTAGGAAATTTTTTTCTTAGCATAGATCTAGGAGGCCTTGAGGAGGTCTAGAGAGTAGATACAAATAGTATAGTAGAAACTAGGAGAGCTACAAATACAGGTAGCAGTGAGAGACTCCTAGATTATGGACCCAGTGCACTAGATCCATATGATGTTAGAGCTAGAAAATAGAAGATCTAAGAAATAGCATGATGAGACTAGCTATAATAAGCAAGGGTGGCTTACTATTTCATACCTTATGTATTAGTTGTACTAGATGAGGCTAAGTAGGTGTCTTGATTTGCAATGTATGCTTGATATTCAGGAGGAGCATGGTCTACAACAATACCTAAGATGCCTCCTCCTCCTCCTCGACCACCAATGGGAGGTGAGGGGGAAGGAGAGAGTTAGATTCATTTTCCCTAGTTTTGATCTAGCTATGTATCGATTAGTGTGCTAGCATTATGTTGTATCATTTTTGAGATCAACAGTACTTGAGTAGCATCTAGTTTTGCTCAGATGTAAATTTTGATATATATAGGTGATTTTGATTTGAGTACCATTCACATGTGTCACTTTCTCTCTTTTTAGTTTGATGTACATGAGATGAATCATGAATTTATGTATGAAGTGCAAAATGTGAATGAACTAACATTTCATATAGTCTTCTATTTTTGTTGATAGTGAAAGGTATACCTTGAAGATTGAAAGGAAAAACTAAAGAATTGAATACTTGTGTAGCCATAGAGAAGCATGATACTTTGAAGAAATTAACAATTTCAAATCACAAAGGATGTAAGAATACTTTTAATCGAACCATGTGCTTATGCAATTCAATCCTTTGCTAGATGCAATCCTTAAACTAGATGCAACCTTAGGTTTGGTTGTCGAGCTTCAATAATTATCTTCACTGAGCATATAGCAAAACCTCGAATGTCATACAATTCCAACCAACATTGTAATCATAGGAATATGAATAGGAAATTTGTTCTAGTTTTTTCAAGACTAAATATAAGCATTTGCGGTACAAGAAGCTAAAATGACCATCACATTTTTCATTTTTAATGTAGCAAGTTAACATAAGCATAAAAAGCATATATGCTAGGATGACCAAAATATTTGTTGCGTGCAGACACACCAAACATGCAAGAAATCCTTCTTATGCTAAGTAAGCAATAAGTATTCTATCTATAATGACCCTTGCATTCATAACCTGAGATAGAAGTGTTCTAGGTATACTTGTAGTGACCCATACATTCACTTAGCAAGATAAGTATTAGTATTTACTATAGCATAAAGAATTCACTCACATACATAAGGAAAAGAACCAACCTCAATGAAGATCCCATATAAAAGGAGTTGAGGTACACACAGCCATCCAATACAAGATGGAAGCACTTATAGTGGACACCCCTCTTTATAAGGACACTTCAAATCATTGGAACTAAACTAAAAATAGAAAAAAAAGAAAAGATCATGCCCCCATTCCTTGCTTCCCTAGTAAAATGAGACATCATTGAGTTGCTCAAAGAGACATGATAAAACAAAAAGAAAAGAAAACGAAGAAAATCTCATCATATCTAAAAAAAATTCATCATTTTAATTTAGTTTTCTTTTCATGTGATAGGATTTATGTCAAGTGTCAATGTTTCGAACATGTGTGAAAGAAATCTCTTTAGTTGAGTAATGATAGTAGATAGATGTAGTTAGAACAATTGGTGACTTAATTCAAAGAGGAATCTTCAATAAGAAGAGCCTTAGTAGGAAACTAAGTGATAGTAGATAGACATAGTTAAGACAATTGGTGACTAATGCGAGAGAGATCTTCCATGAGAGGAATCTCAAAAGTGACACTAACAAAAATAGGTAGACATAGTTAGAACAATTGGTGATTGATGCAAGAGAGATCTTCTATGAGAGGAATCTCAAAAGTGACACTCGTGATAATAGGCAGACCCAGTTAGAACAATTGGTAATTGACATGAGAGAGATCTTTCATGAGAGGAATCTTGAAAGTGACACTAGCGACAATAAGTAGACACATTTAGAACAACTAGTGACTAATGTGATAGAGATCTTCTAAGAGAGGAATCTTAAAAGTGACACCAGCAATAGTAGGTAGATGTAGTTAGAACAACTAGTGACTATCAAGAGGGAGATTCCTATGACACTATAGGGTGTTACCCCCAAGTTATGAAAAGATTCAATCCATGGATACATGAGTGAAAGAAACAAACTAAAGCAGGAAAGCAATTGTACTTGAGCCAAAAGATGCACTGTGAGATATAGCATTTGGAGTAAGAGGCACCTATTTATCAGGTTTTCACCTTCTTGGCAGAGATTCTTTTTTTGCTACCATGACACCTATTTCCAAATTTTCACCAATGGCACTTTTTTTTCAATTTTTTTTGTATTTTTGTTTTTTTTTTTTTTTGATTTTTTCAAATGTTTTTTTTATTACCTAGGTTCCTATTGCTAGGTTTTCACTAGGATAATAGATTTTTTCAGGAATTTTAAAAAATTTTAGATTTTTTTAGGACATTTAGACATATACAAATAGTTTTTGAAACTAGATTAGTTCTAAAACTGCTTCAAGTGAAGAGTGTTGATGGGCTCCTTGAGCACCTCTCCATCGGCTATAGAAAGTTGGTAAGCACCAAATCTGAACATTGTAGTGACTATGTAGGGACCAAGCCAGTTGGGTTCAAATGTCCCTTTGTGTACCTATTGTTGCTGATTCTTAGGGATTTCTCTCAGAACAAGATCACCCAGTTGGAAGTCACATGGCTTAACTTCCATATTGTAACTTCTAAACATACACTACTGATAAGCTCAAAGATTATCATGTGCCACTTGCCAACATTCATCTAACAATACTAGCTCTTGAAGCTGAGATATTTTATAGTTTATTAGTAATGAGACTCTTCATAGAGATTCTCAAAGTAGGAATCTCAACCTCAATAGGAAGCATGACACCTAATCCATATACTAAAGCAAAGGGCATTATACCCATTGGAGTTCTAATAATTGTTCTATAAGCCCATAAATAATGTGTCAGTCCCTTCTAGATTTGCTAACTGTGTGATGCAAGATCTTAAGGATAACCTTGTTGGATGCCTCTTCTTGACCATTACCCTGAGGGTAATAGATAGAAGACTAATGTTGCATAATTCTAAACTTTTTACATAATGCTTTAAGATCCTTGTTTTTAAAATATCCTCCATTGTTAGTAATAATGGAGGAAGGTACACCATACCTGCATATGATGTAATTCATGATGTATAAAGCTACAATTTTTCCATTTTCTATAGAGAGAATAAGTGCCTCTATCCACTTAGTGAAGTAGTATGTAGCTATAATAATGAAATTGTGTCGATTTTAAGATGACGGGTGAATCTAACCCACAAGATCAAAGGGCCATTATTGGAATGGCCACAACATCATAGATGGAATTAGCTCCTTGGTTGGAGAATGAATTAGATTACAATGAAGCACACATTGTTTACAAAACTTGGCATACTTTATTGCCTCTTGCTTCATATTCAGCCAATAGTAACTAGAGTAAGATCCACAAATGCCCTCATGGACGTCGATTAATGCACATTTAAGCTCATAAAGTTCTAGATATCTAAGGAGTGTTCCATTGAGACCTCTCCTAAACAAGTCTTCAACAATAATAACATATTGTGAAGTATTTTGGATAAGGTGACATTTTTCATTCTGGGTTAGACCATCTAGAATTGTTTGGTCATGCATATAGGAGTATATATGGTGGTAGTGGGATGAATCATGTCCTACAATTGAATAGATCATCTAAGATTTAGGGGAGTTATAGGTAGGGTAGAGTAACATTTCCACCAAGAACTTGTGTCGAAGATCATTCTCTGGCATCTGTAACATGGAAGTAAGAGTAGCCATTGCATTAGCCACTTTGTTGTCTGCTCAAGGAATTTGTTGAAAAGTTATATGAGAAAAGTATTTCTTTAGGTCATCTACCATTCATTTATATAGGATCATATTCTCATATTTTCTTTGATATATGTCATTGACCTAGTTGATTGTGAGAAGTGAATCAACAAAGATGTTCAATTGGTCTAGTCTCCATTGAACTTACATATTCATGCCATTAATTAGAGATTCATATTATATGATGTTTTTCGTACAAGGAAACAAAGTCTTGTATGCCTTAGGTAGTGAATACTTTTTAGGTGTTATGAATAATAGCCCAACACTGGATCCCTATCGTGTGAAGGAACTGTCAAAGAACATCACCCAAGTTTGGTGTGTATGCATTAGAATTGATTCATTAGGAAAGTGAATGTGTACTAGAAGAAGACTTTGCATTGGTGCCTCTACTAACTAATCAACAATTTCTTGCCCTTTCATATCCTTCCATTCAACATACTGAATATAAAACTCATGTAAGATCATGACCCACTTAGCCAACCTCCCTTTTAGAGATGCTTTGCTAAGTATATTAGTGGATCAATTTTAGCAACTAGTCACATAGTATGAGCAAACATGTTGTGTCTTAGCTTTTGGGAAGTAAAGATGACTGCTAGACAAGCTTTCTTGATAATATCATAATTCATTTCATTAGAGATCAGTGCATGACTTAGATAGTAAATAGATTTTTCCTTATTATCATTGTCTTCTTGAGTTAGCAAGATACCCAAAAGTGTTTATGCTAATGAGATATATAGAATACAAGGCTTCCCATGAATAAGAAGCATCAAAATTAGTGGATGAGCAAGGTACTTCTTTATCTATGTTAGAATCTGTTTGCAATCTTGGCTCCAGTTATAATTCATTACTTTATGAAAAGTTTTGGTAAAATTTGTTACCTATCCACTAGCTATGAGATGAATCTACAAATGGATTGAAGACTTCCTTGTAAGCCCCTTATCTGAATGATATTATGAGGTGGAGGTATATTCATGATTGCTTGAAATTTCTTGGGATCAACCTCGATTCCTTTTGTAGACATGATCTAGCCAAGTAATTTCCTAGATGTTAGATCGAACACACATTTCTTAGGATTAAGTTGTAGACTAAATTTCTCCATGTGATCCATGATAAGTCCCAAATCTTGAAGGTGAGTGTTGTGTTTTTCACTCTTAACCAATGTATCATCCACATAATCTTCCATTGTATTTTGCATCATGTCATGATAAATTGTAGTAACTACTCTTTGATATGTAACACTAATATTTTTCAAGCCAAATGGCATCAAATCCCAACTAAATGTTCCCCATGCACAAGTGAAAGTAGTATTTTCTTGATCTTCTAGTACAATTTTGATCTGATTGTAACTAGAAAAATTTTCCATTAGTGAGTAAATCTCATATCTTGTTGTCGTGTCCACTATCATATCAATGTTAGGTATCAAAAATAATCCTTTGAGCATGCTAAATTTAGATCTCAAAAATCTGTACATACTCTGATAGATTTGTCATGCTTGGAGATTGGAATAATTTTTGATATCCATTCAACACAATCAATAGAATGGATGAAACCAGCCTTAAGAAGATTTTCCAGTTTAGCTTTAAACAATAATGCAACATGAGGATGCATTTTCCTAAGTTTCTATTTGACTAGTTTAACTCCTGGTGCAATAGATAAATGATGCATTATGAGAACACGATCTAATCTTGGCATGTCCAAATATGTCCATGTGAAGTTTATCATTTTCTCTTGAAAGAAGGTGATGCATTGATCTTTTTCTTCTAGAGATACTAATTTTGCAAGATGTATCATGTGAGGATGTCCCTCTATTCCCAAGTTGATCGACTATGTTGGTTCTATCAACACTGATGATCTTTCATAAAAATGACTAGGAAGTGCATCAAATATCTCATCTGTAGGTTCCTTAGAGAGGTTTTCACTCTTAATTGCATATTTTATTTTTACTATTTTAGGTTTTGACACTACCATAATGTGGTTTTCACCATTAGACCTTCTATTTCTTTTCTTTTTGATTGAATGTCTAAGATATTTGATATCAGCTTCAATCATGTTCACACTTTGTTCACTAGTGGAAGGTGTTACTGGTTTGACAATGTTTAAGTAATAGGCAAGAGCATAGTCATTTTGGAATGTAGGGACTTTACTAGATGCATTGGAATTCTAGTCTATGAGCTTAGGATAGGTGAGTGAAAGAGATGTGGTAGGTTCAATTGCATTCACAATATAATAATTAAATGCTTGGACAAGAAATTCAAGACCTAGAGCAGCTTCGTTCACAAGTGTGTTTGAATCCTTTTAAGCACTAACATTATTAATTGAAGACTTAAGGACACTAGTTGGATAAAAATCATCTGACCTAACTATAGATTATTCACCTACTTTAAGGAGTATTTCATAAACATGAACTTGATCTATGTCTTTGTCTATAGTTGCTTCTAAGGGAGAGTCAAATTCATACTCTTAAGAATTCATACTTCATGGAGATAGACTGTAGAATTCCCCAAAAGTGATAGGAAAAAACTCTCCTTCATCATCTAGATTTTACAAAGGTATTCAATGCATAAAGTATGACTAGACTCTTGTTGTTCTTGTTTGGTATGATATGAATTAGTACTATCATCAGAAGAATCACTATCATCATCCATGGTGCTAACATGTGGTACAAAGTCATCTAATTTTGCAAAGAATTTAGACAGATCATTAGGAATTGGATACAGATAAGGATCCTCATGGTCAACATTGTCTTCATGGTCATTAGACTCAACTTGTGACTCATGTTTAGATGAACTCTCATGTTTTGGTATGAATTTGTTAATCCCTAGATGGAAGGGAATCTTCTCAAAGCCTAGACTAGATGTGTCTCGATTCCTTCTAGCTATCACTTTGATAGGATCAATCAAACCATTTTTGTTGCATCTAATAGGACCAATTCCCTTGTAGAAAAATCATTTCATGAGTTTAAGATCGAGATCATACTTTTCAAGAGTAACTTCACAAGATTGTTCTCTAGGGTCATTTGGAGTCTCCTCTTTATATATCCATGCATCAATAGCTCTATTTTCATCTTCTTCCTTGAGAAGAATAGTAGCTTTGAAAAAAGTACCATCATACTTAGTTTGAAGTGTCAACACAAAAGGTTTCTTTTCTTCAGATTGTCTTCGATAATGATGGGGTGACTCAGGAAGAGATGTCAAAGACAAAATTGGTTCTATGTGATATTCACCCATTCTAGTTTCCTTCAACTTGAGTGGCTGTTCAATTTGCTTGAGCTTGTTATCATGATGATCTATAGGTTCCAGATTAGTAGGTACAAAGTTTTCAATAGATTTCAGCATGTCATAGGTATAGCTAGTACTTGTAGGTATGGTGACTTCAGAGCCATGAAATAGAAATTTTATGCATTGAAGGTAAGTGGAAGGCAAAACTCACATCTCATGTATCCATGGTCTTCCTAGAAAAATATTGTAAGCCAATGGAATGTCAATGAGCCGACAAGTGACATCCCTTTCTACAGGACCAACATAGAGAGGCAACACCACAAGACCTAAAGATTTTTTCTCAGCTTCATCATATGCTTTGATAGTTATCTTACAATGGGGATCAATAGACTCTTTAGAATAGTCCACTTATCTGAGCAAAGTAGACAATGTTTAAATCAGCTCCATTATTGATGAGCACATGATGGACACATTTCTAGTGTATCATGACCTCAATGTGTAGAGGTTGTTTATGCAGATGACTCATATGATTGTTGTTCTCCTCAGAGAAGGACATATAGTAAGGTGAGGTACCATATATTGGAACCTCTCAAGATCATGATCTTGAGGTACATTTACCTTAGTGAGGGCTTTGTTCAGAATCTACCTATGAGGAGGTGAGATTTTGAGAAGCTCAAAGATTGTGATTTGAGCATTAGTTCATTGTAACTAATCAATGATGTTGTAGCTAGTAGCCGCAGAAGCTATTGCAAGTTTTGTTCCTTTGCCAGAAGGACCAACAAGAGGTTTTTTTTTGTGTTGTCCAAGATTAGGAGTAGAAAGCATAGGGCCTTTGATAACCAACTTCGCATGTGAACACATAACAACATAAGCACAATATTGTGATGGTTCATTGTTAGATGTATTGGAAGAAGGGCCCTTTAAGACAAATGGTGTCTTACGTTTAGTTTTTTCTTGTTTTCCTTTGATGGTGATAATGTCACAATACTCAACATCCATGGGTTCAACCATCTCAACTATCTCATCCTCATCATTAGAGTACATATAGTTTATCTTGTTATGAGGTTTCTTTTTCAATTTTCTCCTTTTTCATAAGATGTGAATGGCTCCTTTAAAGCCTTGTGATCTACATTCTTGTTATGTCCATCCACAACAATGTCACCATCATCAATTAGGTCTTGGATTTTGTGATGTAAGTTGATGCAATTGCTAGTTTTGTGACCTTTGTTTTGGTGATATTCAAAAAATGTGGTTTCATTCCACCATGGTGGTCATGGTTGTGGATCATAAGGAGGAGAGTTATCAAATGGATAAATGAGCTTGTTTTGCAACAAGGTCTTGTAGACCACATCCAAAGGTCCACTAAGAGGTGTAAATTCTCATTTTGGGTGTGTAACCCAAGATGATCTCTTTGGTTTGTTTCCAAACATCTTGTTTTTTAGAAGGAAGTTTCTCAACATTCTTGGATGCTATGAGATTATATATGAGATTGAAAGCTTCCTTAGCATGTTTAGGAGAAACATTATCAACAACCTTGTCATGCACAACCTCTTAGTTTTTATTCACATACTTCAATTTGTCCTTATTAGAGGTGGATCCTTGTTTAGTATCCTTTTGGAAAGTTAACTCACCCTTTTTGACTATGAATTCCTCTATCAAAATAGCTTGTGTGACCATATCTTTGAAGGTTCATGGATCTTGAAGTTGAACTTCATACCCAAAATCAAGTAAAATATTATCAGTAAAGATATCAAGTTTTTCCATTTTGAGGATTTTACATGAGTATTTGGAGTAAAGTTGTCTCCATCTCTGAAGGAATGTGAGGAAAGGTTTCTTGACTCTCTATGTAAGGTTACACAAGTGTCAAATGTTAACTAGGTGTTATATGTTGTGAGAGTACTATTAGATAAACATGTTTACAATTTGAATGTTTTGATGCCCATAGGCTATTAGAATTGCTTTAGAATAACTAGGAGGGGGGGGGGGGGGGTTAATAAGCTATTCAAGGTCTAGATGTCCTATTCAAACTTTTCTCTTAATAGAATGAACTAATCCAAGCATTCGCTCTTCCAAACTTTATCTTGTCAAATTAAGTTACTATAAATTAACATGCAGGTATGACACACAAGAAATCAACACATAACACAATGATTTACATGGAAACCCAATTTGGGAAAAACCACTAGTAACATGCTATTTAATTCTCACCCTTCTAAAGTGATGCCCTATGAAAGGCTTGCCTTATTAAAGGTTTACAAAAAAAACTATTAAATGTGACCTTATTAGAGGATTTAACCACCCTATTAGAAGTGGGCCTGGTAAAAGGACTTTAGAATATTCACTTGGAATGCTACATTGTTAAAGGATTTACAAATGGTTGTTAGGCCAACCTAAGTCCATAGGATTTTCAGATCTAATAAAATTGCTAGAGAGTATTAGAAAATCTTGACCTGGCTTCAACATACAACTTATCTTGTAGATTTCATATCACTTCTTAGCTCATATCTTTACCTGGCCTTCTATCTCTGCAACTCTTAACTTCTTGCCTTTACTTTCAAGCTTTGTCTTTTTGAGTCTCCCTATTCAATGTACTAGAGCAATTATCTCTTCATGAACACTCTTAGAAATAGAGTCTTTGTGCTCTTCCTTTTTCTAGATGTCTTCTTCTTGACACCCTTTCAATCACTTCACAAATTTTTGGCACTTCTGTAGCAATAGGATCAACAACACTCTGCTTCTTGGCCTATGACTTCTTAAATAGAAGTCTTGGAGTTCCTTTTCTTGCTCGATTCTTCCATTTTTCAATTTCAATTCACATGGATTAGGTAGGATACATTGTATCTATTCCATATTATGTTTCCTCTAGAAACTTCTTTAATAATTCATTAGAATTCACATAAAAATAAAAAATGGTTCACATAAGATTCTATGCCAACAACTCATCATCCTTATCTTCCAACTTGTTCACAAAATTCAATGCAACCACTATGTCAGCTTAGATTTGGCAAATCTTCATCATTTAAAATAATGCAACAGTTCGACACTATTGAAATACTAGTGCTCAATACATACTATGTTACTCGACATTAACTATGTTTTTCCTGATGCTCGGCATCTGAAGATTTCTCTACACATTCCAATTTTTTTTTAATGCTCAACACTTCATCTTTACTCGGTACTTGAAGATCACTCAGCATCAACTAAGAATTTTGTTACTCAGCTTCAATTGACTTGTTCGGCACCTTATGATGATCAAAGTTAAAGCTTTATAGTCAACCTTATTACAACTTCTTCCTCCAATTTATCTAAGTGTGACCAACCTCTATATCTTTGAGTTTGTCATCAATACATTACTTGACCATTGTCTTAACTGATTCTTTCATTTCATTACAATATCATAACTTAACCTTTCCCTTAGGTGCTCTTGTTACATCTTATTGATCAAATCCTCTTCATCAATCAACTAAGTGATAGTGCATGAGTCTTGTAATCAAATATCACCCCTATATATTGTAGGTTTGACATCAATGGCAAAACAATGATTGAAAACAATCTTTTACAACAATCTCCCTCTTTGATCTTCAACAACAATGAGGTTTTCAATTAGATTTCTAACAATCTCCCTCTTTGGCATTGATGGCAAACCAAACTAATCAGCCATCAGACTAAACTATTCCACCAAAAGCTTACTAGGTTAGAACAATAAATCAAATGCCAAAAATTAAGTTGTAACATCACATCTTTATTTTACTTCTCCCTCTTTGCTTTTGTATCTATATTATTCCTCTTTTTCTGCTCTAATCAAACTCTGAAATCTCCCTCTTTTTCTTTGATCCTTTTTCTTTAACAATCTTGTTGATCAGTTTTTCACTTCTCTCTCTTTGACAACAATGCCAAAGACATATTACCATCTTTAATATGTAGATGTAGCTCTTTGTATATTTAGTTAGTCTCTCCCTCTATTATGTCTATTACTTTAGGCATGAATCTCAAAGTAAACATCCTCTACATCAATGTGTAAAATCTTCATCATTCTGCTCAGGGCATTCTTTCTTTTTGGTTCAAGTAGCTTTAGCTAGGGGTATCACCCTTAACTTACCTCTACGATACTCAAAAGCATATTTAGGTAGTGCTTTTGTGAAGATATTAGCAATCTATTCCTTTGAGCTGACATATTCCATCTTCACTTGTTTGTCTTCCACCAATTCTCTTACATAATGATACTTGATTGCAATATGTTTAGTTTTGGCATGCATAATTGAGTTCTTTGATATATTGATAGCACTTGTATTATCACAATAAAGTGTCACTAGCTCAATTACCTCTTACTTCATACCTTGCAGTAAGTGTTTAATCCACACAATATTAGTGCAATTTATAGTAGCTGCCACATAATCAGCTTTAGCAATAGATTGTGAGGTGCAACTTTTCTTTTTGCTTGTCCATGTGAGCAACCTCTTTCCTAAGAAAAGTGCTCCTCCACTGGTGCTTTTTCTATCATCAATGTTACCTCCCCATTTTGCATTAGTGTAAGCTTTTAGTTCAAACTTCTCATTCCTCTTGTAGTATAAGCCAAAGTCATAAGTTCTTTTTAGGTATCTTAGTATTCATTTTACTACCATTTAATGATTTTCTCTTGGATTGGCAAAAAATCTTGCTACTATTCCAATAGCTAATGCAATATCTGATCTACTATGTACAACATATTGCAATTTTCCAATCATTGACTTATAGAATGTCTGATTTACTTCAGCAGATTCATCATTCTTTGATAGTTTATGACCTACTTCCATTGGTGTGCTAACTAATTTTGAGTCCTCTAGCCCAATTTTTTTGAGTACTTTCTTGATGTATTTAGATTGGGTCACAAATATGCCATGCTTTAACTAATGTACTTGTACTCCAACAAAGAATTTGATTTCTCCAAACATTGGCATCTCAAATCGATGGTTCATTTGGTCAACAAAATCTTTGCATAAAACATCTTTTCCTCCAAATATTATATCATCAACAAAGATTTCTAAAATCAAAATGTCTTTACCTTCCTCAGCTTTGATGTATAGATTGTTGTTATCATCTATTCTTTCAAATCTTATCTTCACAAGATATTTGTGCAGCCTTTCATACCATGCTCTTGGTGCTTTCTTCAGGCCATAGAGTGCTTTGTGTAGTTTGCAGACCATATTCTTGTTCTTCTCATCAACAAATCCCTCAGCTTGTTCTATGTAGACTTCCTCCTCCAGTATACCATTTGAAAAATCTAACTTCACATCCATCTAGTAGACTTTAAAACCTTTATATGTAGCATATGCAAGTAATGTTCTTACTCCTTCCATTCTTGCAACAGGAGAAAATGTCTCTCCATAATCCAATCCTTCTTGTGCATAGCCTTTGCAAACTAATCTAGCTTTGTTTCTTGTTACTTCGACATTCTCATCAAGTTTTTTTTCTGAACACCCCCTTGGTACCAATTAGATTCTTATCAGCTCGTCTGGAAACTAGAGACCAAGTTTTGTTCTTCTCAATCTGATCTATCTCTTCTTTCATGGCCTTATACTAGTCATCATCTTATAGTGCATCTTTGGCTATTTTGGGTTCAACCTTCCTTAGTAGACATGATTCATTCCTAATTCTATTCCTTGTCATTGATTTAGCATCCTTGTCACCAATGATTTGATCTATAGGGTGATGTCTTCTTACATACTTAGCTAATCTGGGTTTAGTCCTTCTTTCTACATTTGATCATTCAGCTTCAGAGTCATTTCGTTCTTCTTCATCAGGTAATTCATCATTCCTTTCATGTATACTATTTTCAGAATCAAAGTGTGCATGTTCCATATTCTACAACTCAGCTTCTAAATGCAACTTGACATTCACTGGTTGACACTTGACAGATACAAAAGTTTATTGTTGATTCCTGACTTTATTTGTAGCATTGTCTTCAGCTATCATTCCTTCATAGAAGTACACAAATGATCTATAGTCCTCTATTTGCTTTGACCCATCATCCTGAACTTCTACATGCTCATCAAAATTTACATTTGCACTCTCCACAATTTTGTTAGTGTTAGTATTCAAACACTTATATGCTTTACTTCTAGTGGAGTATCCAAGAAATATACCTTCATTACTTTTTGCATCAAACTTGCCATTTCTAGTGTCTTTTAGAATATAGCATTTACAACCAAACACTTTGAAATTTTTAACATTAGGTGATTGACCATACCATAATTCAAAGGGTGTTTCATTTGTACCTTTCTTGACTTGAACTCTATTTAGTGTGTAGACTGCAGTACTTATAGCTTCCCTCCAATACTTAAGTGCAACATTTTTCTCCATCATCAAGGTTCTAGTGTAGTCAATCACTGACCTATTTCTTCTTTCAGAAATACCATTCTGTGGTAGAGTTCTTTGTGCTGAAATTTTCCTTTTGATGCCTCTATCATTGCAAAATACTTCAAATTCTCTTGATGTGACCTCACCTCCTCTATCTGACCTTAGAAATTTTAGGTTCTTTCCTATTTCCTTCTCAACTCTAGCCAAATACCACTTGAACATTTGAAATGCATTAGATTTTTATTTTAAGAACATAATAGTCATCATTCTGGAATAATCATCTACAAATAGCATTATATATCTGTCTCCTAGGTAGCTTTGTACTTCTATTGGACCACATAAATCTATATGAACTAACTCTAGAACTTCATTGGAAGTGTATGCTTTTCTTTTGAAACTAGATTTAGTCATCTTCCCTAGTTGAAATTGTTTACACACTATGTTTTCAAGTTTCTTTAACTTGGGCAATCCTCTGACTTTGTTCTTTCTGCTAATGCTGATCAAATTATCAAAATTGACATGACACAACCTTTTATGCCACAACCACACATCATCAAGTCTAACAATAAGACATGTTGCTTCTTCCATGTCTAGGTAAAACAAATTACTCCTAGTTTTTTTTCCTTTTCCTATCAGATTTCCATCAATATCATAGATCTTGGTTGTTTTGTTTCCAAATTCCACTTTGCAACCTACATTGCCTAACTAAGATACACTCAACAAGTTGTAGTTAAATCCTTCAACATAGTATGCAGTGTCACATGAAATTTTCTCTTTAAGTTTGATAGAGCCTTTTCCTTTGATTTGACATGGGGCATCATTACCGCATCTAACATTATTTCCATCATATTGAGTAAAGGTAATGAACTTACTTTTATTTCTTGTCATGTGATGTGAGCAGCCACTGTCTATTATCCACTTGTCATTCTTGTTTACATAGGTAACCAATGTTGTTGCTTCATCTTCATCTTTGTCTAATTCATCCTTCATGGCTACATAGACTACTTCATTATCATTTTCATCAAAATCTTCTTCAACAATGTAGCATCTCTTGCTTTTCTCCTTATAATCTTTGCTATCATCTTTTGTTTTGTTCATGAACTTGCTTCCTTCTTTAAATTTTTTCTTCTGTGGCCATCGTGTAGCTATATGACATACTTCATTGCAATTGAAACATATGATAGGAAGTTTACCTTTGAATTTACCTTTACCTCTATGAAATCTCTTGGCCAGTAGTGCTTCTAACTATTCCACATCTTTCTCATCTATGTTGCTATCACTAGATGCATGTTTTCATTTTCTTCCTCTTTTGCTTGATGTGTCCTCCTTGGTATTTTTTATTTTCATTTTGGCCTTGAAAGAAGATTTAAGGTTCTTAGGTTTTTAGTTGTCAAAATTGGATAGCTCAAATGCAGTTAGTCTTCCAGCTATTCCTTCAAAAGTTAGTGTGTTTCCTTGTACAAACCTCAGCTCTTGAATGGATGAAACTCTTATAGCATAGATAGGAAGTAGAGTTCTCAAGTATTTTCTGATGGATGTTTCTTCTTCTAGTTGACTACCTAGACTCCTTATTGCACTTACCACTTCTTTTATTCTTGCAACATACTGACCAACATTCTCACCTTCCTCCATCTTCATGTCATCAAACTTTCCTCTTAGAATTTCCCTTTTTTCTCTCTAGACATTCTGATCTCCTCCATAGATTTTGGATAAGGTTTTCCACATCTTGAATGCAGTATCATAGTCTTTAACATTATCATATTCAACATAGCTAAGTGTAGAGGCAATCTCCAACATTGCTTGATTATGTTCCGTCTTTTTTTTTAAGTCGTCTGTAGTAAGGGGTCCTGCTGGAGTTACATGCTCTGTTCCAATGGAAGTTTGTGCATAGTCACCTATTGATCCAAGGTGCAATTTCATCAAACTTTTCCATGCAGCAAAGTTGTCATTGTTAAGCTTGGGAACTTCTCTCTTGGACATCTTGATCTTCTTGCTTCTAGTACCTTGAAACTAAATCAGCAGATTGCTCTAATACCAATTGTTAGAATTTCTTTAGAATAACTGGGGGGGGGTTGGGGGTAAACCAGTTATTCAAGGTCTAGATGTCCTATTCAAACTTTTCTCTTAATAGAGTGAACTAATCCAAGCATTCACTCTTCCAAACTTTATCTTGTCAAATTAGCAAGTTACTATAAATTAACATGCAGGTATGACACACAAGAAATCAACACATAACATAGTCATTTATGTGGAACCCCAATTTGAGAAAAACCACCAGTAACATGCTACTTAATTCTCACCCTTCTGAAGTGATGCCCTATTAAAGGCTTACAACACACACTGTTAAATGTGATCTTATTAGAGGATTTAACCACCCTATTAGAAGTGGACCTGGTAAAAGGACTTTAGAACATTCACTTGGAATGTCACCTTGTTAAAGAATTTACAAATGGCAGTTAGGCCAACCTAAGTCCATAAGATTTTAAGATCTAATACAATTTCTAGAGAGTATTAGAAAATCTTGACCTGACTTCAACATACAACTTATCCTATAGATTTCAGATCACTTCTCAACTCATATCCTTGCCTGGCCTTCTATCTCTACAACTCTTAACTACTTGCCTTTACTTTCAAGCTTTGTCCTTTCGAGTCTCCATACTCAAAGTACTAGTGCAATCATCTCTTCATGATCACTCTTATAAGTAGAGCCTCTATCCTCTTCCTTCTCCTAGATGTCTCCTTCTTGACACGCTTTCAATCACTTCATAGATTTTTGGCACTTCTGTAGCAACAGGATCAACAACACTCTGCTTCTTGGCCTATGACTTCTTAAATAGAAGTCTTGGATTTCCTTTTCCTGCTCGATTCTTCCATTTTTCAATTTCAATTCACATGGATTAGGTAGGATACATTGTATCTATTCCGTATTTTGTTTCCTCTAGAAACTTCTTCAATAATTCAATAGAATTTGCCCAAAAATTAAAAAAATGGTTCACATAAGATTCTGTGCCAACAACTCATCATCCATATCTTCCACCTTGTTCACAAAATTCAATACAACCACTATGTTAACTCAGATTTGGTGAATCTTCATCATTTAAAATAATGCAATAGTTTGACACTATTGAAATACTGGTGCTTGGCACATACTATGTTACTCAGCATTAACTATGTCTTTCTTGATGCTCAACACCTGATCTTTATTTGACACTTGAAGATCACTTGGCATCAACTAAGAATTTTGTTACTTGGTTTCAACTAACTTACTCGACACCTTATGATGATCATAATTAAAGCTTTGCAGTCAACCTTGTTACAACTTCTTCCTCTAATTTATCTAAGTGTGACCAACCTCTATATCTTTGAGTTTGTCATTAATACATTACTTGACCATTGTCTTAATTGATTCTTTCATTTTATTACAATATCATAACTCAACCTTTCCCTTAAGTGCTCTTGTTACATCTTGTTGATCAAATCCTCTTCATCAATCAACTAAGTGATGGTGCATGAATCTTGTAAGGAAATATCATCCCTATATATAGTAGGTTTGACATCAATGGAAAAAAAATTATTGAAAACAATCTTTCACAACAATCTCCCTCTTTGATCTTAAACAACAATGAGGTTTTCAATTAGATTTCTAACATAGGCAAGTGTGAAAATCACTCCATAGCCTAACCACCTAGATTTCTTAGAAATAGATACATGAGATATGTTTGATTATGCATAAATTCCATAGACAACATGTTGTATATAATTGATTAATTGTGTGTTTACTTAGATGTTATACAAATTCCATATCATTATTAGTTAGTATATGAGAAGCTCACTTGGGTAATGAAGATAGTTCTCAGTGTCTACCAAGTGTTCTTGTGTTTGCCTAGTTTAGAAGGTAGTGTCTATTGAGTTCGCTCTCAAGCATCAAAGGAAAAGTTGCAAAAACCAAGTGTTAACTAAGCTTCTGTTGGTTAACAAAAGAAATCATTTTTGAGTTAGTTTCTACTAAGCTGGTCGGCTAACAAAGGATTTCCTTTTTTTTGGTAATATACTTAATTGATTTATCTATTGATTCTAGTCAACTAAGGTGATGAATATTGATTAGTCTAAGTTGTATTCAAGCCAAATTGACAAAGTGGAAGAAATAAGTATAAGGTCAAGTTGTGATTCCAAAGTATGTGCAAATGTGTAAGAGATGATGATGTGATTGAAGATCTAATGGTGAGTAGAGGAAGTGAATTCGAAGGAGAAGTAGAATATCCTTGTGGAGCAACAACAATATATTTGATCAAGAAGGGTCAAGCATAAGCCAAAATAGAGATCTATGATTGGAAATTTTGTTGCATTCAAATTAGGTCATCTCATTGTTACTCTTTAACCATTTTAGTAGTGATTGAAATCTCCTAACAGAGTTGGCTTGACAACTATTTACAAATCCTCTAATAAGGTGACAATTCCATTGACTTATTCTCAAGACCTCTAACAAGGCTACTCAAAATAGGCTAATTAAATCTTTTAATAGGGTCACACCTAATACTGTGTTATGTAACCTTTAACATGGTTGGCTCCTAAAATGGCTCGCTTCAAAAGAGTGAAAATATGTAACTAGTTGCTATTGGTGGTTTTTCTCAAATTGGGTTTCCACATTAAATCCTGGTGTCAAATGTGTTCATGCTATTTTGTTTTGTCTTTAGAACTAAGTTAAAGTAATGATAATCACAAATAACATCTAAAGATTTATTTGTTAACCATTTATTGAACTAATCCAATTACTACCGAGTTACAACATTTTGTATATTTACTGAGCTTCAGTAGAATTTAGTTATCTATTTGCATCTTGCATTGACATCTAAGGGATTTGGGATTTATTTTTCTAGTAACTGATTTAGCCCTCTCCTCTTAGTTACTCCTCTTATATTTCTAACATAGGGCACCTACTTCCCACAAATGATCTTGGATCCATAGTTCCAAAGTATTTATTGTACTTAGGTAACTCAACTCCTCTTGGAAAAAGAGGCATGTCTAAATTCTTGTCAAAAGGGCATGGAAAAAGAGCATCTAGAGTGTATATTTTTGTAGGGTTCTCTTTATCATGCATACTTTGGGCTAGTTGGTCTTGCATGATCTTTAATTTTTTTCAATTTAGAGATTTTAGTTTCCTCTTTAGGTGTAATGATAGTTTCAACATTAAAGTGATGAGGTAGCTTGAATCCCTCTTGAGAAACTTTGAGAAAGTATTTATCTTTCTCTTTGTTAATTCTTATGTCCCCTTTTCAGATAATTAAAAATAATAATCTTTGCTAAGGCAGACAGGCCCAAAAAGGTGAAGTTTCAGCAAAAGGGGATAATCTTTGGAAGAGAATGGACTACTAAATGAAAATTATTATTAAAATATGTTTTATTAACCCCTCTTGGATGTGAGGTAGGGTTATGCCCTCTTTTAAGAGGTTTGGAGGCATTCTAGGCTGATTCCAGAACTTGATTTTTGCTCATTTCTTTGTTATTCTTCAGAGGTTGCCAAACCTGTGGAGAACGAGACCCAAGAACAGGAGTTTGCAGGTTTTCGGAGAGACCCAAGAATGGGAGTTTGCAAGTTTCTAGGAAGGCTAAGGATGGGAGTTTGAAGCCATTCCATGTGCATGCTCATGCAGAGTTTGCCTTTGTGTTGAACAGTGCAAATTTGTGAGTTTTCGGGTGTATTTTTTTTGTAAGAGTTTGGTGTTTCCGGTTGAGTATTTCATATCAGTTTGGGTTGCTGCTGTATATCAAATTTTAAAATGTTAAAATAGAGCTGAAAATATGTTTTTTGTTATTATTATACTTCTATGATATATTATTAATTTTTTGTGGTGATTCCAGGCTATTTTGTGCTATTTTCGGGAGCCCGATGAACATTGTTTTTGTCCTCCGTTTGGGAGCTATTGTGTGCATGTTATACAGATCTAGAAATGTCATTTTATAGGCTGTTATTGTGCTGAAATTTCTATAAAAATGTCCACTTTCAGATTTATTAATAATAGGTGAAGCTGTGAATATTTTGGCACTATTTCTGGCATACCCGATTTAGGGTTTCTTGAGAAATTTGGTGGATCTTTGTGATATTAGTTGTTTGATTTTGAAAATCTAATTAGAGGCATGAAATATCATATAAAATTAGAAAAGGGAAATTTTAGTGGTATCAGAGCCATGATCTTGCTAGCCTGAGGGTTTGTAGAACTTTGCATGTCAGTTTTGAAAACTACCCAGATCTTGCATGTCAATTTTGACAACTACCCAGATCTTGCATGTCAGTTTTGACAACTACCCAGATCTTGCATGTCAGTTTTGATAACTACCCAAATCTTGCATGTCATAATTTATGGTTGCATGTTGTTTCCAATCAGTTAGATGTCAAAATTTATGGTTGCATTGTACTTCTAATCATTTGCATGTTAGTTCTTGGTGAATTTGGTGGTTGCATGTTGCTTCTAATCAGCTGCATGTCAAAATTTATGGTTGCATGCAACTAAGTGAAAGAGAAAAGAGATATTTATAGTGAGAAAAGAATAAATAAATTTTGATCAAACCTCCAGTTGAAAGTAAAAGTATAAAATCCAAGGAAGGAAAAAGTATGGCTAATCTAGATGAGATGGCAAAGAAATTCTTCCAAGACATCCAAAATACTCAAAAGTAAATAGTGGATAGTTTGGCAAAAACTAGAGAGGCTTTGTGAACATTGACAAACAAATTGCAAGGAGTTGCATCTATTAATGAGAAAGGGAGCACTTTAGAGGAGTCAAGAAATCTAAAACTCACACCCTCTCAATCAACCAAAACTATTTTTATGCATGCAGATGAGCCAACAGTGCCAAATCTAGCCCTTAATCCCATGGAAGAGGTTACAAGTAACTTGATTTCATTAAGAGCTACTTACAATGGTTTAGATGATGACTTTCACAGCTTAGTTCCTTTTAGAGAATATGTGGATATGATGAACACTTTGATTCCCAAGAAAGAGTACAGAAGGGAGCATGACATAAGTGGAAGAGAGCTCAAAAATAAAATAAGCAAGTTTATAGCACCTACTTTTGATGGAACAAATAAAATTTCAGCTAGAGCATGACTACAAAAATTACAGACCTTCTTCACACTTAACCCCATGAGGGAGAGTGATGATGTTCTTATTGCAAGTCTACACTTGGAAGATGCAACCTATGATTGGTGGTATCATGGAATGACTACTCAAGGTTGTGATCAGGTAACTACATTTGATGATTTTAGTCAAAGAGTGATAGATATATTTGACCTCAAGGATGATGATTATGAGGATGTTGTTTTGCATGATGGTGAGATACCTAGTAGAGATGAGCAGACATTGAGCATTCATGACTTTTCTAAGAGAGAGTATCAGACATAGTTAGATGCTTTGACACATGAGGTTGAGACTGGTAGTACTTCACATGATTTGTCCAACCAGATGAAAGTGAACAAAGACAGTATTTTGACTTCATTATCTCATCATGATAGGTATGTGGAGTTAGTTGGTATTGGTCATATTACTCAGGTGAGGAGTTTTCTAGAGTTACCAGCTGATTCTAGTTTATAGATATGAACTCGAGATTGTTATATTGGCGTTTGGGATTCAGTTGACTGGAGATCTTTAACACTTTTTGGTAGCAGTGTTTGTTTGGGTGCTACCATGGATTTGATTAGTAGATTACAGGGTGTTGTCTTTTCTTGTGCCAACAGCTTGTCCGATGCTAGTATTAGTTTTTATACATCGGTGTTGGGTTTTGTTCATATATCCAGTCAACCATACTTGCTGGAATGTGTTGATGATCTTTCATATTTGGTAGTGTGTACAGATGAGTCCCAGGATCATATTGGCATTGATGAAATCCAAGAGGATGCAGTGGGTAGTTTTGAAGACTTAGTTTCCTTGGCAGTTTCTTTTGGTACATAGGAGTTAGAAATCAGTGCTATAGTTTTTGATACTCCATTTGTTGATATGAGCTTTGGAGTTGATTCACAGGATATGGATGGTAATACTCTAGAGACTAGTAACTTTGAGGATACTCCTTTAGACAGTGCATCAAAGGAGGTTTGTAGGAGACAGTCTAGCCAGTGCCATCATGTGTCTAATCAGTTGAGAGTTAGTGAGCGAGACATTACTATTGCTTGCCATCATTTTGATGTTGCTCGTCAGTTGTTAGCAGTTTATGGATGGGGTTCTCCTACTAGTGATGAGCAAGGAGGCAATTATCTTTCCTTGACAAAGTTCCACTCTTTATGGGAGGCTCTCTGGATTTTGAGACAGGATTATATGCAGTTGGTAGCCGATAGAGATTATCTTATGGAGTGGGGCAGTATAGCATATGATGCATTGTTGGCCAAGGAAGATGAGGTGAGTGAGCTTACTTAGTAGCTTGAGGTGACTTCTGAGATTCTTGAGAGTACACAGTTGGCTTTCAAGGAGTCATAGTTTCATTTGGCTAAGGTGACCATGGAGTTAGAGCAACTACAGTCTTTATCAGATTATATATAGTCACAAGCTGTGGTGTCTAATGATTTGAGGATGTCCATGGTCAAGATTATCAAAGATAGTAGAGATGGGGATGCATCCATCCTTGATACTAACATTGGCATATCGATTTCATCCCCACTAGAGTTAGGTTTAGTTCAGTTGGGTGTTGTAGCAGATTGTTGTGGTATGCCTGACATGGTGGTGACCTCTAGTACTAATGGCACAAAGACTAGAGAGGTTGTATCAAAGATCATGTGTGATATTGGTGAGCCGACAATTGGCATGGTTCCTGCTAGTAATACTACTCCCTTGGCGATGTCTTCAGAGGTAGTAGTCAGTTCCAACTTGGTTAGTGATCGATTGCAATTAGTTACATCAGGACTGTAGTCTGAGCCACTGACTGAGATTGGTGCATTCTATTGGCATTACACTGTGAGGTATGCTCATCAATCTACCTTTGATGGCCATGTTGATGAGATGATGATAGAAATATGTACTTTGGTTCTTAGTGCTTATCATCAGTTATGGGATAGTTTGATGCCTCAAGATGAGAGTTGTGACGGGCATGACATGGTGATAGGTTCTGCAGTTGACAGCTTGATAATATGTGACTTAGAGCAAGAGTTTGGGAGTGATGCTTCAATGGGTGTTGTTATTGATTCTACTCCTTTGGCTATGACATCTCCTGACTTAGCTAGTGATCAGTCACAATGGGTTGTATCACTTGTTCATGGTGAGCTGTTGACTGAAGTTGGTTTTTTTAATCAATATTATATTGCAAGATATGTACATACGTTAGCATTTGATCCTTGTGTTGAGGAGTTGATGGTAGGAAAATTTGGTTTGGGTTACATTTCTTTTTGTTTATCTTGTGATGGCTTTTCACGATGAGGGTTGCATGGGAGTTATGGTTATGAGACAGTGGCTGATGATCTACAAAGTTGTGTTGACTGCAGGAGTTGTACAATGTGTGGATTCTCCATACTTGGTATAGTTTCATTTGAGAGCATTCAACATTGTTGTAGAGTTGGATTGTACATTTTGTATAGGCCAGTGGGATGCATTGATGGTATTTACTATGTTGGTAGTTTGATTTGTCCACTTTACTTGGGTTTTGATGTTCTAAGAGTTTGTGTCTCATGGGTTTCTGACTGTGGCAGTGGTGATTTTGGAGTTTGGTTGAGCTGTAATTGTCAGTTTGATTATGGATTCCTCTTGGTCATATTGCAAAGGATATTGCAGGAGCCTGTGTTAATTGGCAGTAGTATAGTTCATCACTACATTTGGGATCTAGGTGGATTGATTGGTTTATTGTTCAGCCATTGCTTGAGGACAAGCAATATTTTGGAGGGGAGGACTTGTCATGTCCCCTTTTCAAATAATTAAAAATAATAATCTTTGCTAAGGCAGGCAGGCCCAAAAAGGTGAAGTTTCAGCAAAGGGGGAAAAAGAGGCATGTTTAAACTCTTGTCAAAAGGGCATGGAAAAAGAGCATCTCTAGTGTATATTTTTGTAGGTTTGTCTTTATCATGCATACTTTGGGCTAGTTGGTCTTGCATGATCTTTAGTTTTTTTCAATTTTTCAATTTTAGTTTCCTCTTTAGGTGTAATGATAGTTTCAACATTAAAGTGATGAGGTAGCTTGGATCCCTCTTGATCAAGTTTGAGAAATTCTTTATCTTTCTCTTTGTTAAGTGTCATGTCCCCTTTCCAAATAATTAAAAATAATAATCTTTGCTAAGGCAGGCAGGCCCAAAAAGGTGAAGTTTCAGCAAAAGGGGATAATCTTTGGAAGCAAATGGACTAATAAAGGAAAATTATTATTAAAATATGTTTTATTAACCCCTCTTGGATGTGAGTTAGGGTTATGCCCTCTTTTAAGAGGTTTGGAGGCATTCTGGGCTGATTCTAGAACTTGATTTTTGCTCATTTCTTTATTATTCTTCAGAGGCTGCCAAACCTGTGGAGAAGGAGACCCAAGAACGGGAGTTTGTAGGTTTCCAGGGAGACCCAAAAATGGGAGTTTTTAGATTTCTAGGAAGGCTAAGGATGGGATTTTGAAGCCATTCCATGTGCATGCTCATGCAGAGTTTTCCTTTGTGCTGAACAGTGCAAATTTGTGAGTTTTCGGGTGTATTTTTTGTAAGAGTTTGGTGTTTCCGATTGAGTATTTCATATTATTTTGGGTTGCTGCTATATATCAAACTTTAAAATTTTAAAATAGAGCTGAAAATATGTATTTGGATATGATTATACTTCTGTGATAGATGATTAATTTTTTGTGGTTATTATGGTCTATTTTGTGCTATTTTTGGGAGCCTAATGAAAATTATTTTTGTCCTCCGTTTGGGAGCTATTGTGTGCATGTTATATAGATCTAGAAATGCCATTTTATAGGCTATTATGCTGCTGAAATTTTTTTAAAAATGTCCACTTTCAGATTTATTAATAATAGGTGAAGCTGTGAAGCTTTTGGCACTATTTCTAGCATACTCGATTTGGGGTTTCTTGAGAAATTTGGTGGATCTTTGTGATATTAGTTGTTTGATTTTGAAAATATGATTAGAGGCATGAAATATCATATAAAATCAGAAAAGGGACATTTCATTAAGTAAGATCTCCATGACTTTCTAGAAGTTTTTGTCCTTGTGACATTTTTTTATATGCTCAAGGGGTACTTCTACCTCTTCTTCATTCTTATCAATAAAAGGTTCCCTATGTCTTTCAACCCTATGTTGATCTTGGTCTCTACTATGTTCTCCATGTTCTAGTTCTTAATCAACCATTTTAAGGATGTGATAAGTTTCAATGTATGTTGGTTTAGAAGGTTCTATAAATAAGAATTTAGTTGTATTGTTTGAAAATGTATGACCTTTGCTAGTTTTGAGATTCTCTTGGTACAAGAGGTTGTTGGTTTGTTGTAAGTTTATAGAAAATGTTCTTTGAACACAAAGACATCTAGAAAGTGAAGAAGATTGTGAAAAATCTTCACTAGATGAATTGGACAAAAACCATGCATAAAAAAAGAGTGACCTCTACTGCAATTATGACCTTAAACTCTACCTCATATAAATTTGGAAAGATAAAAGACATTTCCACTTATTGTTGCCACAGTTATAGACAAGGAAAAAATTCAAAGGCTAGACAAGGACCACACTAGAACATAGTCTCAAAAAAGAAAGATATGAGTGTTGTATACTATGGTATGAGTTGTTTGAGTAATGGTTAAAAAAAATAAAGATTATGACTATCCTGACACAAAGTATTATAAACATGAGGGGACAAAAACAAGATAACTAAGAAATGAGACTAGTTTGCATGTAGGTCACAAGTTTTTAGTTAAGAAAGAAGTCAGCATTTGACACATTTTGTAGACATAAAAGAGGTAAAAGGTTGCAGGTATAGACCAAACTTAGAGTGCTGATAGATCTGACAGGCAGTTTGACAATTTTAAGACAAGATTTTGTATGAGGATTCCTAGGAAATCAAGCAAAAAGGCCCAAAGGACCAGGAAAAGATTCAAAATAGAAAATTTAAGATAGTTTTCTCATGCAAGGACTTGTATACAGTTGTGCGAGGATGTGCTATACTAACAAAAAGATAGGATTTTGACATTAAAGAATAGATTTTCAAGATCTCATACAGAGATTTACATAGAGCTACATGAGGACTTGGATAGGGCCGCATGAAGAAGTGCGAGCTTAAAAGGTTCTCATACAAAATTTCACAAAAGTAGACATGAAAATAGGGACTAGATTGACAATTGAGATAGAATTTTGAGTAGATTTTACAAGTTTTAGATAGTTCTAGACAAATTGTTGGCTGTTTTAATAAATTTTAGATAGATAACAAGATGGTTTCCAAGTTGTTAAATAGCATATTGGTTGCAAAAAGATAGTTTGTTTTTAGATAACATGGGAAGCAAGTAGTAGTCTCAAACAAACCAATTGAGGACAAAGAAACTCAAAGGGATAGGGGAGTCTTGACCTTTTGTTTGTTTGACAAGTTTAGAAAAGTTAAAAGACTCAATAACAAACATACTTTATCCCTATAACTAAAAATGGTAAAGGAAGCAAAAAAAATTCCTACAACTTATGTGCATGTGTTCGCCTCACATAGCCATGTCACCTGACTAGAGGGTGCTCACATTTTTGGTGTATTCCAAGGGCTCAATAACATATATGCTGACTGAACATCCTTGTGGTAGGGTCGAGCATGTATACCACCTTCCAATGCCTAGGTACATGTCTATGGTGAGTTCTTCAGGAGAGAATCTTCCCCCTCCTTATGAAAAGATTATGCCACCTTTCAAAGGTGAATTAGGTAGCAACTAAGAGCTTTTTACTTGGCTTCCATTCATATTAACCCCCGGTGGCTTCATAGGTGTAGTTGAGGCCAACAACCTACACCAACATTTGTAAGTGCACAAACTTAACTAGCAAAACTATGTTGCCACTGACTAATGTAGCTATCAGAGCATCTTCTTGATGTGAAATATAAAAATGAAGAAGAGGAAATTAATATGGCTTTGGATTCTTTCTCTCTACAAAGATTCTTTATTATAGTAAGTTAGAATCTCTGGGAAAATGAGTGCAATCAATCGGGTCATTCTCAGAGGTTGGATTTCTCTAGGAAGCCTTATAAAGGTTGACTCAAACTAGTGGTTTAGATCTAAGGGTCTAAGTTTATGATTTGCCTCAAAGGGGAAAGAGCATAATCCTATATCTTGTCACTTTACCCAAACACCAAAGACATGTTTATTACCAAGTTAGCTTGTCAATCCCACCTTGTCCTATTCTAAGACTTTGATCCCCTAAAATGAAATCATCATCTCTTCATTAAAGGCTTTGTTTGAAAAAACCACTAACTTGCTTGCCTCCCCTAGGTACCATCTTTCAAAGGCTTCTAAATTTTTTGATTTAATCTTGGGTATCACTTCCAAGTAGTAAAGAGCATACTCCCCTATTCTACTATCTTGCATCCTATGAAATTCACAAGCCCTATTTATACTATGTGTGGAAAACAATAAAAGAACACACGACATTTAAGTGGGTTTGAAATGAGTCTTCAACATGTGTATCTTTGACAAAGCATCTCAAAATCACATAATTAGTACTTGTTTCAAGTGTTTTGATAAGGTGTCTTCAACATGCATCCTACAAACCACTATCAAGCTATTTGAAAACTAGAAATTGGAAATAAAATGCTTCAAAAAATACTATTAGTCAAACACATAATGATAAATCCAAATTTTGGAAACTGTATTTTCATATACTATTGTAAAATTTCATGTGAGATCACACACAAGCCCATGCAAGAAACTGATGTGCACAACATGAGAAACCATGCATTTATGAACTTTTACATGTGAGGAAGTGCAATGAAAGAGGTGAAATTCTCAGTTCTTTGTGTGAAAATAATATCTCTCTAGAAAAAATTTGGAAAATGGTATGGGAAACCATGAAATAATCATTAAAATGTAGAAAATAGAGTAAATGAGGCTAGAAAATTTGATTTTTTGGCCCCACAATGGAAGCTAGAAATGTATATGTCAAATATAGGCCTCAGATCCTCACACACACTTCAACACAGTCATTATGTGAAAGATCATCCTAGAATGAATATAAGATTATTCATCCGAGTAATCCAACAATTTGACTTGTTGCCTTCTGACAAGAAGGATTTTTCCTTTGCTCTTAGAACAAGAAGCGATGCAACCAGACCTCTAAAATGAAGGATTTTAAGCTATATGAGATATGCACAATTAATCTAAATGTATGCAAGATTAGTCTAAGAATAAGAAAGAACAATTAATCTAAATGGATGTATTGTTAAACCATATGAGATTCATATGCAAGAATATTAAGCTAAGAATGCAAGAGCAAATGAGTAGATATTCTAGCATAAGTTTGATGTAGTTTCAATTTAACTTCTGTAATGAGGAATCAAAGGCTTCTTAAATAGAACTCTAGAATAGATCGAGGATCAAGATTAAGCAAGATGGATTATCAAGATTGAAGATGAGACTCACTCATAATGGAAAATTCCTTATGAAAGGGGAGTTAACTGATTTCTTTTGAGTAGAGAAAGGAGTTAACTAATTTGATATTGAGTGGAATAAGGAGTTAACTAATTTAATTCCTTTTCTAGTTTTAGTTCACACATTGTTTCCATTTCTAAACTGAAGAGAAGATTTGGAGAGAATATTTAACTTAATAAAATAGAAGCTGACCTCATAAATGGATAAACTTCAATTAATTGAATAATTAAATTCCATAATAAAAAAGAGGAGATATTTATTAAATCAAATATATTAATTCATTTCTACATTAGCTAAAGAGTTAATTTTAATTTAATTAAAGAATGAACACTTATAATTAAATTAAATTAAATTAAATCAATAGGTTTATTATAGCTAATTTGAGTCAATACTTAGGAATTAAATAATTAGTGTGATTAATGCAGTTTATGGATTTCTACATTTGACACCTAAGTCAAGTAGCGATTATCAAAATTAGAATTGGCTAGTAAAATAGGACTTCGATAGAATTGGATAGACAAAAATTGGTTAATATGGGAATGTGCCAATTTTGGGGTATTACAACATCCATCAGGATGACTTACAAAAATTAAATGGGAGAGGCACTGCATGGTGGCTTCTAAATTTCTTGTTTGACACATATACTATAACTTGGTCAATATTGATGCTTGAACATCATTATTTTTGCTTGACAGATAATGTGGCTTGATCAACGTTTGCATCACTCAACATATAATTCAATTTCCTTAATCTGCTTCTCCATTGCTCGGTCAAGATTGGGCATTTGTTCCATCTTTGATCACATCTTTAAGGTTTTAGTTTTACTATCTTCTCCACTCACAACATGATTTAAACAATCAATTTATCATGTTAGTGTCCAAATAATCAAGTGTCCATTTGTAGTTTCCTCTTCATGACTCAATCTTTCCTCTAGATTTTTTTTTATGACCAACTTCTCAAATCCTCTTCATCAATCCAATTATATATGACACTTTAATTTAGGTAGAAAACTGTCTCACCAATAAGGTTTGACATCAATGATAGCATAATAATTATTCCAATTGTAGTTTTCAAAAAATTGTTCACATATTTTTCCACCTAATTATGAGATTTCCATTCATGCTAGTATCTAAATTGATTAAGAGTGATAGATGTACAATGGAAAAGATATTTAAAAAATAACAATATGCACCTTATTGAAAAGGTGAACATTAGTGCAGATATTATTATGAAGATAATTTAGAATGATATGATGGAAAGATTAAGAAGTCCACCCTCCATGGTAGAAAATTTATAAAGTGACATTTTTTTCATGATATATATTGATTACTCTTCCATTGAAGCATTACTGTATGACTAGAAAATGGGCTAATGGCTAACATGTTAGACTAATTATTTATTTATGCTTATTAATCAAATCATGTTGTTTTAATTAATTAAGTCATGTATTACTCTAGTCTACTTAAGCTTTCTTTTAGGTGCATATAATTAATATTTTATAGTAATTATAATGCACAAACCTAGTTTTCTTTCCCTTTAGGGTTTTATTCACCTTTAAGGTTGAACTTTTGTAACTTTTATTTTTAGTAACTTGGAATACAATTTTTCTCTCAAAACATTGAGATTTTCCAAGATTTTCTCTTTCCTTCTTTGGTTTCTCTTCAGTATAGTTTATTTGCATCCAGGTGTTCTTGGCAATTTGTGAAATAGGATTTCAGAACTTCTACATGGTATCAGACTGTTCCCACTACTTCCTAGTTTGAAGATTTTGAAGCCATCATCTAGAGATAGAAACCCTCACTTTTTTGAGGTTTTTTCTCCAATCAGGAGGCAGTGTATTTTTTGGTGCATTGTGGACAAAAATAGACACAATCGTCATGCTCAGAAGGCCTAGTATAGTAAAAAAATCATATTATTTTTAAAATTTTTTGATACCATAGCTTTTGGAAAAAATAAAATAAAAATAAAAAAAGGCATTTTCAGCCACCCTGCTAAGTAGCTACTTGGGCACCACCCTACTACCACTAGAGCACTGCCTCTGCCTGGCCAATGCTCAACCACTAATGGTACACCATCGTTATGTAGCCCACACCTCACCACCACTAGCGACCTACCCTCTGCCCACCTCTATTAGTGCAACACTACCCAACCACCACTTAGTGTTGACATAATTTCCCATGTAGGTGAGTGTATTTTCTAGCCCATGATGTCAAGATTTTGACTACTAAAATCACCATTTAGATTGTTGACATCATCAAACTGGTGGATATTTTTTAGGCTACTATTGTCTCCTTATGGCCAGCTAATGTCATTTTGTGGCCTGTTGACATCACTTTCTAGTAGCTAGATTTTTTTGATGATAGGCTATTGATGGCCATATGGCTATCAAATTTTTTTTCATGACTATATTATTCCAGTGCGCTCAATTTTTGGGGGTGCATTTTGTTTGTTGGCCATAACTTGAGCATATGGAGGTCCTTTTTTGATCCAAACAAAGTGCCAAAAAGTTGGTTCCGAGATGAAGATGATGATGTAGGTTTCAGTTTTTTTTGAGTCCATTTGAGCTCCCTTTTTTTCATTAAAGTAAAGGCTTCAATTTCCCTCCCTCTCTACATCTGGTGTCTAGGTTTTTTTCTTAGTTTTTGTGCTCCCAGTAGTTGTTTCTTTGGTTTTTAAGGGATATATTTATACATTATGGGGCGAGCATTTTCATTTCTATAATTTACTTCAAAATTAACCCTTATTCTTCCATCTTCTTCTCTCAATGTCAAACCCCTTTCTGGCCTAGATAATGCCACACAATTATCATAGTTAGAAAGCACACATGAATCAACTTCTTATATCATGTGGCTTATGGTCATGTCTAGATGAGAATCAACCTGTCCTATAGTTCCCTTTTGAGGTTCTTTAGCATAGAAACAAAATGGATGAAGCCATGGGATTAATTGCACTGAACGTCTTTGATAGTCTCCTATCTCACCTAGATGGTTTGACCACTCATCGAGCTATTTGGACCAAGTTTCAAAACCTTTTTGGTATAGTGAATGAGTTTCAGGCACTACAACTTGATGTAAAGTTGACTTCTTTGACACTTACCAACTTCCCCATCATTGAGGACTTCTTGACGAAGTTAAAATCTTTGTGTACTATTCTGTAGGAATGTGGAGAAAATAAAATAGATGATGGGTGTATTTTTTTAATACTCTCAAAGTTGCAAGGATAGTATTAGATCTTTTCTTCCACTTTGTACTCCACCATGGATGCTTTGGGTAACAAACATCAGATGCCTTCTTTTGAGACATTTGTTGATCACTTGACATGGGAATAGGCTAAGATCCAATAGGTGGATGCCTCTAGCTCTTCTAGCCAAGCATTGGTTTCTTAGACTTCTCTGAGGAAACCAAAATAAAAAGCCAAACTAAAGAAAGATACACCAAAATCTAATTCCAAACCTCCAACTAACCCTTCCAAGTATAAATCTTCTTCTAAGTCTAATGAGTCTACCTCCAAGACCAAGAAGAAATTAGTTGAGACCTAAATTTTTTTTGGAAAGAATGGACATACCATTTCTAAGTGTTGGAAATGTTTGTATTCTTTAGAGGAAGCCATGTAGGAGCATCACATTTTAGCTCCTAAGTCTTCATCCCCCCCCCATTGGGGAAGGTCATGATCTTGTTGCACAAGCTATGACTTCTGGGCCTACCTAGATTATTGATTCCAATTCCTCTCACAATATGAAAAAAACTTAGTAGTTGGTCACCTCACTTGCTCCTTGTGCTACTTCATAGATTACTATTGGGAACTCATCACATCTTTCAGACATGGATTTTAGTTTTGTTGCATTAGTTGGGTGTTCTCTTTAGAATGTTCTTTTTGTCCCTACCATCTCAACGAACCTATTGTCTATTTATTAGATTTGCCACTCTGGCTCTAGTAATATAGTTGAGTTCTGACCACATGATGTGCTTATTTAGGACTTACTTGATTGTGAGTTTATTGTGGCTACTAGGAGTGTCAACTCTACATCTCACCTCTATAGATTTGATGGATTTGAGTGTTTTGATGACACGAGTTCCTATCTTGTAGCACATGTAGATTTAGTAAGAAAAATTTTGCATGAACATTTGGGCCATGTAAATTATAGATATTTTCAATACATGAGTACACAAGCAATTATTCTTGGGCTTCCCCTGATTTCCTGCATGGATGGTGTTTGTCAGGGTTGTGCTCTTGGCAAACAACATAGGGATCCTTTTCCACATGGATGAACCACTCATTCTTTGGCACGATTGGAGTTGATTCATAGTGACCTCATGTCATTTCCCACTCCTTTTTCTAGTGCCAAATATGTTCTTACTTTCATTGATGACTTCTCCAAATGCACATTGATGTACTTTTTGAAGTACAAGTCTAATGTCTTTGATTCATTTTGAGTCTTCAAGACATTTCTAGAGAAGTAGTCTAGCCTTTCTATTTGGAAAATACACAAAAATAATGGGGGGGAGTATGTGAACCAAGCTTTCAACAATTTTTACTTTGAACATGGTCTTCAACATCAATTTTTAATGACCTACACCCCTCAATAGAATGCTATGGTGGAGAGAAAGAATAGAATATTTAGGTGATGGATAATTATATGATTCAGTTTAGGTCCATGGATTTGTCTTTTTGGGTAGAGGCAGTCAATTGTACCAACTATATTTAGAATTAGATGCCTCACAAGGTTGTTTGACATATGACTCCTAAGGAGGCTTGGTCTCATGTCAAGCCTGATGTATCTTCATTCCAAGTTTTTGGTAGTGAAGCATGGACATTTGTACCAGATGCTCAAAGGAGAGCAATGGAGTGAAAGAGTCGACACCTCATTTTTAATGGCTATAGCAAGGATGTTAAGGCCTACAAGTTATTTGATCCTAATTCCAAAGAGGTCCTATTTTGACAAGATGTCTAGTTTGATGAGCACCTTCTTGCAATAGATACCTCATCTCTAAAGTCTACTTCACTTACCACTACTCCCTCATCCTTTCTAGTCTCTATTCTGGATGATAAGGATGATGATCTTGGTGATCCCCATTTACCTCCACCAAAATATCCTCCCTAGATTCCTAAATGGGCTCAAGCTATAGTTGAGGCTACATGATCTCTAGCTAGTGACCCTTCCTCTTCCCGTCACACTTGATCTCATACTATGGGTTCTAGTCTACTCAATCATGCTATTTGTGATGATCCTTAGACATTTACAACAACGATTGGAAATTTTGAGATAGGATAGTGCAATGGAGGAGGAGTATTCTTCTTTGATGAAAAATCATACTTGGGATCTCTATTCTCTTACTAAGGGAAGAAAGTTAGTGTGATGCAATTTCTTGTATTGTACTAAGTTTGTTGTTGATGGTTCTATTGATAAGCATAAGGCATGTAGTGTTGTGAAGGTTTTTTCATAGGTTGAGGGTATTGATTACACTAAGAAATTTTCCCCTATCACCAAGATGAACTCTATTCACCTTGTCTCATCCCTCATGGCTTCACATGGATAACCCATTTTTTAGATGGATGTGAAGAGTGCATTCTTGCATGATGATCTTATTGAGGAGATTAACATGGAGCAACCTCAAGGATTTATGTAGGATTCCTCCTTGATTTACAAACTCCAATTCTCAATTTATAGTCTCAAACACACCCTTGGGCTTGGTACGAGAAGATGGACTCCTTTCTACTTTCTACAGGCTTCACACAATGTCATTATGATCCTAGAGTCTGTTCGTGGTTTTTCAATATTGAACAAAAAAGGCTCAATACCAACATAATAATACTTACAAATCTAAGGATTAGCTATGTCCCATTAACAATTATGTTTTCATATAATTTGGAACCAACTTCAACAACTCCAAGACTGGCTTTTCTCTCTTTAGACTCTATAGAACCAAGGTGGGTATACCTAAGGGATGATTCAGAATGAATGTTATTGTATGAGAATTTTATCAGATTCATTCTAATTCTCATCTTATATCTAGTTTATCCATTTTTTGAAATGTTTAGATGATATACACCCCTTATATATAGATTTGTCACAATTCTTCTCTAATTTGAAGGTATTTCTAGCAATAGTAGCTATCTAAAGCTTAAAGGTTAGATACAAACAAGTGTTGACCATCCATGAAACTCTTCAAACAAAAAAATAAAGTTTATTTTGATTTTAGACTTGAGGGTTATTCATGATCTACCTATCTGTAGACTAGATTAACTAGATTTGTGCCTATTCCATTGTGATTTAGAGTATACTACAATTTATAGATCTGATTTGTTGCATTACAACAAAAATTATCAGCAATTCTTACTAGAATTCATTCTTATAGACATCATTTCTACTACAAAGAAATCCAATCAAGTTCACTAAAGCATTTACTTAATTCATTGAATTAATAGCAATAATGAATTGACATAAAACCCAAGTGAATTGCATTCAAGTGGACAATGTTTACTCACACAATATCAAAATAACTCGGTAATAACAATGGAGACAAACTTTAGTAAAAAAAATATGAGGATAGTTCAAATTTGTATTAATCTCCTTTGATGATCTACATACAATTGTAATAAAACTTAGAATGACTCTAGAAATGACATGAGACCCCTACAATATGAATATATTCCAAGTATTTGTAGAGAAAATACATCACAAGTGTTGGTGTAAATAGGTATTTACTATTTAAGCATTACTTAAGCTTACTTAGGTTAGTGCATTATTTTATTATTTCTCTTTATGAGACACTTAGGATTTTGCACACATTTTTGGGTTGTAATGTAGACAACATAGAAGTATGCAACTCTAATTATGCACATGGTGTCTACAGCACAGGATTTTGCATCACTCACTAAGTTTTCATGTAGACAACATAGTTATTCACACTCCTAATTTAGCACATGTTGTGTAAAACATTGTTTTGCATGTCACACCATTGTAGGCTTATCCTATCATCATCACACTTACTTATGTGCTTAATGGAGTATAACCCATATCTAGTGGACATGTACCTAGTTTTAGGACTTACCATGATGCTGATTTCAAGGCATTCTAGATGCATCTTGGAGGTCTTTCTATTCAGGAACTCCTACTGTACTTGTACATTGTATTGAATACTATACAATTATTCTTATCATACTCTAGTCTAATTTGTGCTTGTGTTTTGAGTTCCTTGGTCTTAGGTGAATTTTGACCTAAGGTAGATTCTTACATGGTATTAGAGCTGAGGGAGATACTTCTCACATAGCCATTGGAGACCTCATTGTTTCATCTCTCTAAGGGACCTGATTCAGATCTAGAGCATCAGTAACAATTGGGAGCATCTAGAGTTGAAGCAAACCTTGCCATTGCATCTGAAGCAATAATTTGGTGAAGATTGACTATAAATTTCCCTATTTTAGGCCATAGTCAATCAGGAGGCAATTTTTTTTTGCAAATCAAAACCCAAAGGCCCAATTTGTAAAGCCAGGTATGATCTTTTTTCGATCTAATTAATTGATTTTGGGATCCATTAATTCTACAGTTTTTTACTTTTTCAAAATTATTTTTTTCAATTTTAGACACCCAGGCAGAGAAATTTTTTTGGCCCAAGCACCAGGTAGTCAAACCCTAGCCCTAAATACTACATAATATTTTATAGTCAGTAGGTATTATTCTATAATTCGCAGGTTTAATCACACATGGACATACAATAGTGCATAGAATATTCTACCAATATTCTAGTGTAGTAATAAAAAATATTCCAGTGCATCCAATTTAGTGAGCAAACCCCACAAACATCCGGCCAAGCCATTGCCAGCTCCAACAATACCTAGAACTTTTCTTTGTTTAAGTTTGGTGGAGTTGAGCTTTTAAACATCATTGGATGCCCCAATGTTATAAATGTGGGACTAAAAATAATAACATCCTCACCACTTTTTTAAACTCGGTGGCACGTAAAACATAAAATTTGGCCAACTGTAGTGAAATTTGGCAGAATCCCTACTTCGATGAGAAGAGGAAATTCTAGCAGCCATGAATAATTTTTGGTGTGCAGCACTCACACTATCATCTGCCAGCATACTATATTCTAGGACCCATACACATGCGGACATGCAGCAATCATAGGTCAATTGTCCTCAGCCTGATGCCATATAGGCTTCCTCTACAGATGCCACATCATCCCATTGTGGACTGACTAGATACTTTACTATGTCAGCACTAACATTTGCATGTGCCAGTGATTCAACAAAGCCATGTCAGCATTGTATTTCTTGCCAACTGTATGCCACGAGAGCACCGTACATTGCCTTGTTAGTAGTCCACATAAACTATACATGTCAAAAATTTCCATACCATCCATACAATACATATGTACCTTGTCATACCACTGGCATCTTCATTCATACTGGGTGACATCATCATAGGCCTACATAGATGTTGACATCAGTAATTAGCTATGCAAAAATTGATGATCATTTAACCATCATATCAGGGCATTTTTGAACTGCTATGACAACCATTTGACCATCAAATTTAACAAAGTGTTTTCGTCTGCAGACCCCTCTTCATATGCAGTTTTGATTTGGTAGCCCAACTTCAAACGGCCACAACTTGGTTATTTGGACTCTGAATTAGTGCATTTTTTAAAATTTTGGGTAAAATTTCCTAAATTTTTCAGTGCTATAGCTATTTTCTAGTTTTGGTGCATGGATTTGCTAGTATAAACATTTTTTGGTGACTGTACCTACCTAATCCTATTTTTTGCATGGACCAAAGTATCACCGTCAAAGATAGGTCCTATTTTGCATTGTACTGCTTCACAATTGTTGTAATTTTGAGCTACATTGTTATAGTCCAAATTTGTACTCTATACTAAGGTTGTAATCAAAAAAATTAGAAAGCCCACTTTGTCCATTTTGGCAAGTGGCCCCTTGTAAACGCACTATACATAAAGTGCCAAAATCATTTATTTGGAAGGAGGGGGGATGTTTTAATTGAGTGATAAGGGGGGTGTGTATGGTGTACTATGTCTCCTTGATCTTGTGTTCTTGCATTATGGGTTCTTTTTCAAAGTTAACTCCACATAATTATGCTACTTGGAAAGAAAACATTAAATAGCCATTAGTAGAAAAAGGTTTATTGTGTTATGTCACCGGTGCTATAAAGAAACCTTGTGTTGATGCCGATGAAGCTCAAAAAGGAGACTGGGAATCCAAATAAGAGATGGACCTAGGAACATTGTTGAAAAATATCTCTGATCCTGTCAAATTTCACATTAGGAGGCTTATAGATCCAATAGAGGTTTGGGCTAAACTTGAAGCTTTGTATGAGACAATAGATGAAGACATTTCTTACACTATAGAGGATAAACTTCTCAAGTTGGATCCTAGAAATGTTGACACAATTACAGACTATGTTACCCAAGTAGAAATGTATAGGGCACAACTGAAGGATTTTGGTGAACCCATCAAGGATGGCAAGATGCTCAAACACATCATGACTCATCTTCCACCTGAATATGCTCCTTTTGTTTCTAGCTTTAATACACACAATTTAACAAGGGGTAGTGCCTATGTTAAGCCTTCATTCAAGAAATTCTCAGAAATGTTGATCTTTGAACATGATAATCTAGTGGGAATGGGAATTCTCAAGTCTTCCAAAACCAAAGCCTTGGTAGAAAATGAAGGTAATTCAAGTGGTAAAAACTCAAACAAGAAGAAGAAGTAATGGAAGGCTAAGCCACAAGACAACACGCAACAATAGGGATAACTTTAAGGAACCCCCCCTCCCAAAATTTATAAAATTGTGGCAAATTATATGTCATTTCGGTGAAAAAAATTAATAGTGTTGGTAAATTATGCGTCAATCGATGGATATTTGGTTGCAATTTTTTTAATAGTTTAGAAATTTTTTATAAAATAATGGTGATTATAATTTTTTTTTTAATAAAATTATTAATATTGATGGCGAATTATGTTTTGAAATGTAAATCTATTAAATATATTATTTGAGAACTCAGACCGTCTGATGATCCAAGATCAATGGCTGAGTTTTAATTTCGACCAACATTTCTTGAAGGAAGAAGAATTGTCGAGGCAGTCACTGAAATATTGACACGTATCAAGGTAAGTTGTCTATGGAGTACAGTGTCACTCATAAAAAAAAATTCACATAGGAAAATGGGAATTTGGCAAATGATGATCGTCGAAAGAGACACTCAATTAATTTCATGGCAAATAAGAGTAAATATTAAAGAGAAATATGGGTGAAGAACCTGACTACGAAACTAAAATTACATAATAATAGTGGCAAACATTTCAACCACTATATGAGTATTTTATAAAATTTGGGTGAACCGGTCAACTAGTATACGGTGTTTTTTTTAGCCAATTTCTTTAGCTAATTGGCTAATAATAGCCACTAAAAAAATCCCTGCACAACAATCCTTCTCAAAAAAAAAATAATCCACAAGTCAATCTTCTTCCTCTCAAAATTCTTCTTCACAACAAGGAAAGACTTCTTCCAAGAATAATCAAAAGGGGAACAATTCCAACAAAAAGGAGAAGAAAGCATGTTCCTATTGCAAGTGGAATGGTCATGATGAACATGAGTGCAAAGATAAGTAGATTGATGAAGTGGTCAAAATTATAGGGAAACACCAAATTGATGTTCCAAATGCATATAAGGACAAGGTATCTTCATCCACTTTAGAGGGAAAGGGACAAGCTTTAGTTGCAAGTATAAACAATGTGGAGGAATGGGTTCTAGATTCAGGAGCAACTCATCATATGGGTGCGTCAAGGGAGCAATTTTCATCTTTAAAACCTTCAAATGTACCATACATCTATGTGGGCAATGATACTCAAGTTGAAGTAGAAGGTAAAGGGAATGTTGAGTTAGAGAATGCAATCTTCAAGGATGTATTATATGTTCCTAATCTTAGCACCAACCTTCTCTCCATCTATCAAATCACTCACTATGGATGTGGAAACAAAGTAGAGTTCCTCCCCGACACAATAGTGGTAAAAAATCTAAAAGATGATTGAATGATGGTGATTGGAAAGGAAAATCATGAGACAAGACTTTATTCTTTCTCACATTTTGTGCCTAAGTCCACATCTCTTGCCCTGTCGACTCATTCAAACACATAATGTAAACTATGGCATGCAAGATTTGGAAACCTTAATTATCACTACCTTCAGCAATTAAGCAGCAAGGAAATGGTCATTTTTCTACCTCAAGTCAAATTTCCAGGGGGTGTATGTCCAACTTGTGAAGTAGGTAAACATCCTAAAGAGAAATATGACAAGGGGAAGTCTTAGAAGGCAACTACTATTCTAGAATTGGTTCATAGTGATGTAGCTGGCCCTTTTCCAGTACCATCCTTTGGTAAGGCCCACTATGTTTTCACATTTATTGATGACTTTTCAAGTAAACTTGAGTCTTTTTCCTTGGTCATAAGAGTGAAGTCTTTGAAAACTTTATCACATTCAAAGCTCAAGTTGAGAAAAAATTAGGGAAAGCCATCAAGACCCTAAGGATAGATAATGGCAGAGAATATGTCAACTCTAGGTTTATAGACTTTTGCACACATGAGGAGATAGATCTTCAACATTCAGTTGCATACACACCATAGTAGAATGGTGTAGCTGAAAGAAAGAAGAGAACCCTTAAGGAAATGACAACTTGCATGCTTCAACAAAACTCTTCTGGATTGAGTGTTTTGGGTTGAAGCCATGTGTTGTGCCAACTACATTCAAAATAGAAGTCTGCATAAAACCTTAGATGGAATAACACCTTTTGAGGCATGGTGTGGTAAAAAACCAAGTGTCAAGCACTTCAAAGTTTTTGGTTGTCTAGCATGGGCAAGGATACCTCCACAAAAGCATAAGGCATTAGAACCACAAAGAAAACCATGCATATTTGTTGAATATCCTGATCATCTCAAGGCATAAAAACTAATGGATCCAAAGATGCATGGAATATTTTATGAGAGGAGTGTACACTTTGAAGAAACATGTCTAAGTTTGGCTTCTTCAAATCCTCCTTCTTGCTCCTTTGTGGATAGTGATCAAAGTGATGACAGTGACTTGAAAGATGAGATTCCTCTAACTTTGACTTGTAGGACACCACCTTCGCAAGGTCAAAAAATAGTTGAGGACATTCCTCCTTCTTCCTCTTCCACTAAGCCTCATCTGGCACAAAAAACTCTTGATGTAGTAGGTTCATTATTAAGAAATCCTTTAGACATTTAGAGGACTAGGTCACAACACAAGTCATTTCCACATGCATATATAGCCATTGCTTCAAATCCATAGTCTTTCAAAGAAGCATCAGGATTCTAGAATGGGACAAGGCTATGGAGGAAGAATATAATACATTGATGAAAAATAACACATGGGGCTTAGTTCCCCTTCATAAGGAAAGAAAAGTGGTTCGATGTAAGTGGATCTATCAAACCAAATTTGTAGCAAATGGAAGTGTTGATAAGCATAAGGCTAGAGTAGTTGCCAAAGGTTTGTCACAGGTTCTAGGTATTGATTATATAGAGACTTTTGCATCAGTTGCCAAGATGAACTCCATTCACTTGACACTAGAAATTGTTGTAGCTCAAGGATGGGTTATACACCAAATGGATGTTAAGAGTGCTTTTTTGAATGGTGACCTTCATGAGGAAATTTATATGGAGTAGCCATAGGGGTTTGTACAGGATTATACTATGGTTTATAGATTGAAGAAGTCTATTTATGGTCTAAAACAGGCTCCTTAGGCTTGGTATGCCAAAATGGATTCCTTCCTCCGCTCAGCAAGTTTCACTAGATGTCACTCTAATTTGAATGTTTACATTCTTCAAAAGGATGACTCTCACTTGATATTAGTGCTTGATGTTGATGACTTGATCATTACAAGGACCACTTCATCCATCATAGCTAGTGTCAAGACCTCTTTATAGGACAAATTTTCCATGATAGACTTGGGTTTGTTACATTACTTCCTTGGAATTGAGATCACATACTCTTCAATAGGGATCACACTTTCACAACCCAAGTATGCTCTTGACTTTCTTTCTCAGTTTCACATGAGTGACTGCAAGCCTACTCCTACTCCCTTCCTATCAAGTGTCAAGCTAGAGGCTAAGTACATAACTCCACTTTTTGATGGGAAATTATACAGATAGTTAGTTGGTAGCCTTATCTACTTGACACATACGTGCCTTGATATTTATTTTGTAGTTGGTAGGGTTTCATGCTTTATGCAAGAACCTCATGAGCTTCATTGGAAGGCTACCAAGTGCATTTTGCACTATATGAAGGGTACGTATACACATGGGATATATTATGCAGTAGGTACAGGGCTTCAATTGATTGGATTCACAAACTTAGACTATGTAGGAGACTTAGATTCTCAGAAGTCTACTTTAGGGTACATATTTCACCTTGGCTCTAGCCCTTTTTGTTGGCAAAGTAAGAAGCAAAAAAATTTTGTTCTTTCTTCCACAAAGGGTGAGTATTGAGGAGTTTTCAATGCAGTCATAGAGGCTCTTTGGTTACAACATATCCTAGAGGGCTTTGGATTTGATCTACCTAGGCCTATAGTTATTCATTGTGACAGCCAAAGTTCCATTGAAATATCTAAGCATCCAATTCAACATCAGCAAACAAAGCACATTAAGGTTCATATGCACTATATCAGAGAGCTTATACATGAGTAGATCATTACACTATAGTACTATCCTATAGTAGAGAAACCCTTCACTGAGGTTAAGTATACTCATTTGCGAGATCTCTCATGGGTGCAAGATGTTACAGAAAGGGGATTCCCTTGACTTTTCTCTCTTCTTCTTCTTCTTGGAGGGATTTTTTCCTCTTCTGAGGTTTTCTTCTCTCTCATCTTCTCTATTGTACTCATCTCTCTTTTTGAAGGAGGGTTTTTCCCATGAGGTTTTCCCTCTTTCTACACTTTATGAGAGATTGCATTGCACCATTCTATAGCTTGCTTTTGTATATGGGTACCTAACATGGCCTTGTAGCTAGGACCCATTATGCATTTGTGAGCTTAAGTGAATTCCCCTAAGTTGCACTTAAGGGGGGGTGTTGGTATAAATAGTTATTTACTATTTACACTTTACTTAAGTTTACTTAGGTTAGTGCATTATTTTATTATTTTGCATTATTTTTTTATTTCTCTTTATGAGACACTTAGGAGTTTGCACACCTTTTTGGGTTGTCATGTAGACAACACAAAAGTATGAAACTCTAATTATGCACATGGTGTCTACAACACAGAAGTTTGCATCATTCAAAGAGTTTTCATGTAGACAAAACAGTTATTCACACTCCTAATTTAGCACATGTTGTCTACAACACTGCTGTGTGTCACACCATTGTACACTTATTCTCTCATCATCGCACTTACTTCTATGCTTAACGGAGGATAACCCATATTTGGTGGACATGTGTCTAGTTGTAGGACTTATCATGATGTTGATTCTAAGGCATTCTAGATGCATATTAGATGCCTTTATATTTAGGCACTCACAGTGTACTTGTACATTGTATTGAATATTATACAGTTATTTTGATCATACTCTAGTCTAATTTGTGCTTGTGTTTTGAGTTCCTTGGTCTTGGGTGAATTCTACCCTAAGGAAGATTCTTACAATATGTTTGCATACATAAAAATGGATAGAACCATACTCAATATAGATTCAAAATGTATTAAAAATTAGACCCCTTTCTCTAGCCTTGGAATCTCACTTATATAGTGTGAGATGCAACAAGCTTCAGGCATAGAGAATAGATAGGTGTCCTTTTACAAAAAGATATTTACATACTACTTAATAAGAAAAGACAAAACTTTGTGTAATGAAAAGGTAATACATCATATCATTCTCTTGGTAGGCCCCTCTTCTATTACATCTTCAAATGCTATGAAACCCATGATTTTCCTTTGTTCATTCTGAATCCTTGACATATGTACCTATCAAATTTTCTAGTGGTATGTTGGGCTTTGATTCCTATAAATTCACCTCTACTCTAGCATTTCCACTTATATCATCATGTACTACCAAGGTGACAATTATATTTGGTTTCATTTCTACCACATCATCCATCTGGTCCACCATATCTTTCACATGAGATGATTGCCCTTCTTTGCCTTCTTCTTTCTCATGTACTAGTGGAAGTGAGTCGATGATCTGTATTTCATCTTCATATGTCTCATCATCATCACTTTTGGCTTCTTCCAACTATTCATTAGAACCAATATCTATCATCCAGTTGTCAAAAAGTGTGTCATCTAGCCAATCAAACTGCAGAATATCATGTTGCTTCTTGATAACATATTCACCCTCTTTTGTTGAGATAATGGGTGTTGCACACATTGCATAATATTGTTATTTTATTATTTTATTTTTATTATGTAATGTTGTGCCTAGATGGATGTGCAACATGTAAAGATTCCCATGGAATATTCTTGATAAGTTGTATTGTAACATTGTGAAAATATTTTATGTAATTATTTAATATTGGGGAAAATAATTAAATGCCCAATATTAAATGTGGGGTCAGTGGGTTAGGTAGCACATGGTTTTAGCACATGGTTTATGTAATACCACTTGGTGGTTTTGTGGGACTTGCTACTATATAAGCAGCCACAAGGGTAGTTTTTGTATAGAGAGTGAGAGTGACAAGGAGAAGACAAAAGGCAAGAGTCGAGCAGGACAAGGCTTGACAGGTTAGCCAAGGGAGCATTTGTGAAGGTTGAAAGCATGGCATGGGATGTGTGGATTCATGCTTGTTCACATTGTTTGCTCGGTTGTGGCTATGGCCATGAAGGCTTCCATGGTTGTATGGCAATGGTATTTTTTGCTGAATAATACATGGTGATGGATGCTTTTGGAGGCTGGGTTTTTTCCCTCAATGAGGGTTTCCCAGGGTATATCTTGTGTCACAATTTTGTGGGTATGTTGTCTTTTCTCTTGCATGTGGATTTTAATTCCGTGTTTATTTCAAATCTATTATGGGTTATGTGGAAATGGTTATTTTCTTTATTGCCAAGTTTCCTTACAAGTGGTATCAGAGCTATGGTACATGAGTTAGTTCTGGAGGGTTCATTTGAGAGATGGTTTAGCATTGGTTATCTCCATGTGCATACATTGTTATGCTAGTTGAGTTTGGGAGATGGTTTTATATTGGGAATTTTCCTTGGATTAGGAATGGTTATTCCTTGGTTTAGGAATGGTTTTATTGAGTTTGATCTTCTTGTGAGAGGCTTACATCCATGATTAGTTATATGGTATGGTTTGGGTGTTTTTGAAGCTTCTTGTTGGGGTTTTATGGAGGATATCATACTTGCACAGTTTACATTTAGAGGTGTGTGTAGAAGGACATGATACAAGTTATGATTTGCATGGTTTCTCTAGTCTTGGTTATCTTCTTGGATGTTCAATTTTTTCCTACATTGGATTTGAGATTGGTTGGAGATTGTGATCACTAGTTTGTGCTCATGTATGTCATGTGAGAGATGACATGGTTATCTCTTTCTCTTTCCTCTGTTGGTTGTGGAGAACTTGGAGACTATTGGAGACTTGTTATGAGAGTTGTTCTTGCAGGATATTGGATTATGTATTGTGGATTTCCTTGATACTACATGGATTCACTTCTTTGAGATGTGTTGAGTGGATTGGTTATAGATTTGACATTATCTTTTGCAATGGGAGCTTCTTGGTATATATGCGGTAGGTATTGCTCTTGAGGCTTGTGATTGCAGGTTGCAGATTGGATATGTCAGTGATATGAGATTCACTTGTTATACCTTTGAGGTATGGATAGTTGGATGGGTTTGGCACTTGCTGTGGGTGCTATTTCAGCTATGGATATTTTGACAACTACGGATACATGTGATTACCTTTGGATCAGGTTATTTGTGCTTGGAATTTCAGTTGGTACAAGATTTTATGATCTTCTAATGTGACAGGTTGGGTGGCTTTCTCTTTGGATGGCTTCTATGTATGTCCAGTGGGAGTGGCATAATAGGAGGTGAGATCATTCATGTTCGTGTTGCTGGATACTTTGATTTTTTTGCGGGTACCAAGATGGAGCACTTGGTTTATTTTGATCCATGATGGTGGATGTGTTGGGAGGGATTGTTCCCTTGTTCATTTATGTGGCTACAGATTGACCCTATGCAATGTATACAACAAGTGGGAGATTGTTGAGATAATGGGTGTTGCACACATTGCATAATATTGTTATTTTATTATTTTATTTTTGTTATGTAATGTTGTGCCTAGATGGACGTGCAACATGTAAAGATTCCCATGGAATATTCTTGATAAGTTGTATTGTAACATTGTGAAAATATTTTATGTAATTATTTAATATTGAAGAAAAGAATTAAATGCCCAATATTAAATGTGGGGTCAGTGGGTTAGGTAGCACATGGTTTTAGCACATGGTTTATGTAATACTACTTGGTGGTTTTGTGGGACTTGCTACTATATAAGCAGCCACAAGGGTAGTTGTTGTAGAGAGAGTGAGAGTGACAAGAAGAAGACAAAAGGCAAGAGTCGAGCAGGACAAGGCTTGACAGGTTAGCCAAGGGAGCATTTGTGAAGGTTGAAAGCATGGCATGGGATGTGTGGATTCATGCTTGTTCACATTGTTTGCTCGGTTGTGGCTATGGCCATGAAGGCTTCCATGGTTGTATGGCAATGGTATTTTTTGCTAAATAATACATGGTGATGGATGCTTTTGGAGGCTGGGTTTTTTTCCCTCAATGAGGGTTTCCCAGGGTATATCTTGTGTCACAATTTTGTGGGTATGTTGTCTTTTCTCTTGCATGTGGATTTTAATTCCGTGTTTATTTCAGATCTATTATGGGTTATGTGGAAATGGTTATTTTCTTTATTTCCAAGTTTCCTTACATCTTTGTTAATATCAATAAAATCTAGTTCCAAAGAATAAAAAAATATTTCAGCTTTCACCATTTCTTCTATTGTTGCAGCCCACCATGCATTTCCTATTTCATTGATGATTTTATTCATTCTTAGGAAAAATAAATTATCTAATATTTTAGCCCATTCATTTTTATTTTTCAATTTATTTTTCCTATCCAAAGCATATGAGAGAAAAATAATTTCTAGCTCTTATACTTATCCAAGTTGCCAACTATTATTCTTTGTAGGTGAACTCTTTTATCATCAAATTTTGAAAGATCATTAACAATATCATAGTTTTTTCAATTTGATTATGTGAACACCGTATAACAGAGTAGCACAAGAATGCAATTTCTTTTCTTCTCTTTCCCCACTTATTCACAATAGGCTTCAAAGCCTCATCATTTTCTTTTATTTCATCCCATATGTTTATTGTTCTTGCTAATTGATCATAAAATAATGGTCATTCAATTTTATCTCCTAGATACATGAGAGCTTTTCTCAATTTGTCTTCATATTGCACATTTAGCTCTACATGTAAAGCTCACAATTTGCTCTTTTCTTCTTCAAAATATTTAGCTATGTAATATTATGGCCTTTGTGGGGTATCTAGCATTTCTATGAGAGGAGTGGATTTAAAAGGTTCCACTAGAGGGTGAGGATATGTGATTCTTGGATTGGAAGAGTTCCCCATTACCTTATTTTCAAGTTCAATTCTTCTCTGAACTTCTTTATTATAGGCCTCCAAAACTCTCTCATACTTATTCTGCAATTCAAACGTTGTCTTCTCTTCATTTTTTGTAGTAACCAAAACAAACTAAGATGTCCCAACACCCATGTGAGCTACCTCCACATCGAAGGTATTTGCTACTTTTTTCACAATGATATTTCCCATTAACCTGTTGATCTAAAGAATAATTTTGATAGCTGAGTGTCAATACACTTAACCATTTTTCACTATACAATGCCAAGTGATATCAAGTGCTGAGTGATATACAGTGCCGAGTTATTCAAGTGTCAAGTGATATCAAGTGCTGAGTGATATCAAGTGCTGAGTTATTCAAGTGCTGAGTAACATAAGGTGCCAAGTGATACAATTTTGTTTAGGTGTCGAGCTATCTAGGAAACAACATGTACCAAGCATTAGTAATGCTTCAGGAGCTGAGTAACTCAGGGTATCAGCATAAGAGTTTGTAATTGCACAAACTATGATGTAAACCATTTTTGTAGCTAACATAAGGTAAATCTCAAATGATCTAGAGATAAGAATGATTGTTTTACATTTTCTATGAGATCTACATGTAACCAATTGGAAAATTGGAAAGGCATGCAACTAATCAGCAAAAAGGGAAGTATTGAGCAGGAAATTGAGATTCAATGTGGATCGTAGATCCATATCTAACCCTAAATCCTCAAATGTATTTATAAAGAAGATGAAATTTCATTGTAAAAGATGCGATTGGATATACAAGGGTGTATAAGGAAATCTATTTTCAGAAAAAGGGTTATCAGATCGCAAAGGATCAAGATCAGAGAAAGCAAAACAAGTGCCTGCATTTAGCAATCAAGGATTGCAAACTGTTAGGTTTATAATACCTAATACTCTCTTACCATTGTATTAGAAAGGAAATCCTATGTAGATAGGTTGGTTTAATAGCTATTTGTAGATCCTTATCAAAAGGTGATTAAATCCATTAACAGGGTGACACTTCATGTTAAGTGTTTGTAAATCGTTTAACTAGGTCACTATTGACACAGTGTAAAGCCTTTAACAAGGCGGGCCTTTAACAGGGCAGACCATTAGAAATGGTTGAACCATATTACTGCAGTGATTTTTTGTGGGTATCATCCCCACCCCAGTTTTACCTTCTTATTTCTGGAGGGTTTCTGGGTTACCAAATTCCAGTGTTATGTGTTGTAGATGCATGTTTTAGTTTCATATTTTCATGATGTATTTACATGTATGCAATTGACTTTCAGATAAAAATTTTATTGTACAAAGTATAATACTTTTGACTCAACCCCCCCCTCATTAGTATTCTTTCCATATTTGAATATTCCAACAATTGGTATCAGAGTGGATTAGGTTCTCACAAGAAAAAGCCTAACAACTTGGAGGAAAAGATCTAAAGATGGAAGCTTTCAAACTTGGAAAGATAATTGAAAATCAGGTGATAGATGTGCAACTTGCTCTGCATAGCTTGGAGGAATCTAGAGATAAGTTTAGAAACTCAATGAAAAGAAGGAAGGATTTGGCCATAGCTGAAAATGAGATAAACTACAAGGAGATTGATACTACAAATATATTTTCCAATTGAAATACTTAAGAGTTTGATGCAGCAATTGCAGAAATGATGGAGAAAAACAAAGACCAAACAGATGAGATAAGATCTCTCAAGATGGAATACGAATCACTGGCCATAATGTTATGTGAAATCACTAAACAAAAGAAAAGAGTAGTTGAAGATAAAGCTATGATTGAAAATGACAAAAGGAATCTTGCAAACAGACTTGAACAAAAATGTATTGAATTAACAAGGATCTCAAACATGGAGATGGATACGCTTGCCCAAATGATGAATCTTCATCATGAACTTAATTTGAATGACATTGAGATCTCTACACTAAAGATGCAAAATGAACAATTGTAGAATGACTTAAGAAGAGAAAAGGAAATTTCAAAAAGCTTCAACAAACCCAATGAAGCCATCAAGTATTTTGAGCAACTACTGAAATCCCCAAGATCAATCCATGATACATCAAGACTTGGATACAACATCACTGAAGTTGGAGAATCATCAAAGAGTGCTGAACAAAGAAGCGACAAAGGTAAAAATGTCAAACTTACATGTCATTTCTGTGGAAAGAAAGGACATACATCTAATGTATGTAGAAGCAAGAATGCCCATCAGCATGATAAGAATGTAAACTATTGTCATAAGTGCAAGAAGAAAGGTCATCAAGCATATGAATGTAGAACCAAGATTATTAAGACATCAAGATTTGAGGGTCACTGTCATAATTGCAAGAAATATGGACATAGAGCTTTTGAATGCAGATCAAAGCCTATGTGGACATCAAATCAATCAGCAAAGTCATCAAACCATGAATTTTGGGATTACAACACCAGGTACAGTTGTCACTATTGTCAAGAATATGGACATATACCCCAAAATTGCATAAGAACACATTTTAGGGGAAACTATAAAAGATGGTTGAGTCAAACCACATGTTTTAGTTGCTTAAAAATTGGTCATATCAGCGAGAATTGCCCAACAAGGTCAAAGGAACCTAGTTCTAAGTTCAAAAATGGAAAGGCAAAGATAGATGTTGAAAACATCAAAAGTGAGATGAATAAGACATGGAAGAAGAAAAATGTGTTTAGCACATCAAGTGTAGAGATCACTTCACCTAACAGGTCAAGTGATCACACTTCATCAAATTAAGAAAGAATGGGTGTGTGGGATTGATAAACTAAGTTACATTATACATTAGTCCCAAAACATAGAAGAATTGCAAAGAAGAAATCAGCATAAGCAAAAATGAAAAACTAAGAGTCTTGCAAAAATTTACCAAAATTGTCTTCAGATGCTGAGTTGCTAATAGCAACCGAGTTGATAGATGATGTTGAGCTATGAAATATTAATAGGAGCTGAGTGAAGTCAAAATCCTTCAGGTGCCGAGTAGACAGTTGTCAATGCACTAAGCATTAATTACTCTATTTTAAAAGAGTACATAATCTTATTTTTGACCATTCAAAGACAAAGAAAAGATGAGAAGAGCACATAAGATCAAGATCAGCTTAGAAGCCATTTGTGAAGATTTCCATAGCAATTCAACACGAGTCTCATCGATTTGAGGTATTTTTAAAAAGTGTCAAGCTACGTAGTGTTTATAAACTTGTTTAAACTGTAAACCCTAGTTTGAAAAAGAATGGCATCTGGGTCTAGAACCACTAAGAGAAAAGATAGTCATGAGATATAGTTGGTTAGTAATGAAGTTAAGCAACCAGAATTCAAGCCCATCCCAGAAGTCGCATATAAGAAGGATCCTACAGGTGCATTATCTGTTATTCTTGATAAAGTTGTTATGGTCCAAGATGTTCATAGATGCTATAACTAAAAAATTGGAGCCATAGGAGATTTAGAAATTCATAATGCATATGACAAGTTATGTGAGAACAACATACTGAAAGATGAGTTCTCAATAGTTGAGAGAAAAGGATTAACCAAAACCCTAGAATTTTTGACTATTCTCAAAGTTGAATGGGTACATATAGTTTTGAGAAGAATACATGATGGATTCTTTTGGTTAAGAATAGGGCCAGTGAAATTCTCCAAGAAAACTATTCATAGGGTTACTAGTATTCCAACCCTAGATCAGCCAAAGACCCTGCGTAGTGATAAAAGAGAAATAATAGAGAGAAACACGAGTGCTAAATGGAATAATAGGGGAATGACTATAGATACAATCATAGAACTCCTAATGGATTTTTCTATGAGAATCATCTCACACAAATTCTATCAGTCAAGCAGGTTAAACAGTGTGCCTTGTATAGCAGTTCATGTTGCATACAAATTGATCAAAAAGGATCATACTTATGATCTAGTAGAGCTCATGTTTCAACAGATTAATGAGAATATAGGAGCTATAAGGAAGAGCAAGGGAGCTTAGTGAAAATTTGGATCCATTTTGTTGTGCATGTTTTTCTATCTGATGAAAGAATTTCCTTCTATAGGTAAGTGAGATGGAGTCCAGACAAAATAATTGTTGAACAAATCAATGGATATATTGAACAAATGGGTGATAATTTTGATGCCCAAATGACTAGTTACTTTGAGGACTTCAAACAGTCCATGAAACAAAGAATGAGAATTCCAATTTCATTGACTAAAAAATATGAAAAAGACATTTTTTTTTCTTGTAGATATTGATTATACCTATATACAAGCAGTCATAACTAGAGTAAGATGGCTTAGGCTACTAGGATATGAACTTGACATTGATCAAGCCTCTGTAGCAATAACAGACCTCCTTGTAGAAGAAGTTGATAAGAATGCAAAAGCCTTTGGAACCTATGATGTGGTAAAATCAAGGGTGATAATAGATTTGAAAATTGCCTCTGCAGTAAAGAAGAAAGAAAACTTGATAAGGAAAATTAAACAAAAATTTCATGTTGGAGAAGAAGGAACAACAAAAGAGAAAGAAGAAGACATTGAAGATGAGGAAGATGAACCACAAGGTCTGACTCAAGGGTTAGGAGAAGATGAAGAGGAAAGTGCTAAGGAAGAAGAAGCCAAGGAAGCACAAGTTGAAAACAAGTTCACAAAAAAAAAGGCCACAACTCCTCCTGCTTCTCAACACAAGGGAAAGAAAGTAGCTGCTCTAGCACCAAAGAGACCTACTACAAGGGTTGCAGCACAAAAAGCCCAAGAGGAGGCAAGAGAGAAGAAGAAAACTTCAAAGAAGATTGTTGCCGAGCCAAAGAAGAAAAGAAAATTTGTTTCCCATCCTAAAACACATGAGGAGAAGACTGAGTCGGAGGACAACATCCAATTTTAAGTGGTAAGGCACAAACCTCAAACTACTATTGATAAATTATGTTCAAAGATCAGGAATGATGATTTTAAAGGTTTAAAGAACCTAACTTTTTCTAAGCTCACCAAAGAAGAACAAAATAAATTAGAGGAATTAGTGTATGCTATGATGGCTGAGTATAAGCACACACCTCTAGAATTAGATGAATCAATGCCTAAAGATTTGTACAAAATTGTACAGGATAAATGGCATTTTTGTTTAAAAATGGAAAGGGAGATAAGGGAATCAACATTAGCTAGATTGTTGCCTAATTTGACTAAGGATCAAGTAAAAAATGCAGTCAAGAGGCATAATAATAGATTCACTCCCAAACATAGAGCTTTCAGCATTTTACAGAACAAAATTGAGGAGGTAGTTACAAAATCCACAAGATTGTGGAAGATAGTTTACAAGAAAATAGAAGATGTGTATAATGAAGAATATAAGGCAGAGGCAAGTGTCAAGATAAAGGAGAAGAAGGCATCGGGGATCAAAGGAAAAGAAAAGGAATAAGTGGAGAAGAAGGTTGGAGAAGAAAAGGAAAAGGAAAAGGTACATACAGAGGAGAAAGAGAAAGAGAAAGATACAGTTGTGCAACAAGATCAAAGTGTGCAAGACACATAGGTATCCCCTCCTAGTCCTCCTCGTGCCACCATTACACCTGTAGAGATTATCAAAATCAAGGATGTTACAAACATTTCAAGTCCAAACATCAATCCATTAACTACAGAGGATTTAGAAATCCTTGACCAATCAACACTAGTAGCAAAATTATGTTCAAATCTTGTATTGGTCAGTGTTGATGAATTGCAAAATCCAGTAGTCAAAACAAAGGCAGTCAAGGTGAAAACACAAAAACCACCTTCCATCATACAACCTACTAGTATTCTATTCCTTCCTCCACCACCTTCACCAAGTGTAGTTAGTGACACACTTCAAATGCCAAGTACAATAGTAGGGGAAACTAAAGAAACAACTAAACAGCCAGCAAGTTCAACCCCACCTAGTGATCATCAAAAGGACATACAAGCTGAAGAAAAAGAAGAGACAAGCAAGAAAGAGGAGTCTGTAATACAAACATTGGTTGCATTACCCAAATCTAGTACTCCAACACAGACTCTTCAGCAGCTGAGCACTGATAGGTTACAATTACAAATCAAGACACCAATCTCAAGCTCATCAAAGGTAGCCAAGAAACTTCACTATGGAATTCTTGAGCTTGGTGAAGAAATAAAAATTCCATATTATGAATCCAACACTCTCACTGAAGAGAAGATCAATGAAATTCAGAGTGCATTGGACAGAAGAAGGAGACAAGAAGCACTAAGAAGAGGACACAAGCACAAGCTTACCTTGAATGAAATCAAAGACATATTCACCGAAGCTTTCTACTTACAGTCTCTAGATGAGTCAAAACCAATTATAGAACAACTATCTGATATAGTTGACCAGGTGACTAGTGAAGACTAGGAAAAAAATGCCAAACTACTGGAATGGTTAGAAAGAAAATTCCAAGGCAAGGTAAACAAGAAAATATCTGGTGATATAGCACTATCACAAGTAGAGCTAGCTAACAAAATAGAAAAAGTCAAAATTGTACTTGGAAACATATTTTCCCTACACAACAAGTTGTGTGACTTTTCCACATTCACACAGGATACTAGCCAGAAGATACTAAGCTTGGAGAAAATTTTGAAGATTTCTAGCATGCAACTCCCCACAAATCTAGCTCAGAGTGAGAAGCATTTTTCCCAATTGCTCCACACACAAAGAGAGTTAGCTATCTTACCAGTAGAGGAGGCAACCATAAAAGCTAAATTGATACAAATTCAATCCTCCATCACTCCTCATTTGGAAATATTTCACAAGGAGCAGATGAATGCAGAGACAGTCCACAAGAAAGACCCCAATCTTTCTACAACTGATGGACTTGTACAGCTAGCAATAGAGATTGCCATCCAGCATAAGTCAGTGGATGTTGCACTAGCAAATTGGGATGCAGCTCTAAAGGTACTCCTTGAAGTAAATAGTACATTTTTGGCCAAGTATGGCATTTCTTTATAAGACCTTTGACATAAGTGTCAAAAAGGGGGAGAATAAGTATGAAGTGAGAGTTAAGTACAGAATGAAAGGGTAAGTATGATGAAAGGGGGAGATAGAATTTTTTTTGACAAATATTGTATAACATATTAGTCAAAATGAAAAAACATGATAGAAGTTACAAAGTGTATAAGGCATAATCAACTCACAGGGAGTCATAAGGTATATTTTTATTTGTTTCTAAATTTTTTGAAGTGAATAAGAGGATGCAAGAAACAATGCCAAGATCACAGGATCTTAGTTAAGTGTTTTTGCCACTCATGTCAAAGGGGGAGATTGTTGATCTAAAGAATAATTTTGACAACTGAGTGTCAATACACTTAACCATTTTTCACTATACAGTGTCGAGTGATACAAAGTGTCGAGTGATATCAAGTGTCGAGTTATTCAAGTGCTAAGTGATATCAAGTGCCGAGTTATTCAAGTGCCAAGTGATATCAAGTGCTGAGTTATTCAAGTGTTGAGTAACATAAGGTACTGAGTGATACAATTTTGTTTAGGTGCCGAGCTATCTAGGAAATAGCATGTGCCAAGCATCAGTAATGCTTAAGGAGCCGAGTAACTCAGGATATTAGCATAAGAGTTTGTAATTGCACAAACTATGATGTAAACCATTTTTGTAGTCGACATAAGGTAAATCTTGAATGATCTAGAGATAAGAATGAATCTTTACATTTTCTATGCAATCTTCATGCAGCCAATTGGAAAATTGGAAAGGCATGCAACCAATTAGCAAAAAGGGAAGTATTGAGGAGGAAATTGAGATTCAATGTCGATCGTAGATCCATATCTAACGCTAAATCCTCAAATGTCTTTATAAAGAAGACAAAATTTCATTGTAAAAGATGTGAGTGGATATACAAGGGTGTATAAGGAAATCTATTTTTCAGAACAAGGGTTATCAGATCACAAAGGATCAAGATTAGAGAAAGCAAAATAAGTGCTTGCATTCAGCAATCAAGGATTGCAAACTATCAGGTTAGAAAGGAAATCCTATGTAGATAGGTTGGCTTAACAGCTATTTGTAGATCCTTATCAAAAGGTGATTAAATCCTTTAATAGGGTGACACTTCATGTTAAGTGTTTGTAAATCCTTTAACCAAGTCACTATTGACATAGTGTAAAGCCTTTAACAGGATAGGCCTTTAACAGGGCAGACCATCACAAGTGGTTGAACCATATTATTGTAGTGAATTTTTGTCGGTATCATCCCCACCCTAGTTTTACCCTCTTATTTCTAGAGGGTTTCTGGGTTACCAAATTCCAGTGATATGTGTTGTAGATGCATGTTTTAGTTTCATATTTTCATGATGTATTTACATGCATGCAATTGACTTTGAGATAAAAAAATTATTGTACACAGTATAATACTTCTAATTCAACCCCCCCCCCCCCCCTCTCTCATCAGTATTCTTTCCATATTTGAATATTCCAACATAACCTAGAGTCATCTGGCTATCACAAAACAACCCTTGATGCCTTCCTTAATGACCATATAACCAAAGTAGTCTGGTCCTCACTAAAAGTAGTACCTTTGAATTCTTTCTTAGTTTTTCTTGTAAGTCCAATTTATTTGAAATAAAATTAAAAATTAGAGCATCTATTATGTCCTGATTGGATAGTAGTAAAATATTTAATGCTTTCACCATTTGCCTCCCCTCTTCAAGAGTTATACTTTGGAATTTTTGCATCATCTTTTCTTTTACTTGATCTTGCAAGGCTACCTCCTCCAGCTCTAGATGCTCTATTCTTAACTTACTACATTGTTCTTCATACCTTCCTATGTTAGTTCTCCATGCAAACTGGTGGAAAGCTCCGGACTTGACCAAATTATCATCTGACAAAAATTGTTGACTAGCCTACTCTATTATAGGGTCTAATTCCCTTCCTTTAAAATTTTCTACTTTCAACTCTAGGCTTGGCATAGGAGGCACCACGGGGTTTCGTTCATCTATTTATGCCTGGGTAATGAAAATTTCTCCTTGTGACCCTAGTTCAATTTTCTCTTCAATGAGTTTTTCTTCTCCAATCCTCAAAGGGGACTGTGTAGGTAAATATTCCTTAATATGAGGACCTTGTTCTTTCATTATTCTTTTCATCAGGTCTATCTTCCTAGATAGCACTAGTTGATCCAATTATTTGTTTTCCTTTGTCCATAGTGGTCTTCTTATTTTGAATGATATTATACTCTAGTCTTTTCTGGACAATCAATTGTCCTACCCCTAGACTGGGAGTGAATTCTAGTCTCCTCATCACCTCCTTAGCCTTATTTGGATAAGAATTAATAAAAAAAATCTTTTTCTCATTCATAGTTTCCATTTTTTCAGGGAAAGTGATCATGAGCTTATTTATTCTATCTACCTCTATGATGGCATTACCTAGAGGACTATAATTTTCATCAAAAAAATGAATATAATCTAAAACCCTTGAGAATAATCTCCATTTTTCTTTCTTAGTTTTTTGTTCTTGCAAGGACAACTAATTTCTTATTATGTCTTTAGGAAAATATGACTCATGATCAATTTTACCCAGGTTGATTCTGTGCCTAAAGGTCAAGTTATAGAATCCCTCAATGTCACAAAAATGGGGATGAGAGATAGTCATCTTGTACTAATCTAATATTTTATGCAAAGAAAGCCAACCCCTTTTTGTGATTACAAATTGGTGGGGTATACTACAAGTTGGGAATACTGATCCTCTTTGCCTTTTGAACAAATAAGTTTCATCTAATCCTCCTAGCTGCCATAAAATTTTAGCTACTCCTACCTTTAATATAACTTGGTAAGGTAATAAATGAGGAGTAACTTTGGAACCATAAATTCTAAAGATAGTTAAAATTGAGTATGGGATGATATCTACCCAATTATGCAAAAATTTCAAACCAAAAGGATTTTCCACAGGCCTAATAAGACTTACCAATGCCTTCGGTACTTTTGGATTGTCACTTAATAATAGGCACCTCAACTTTGAAGAAAAGTACCTATCAAACCGAACAAAACTAGCCTTTTTTGCTTCCCAAGTCATGTTTGCACCCCATAACTAGACTGGTAGTGCTTCCCCATCCTGTTCTCTATTCAATTTCATTTCCTTACCAAAATATGTTGCTCCTTTGAACAAAAATATATGCATTAACAAAGAATAGTGACCAAAAAATTTCTCCACCTTGCCTTTTTGCAATCCTAACAAGGCCATTGTGAATTTATTCTAGTAAATAGGAGGCAAAATCAAAAATAATGTCCACACCAAAAGAGGAAAACTAAGTGATCATATACATAAAACTTATGGGCATAAACTCCTCTTCATCTTTGCCAAAAACTCTACATAGAGTCTTGTGTGCCTCCACAACCCTGGTATTGAAAAATGCCCTTTTGAAGGGTTCCCTAGAGGATGTTGGGAAAATTTCCAATTTTTCCAATATGTGCCCTTAGTGCACCCTACCTAATTGCATCCTTCTTTGGCACATATTCTTTCTCTAATTCTTGTAGGTCGATGGGCACATTATAGTCTATTAGAGGCCCTAAACCAAATACTTGTCAAATTTCCTTTGGGCTGATTATGATCAAATTTTCACCATTAATTCTTCTCACCACTCCAATTGCTTGATCATATTTTTTTGCAACAACTTCTAGAAAGTCGTAATGCATAAAAAAACTTGGAACTACTAACTTTCCTAAGTCAAAGTTCCTGATATTGGTGTGTGGGGAAAATAAATTCATTTTTGAAAACCATTTCTTAAATAAAGAAAGACCAGTTTGAGAGGTTTTGGCATCCCAAACTCAATTCCCCTTATCATATAACCCATCTACAATTTTGAGCCTAGGGTTTAACAATGTTAACTTTTTCACTTGCAAAGTTTTAGTCGTAGACTCAGGGAGCAATTTGAGCAAGTCATCATGGATACTCCTAGAAAAATAATATTACTACCCAGAGAAAACCTTCTTGGGAGGCATAGTAGATATAGTTTGGAGAAAATGAAATTGCTACAAAAGTTATATTATATGGGAACTTACTTGATTTTCTTGCTTTCTCTATAATCATACAATGTCTCACAAACAAATGGGAAATTTCTTTACATTCTGATCAAACTCAACACAAATTCTTACTAATTTCTTCTACTCAGGAAGCTCAAAAATCTCGTCTGTGTGATCAAACTCAACAATATGTTCTCTTTTTTTTTCATACGTGAAGCTTTCATTCCTCATAAATGAACTGTAAGGGAAATAGAGTGGCACCACCTTCTACATCTAAATTCAAACCATTGACCTTAGAAAATCCTACTATCCAAGAGTAAAAAAATAGATGACTCATTCTCCACTTGACATGTTGGTATTCAAACTAATGAAAATTCTCCATCTATACCTTTTCTTCAATGCTAGCATTTCCAATTGGACCCACTAATCCTTGAGGACACATGTCACCTAGTCACTATCTCACTATACATAAAGAGTGAGCATATTACCTATGCAGTTTAGTGACAACCATTGATTTCATCTTGATCAAGAGGAGAACATTTGATTTAGTACTTAATACAAATATGGTGGGTCCCCTATCCATTTGCCTTACTCACTATGTCACTATCTTTAAACCTCGAGCAACTCTCCATAGTGACAATGCGACAGCCATAGATCTATGCTAGATCTAAAGGCTAGATCTAAAGGTGAGGAAAAATGCATTAGAGTTATATAAACTATGGTGGGTCCCTTAGTCACCATGTCACATTGGTTAAATAGTGCACAAATTCTCATAGAAACTTGGCAATGATCATTGATCTGATCCTGATCCAATGATCACAATCTTTCATCTGACTTATGACTTGAGCATGGCTCCATGTTACTGATGACATGGGAAAGTCCTATCAAGCTAGCATATAACTTAATATTCTAATCCATATTGGAAAACCACATGATTTGAGTCCCACCGCATGAACATTTTTAGGCTAAGCCCTATGTCACTGCTAGCTAGGCATAAAGATTTTCTAGTCACAACATAGTGACCTCCAGTGTTCTTAAAACTTCCAGTGCATATGTGTTTCTAGCAAGATGCCACTATGTCTAGAACATTACATGACTCATTTTTGATGAAGCAGATATTGGGACCCAACTCTTGGAATTTTTGCCACATTTCCATTTGCTGTCAAGGTGCTATGTCACTACTGGTGGGATTATTTCATTTTTTGACCACAACATAGCGACCTCTTTGAGGCTTTAGAGATTCTAGTGCCAAGAATTTTTTTCCATTTTTGCCATCATTACCACAATAAATTCCTTTGACAAATAAATAAAGTCACATGACTAAATTTAATTATAGGAATTTCAGTGCCTGTCCATTTCATAATCTCCCATCTTTCTCAATTTTTGGCAATGCACTATGTTATTACTAGTGAGATCCATTATTTTTTAGATCACAACATAGTGACTCATCAGAACAATTAGATTTTGGTGACACCACTTGTACTTCATTACATTTGGTTTCTTTTCCATTTATGATAATTGTAACTTGAAGCACATGAGCAATTTTTTTTGAAATAATGTAGTTTTCCAATCATCAGGCCTCCACTTTATGACACTAACAATCAATTTCATAGTAGTTGCTATGTTAGTATCATTAAAACACTTGCATCTTCATATAGAAACAATGCAATAGCCATAGATCTTATAAAGATTAGACAGTGTAAACATAAAAGGGTAAAAGGCACTTGGGGGCACGAAAGATTTAAAAGGGTCAAGGAATATTCAAAATTTGAAAAGCTTCACACTTGAATAAATTCAAAAAGAATGCAAGACTTAGGGTTTGACAAAAAGAATTAGAGGTTATTAAAATTGCAAGGTCAAAGAACCAAAAATCCTAGTAGACAAACAATGGATTCAATTTTGATTTTTTAAACCAAGACTAGAAGAATTTTACTTTGTAGAAAAAAAGACCAATAGTGGCTCTATCTAGGGATGATAGACTAACTGAGTCTATACAAGAATCTAGAATCTATTGTAGAGTAGACCACATACCTGACTTTCCTTAGAGCTTGACAAAACTAAGAGAGCAACAACAACAGGGAAAATACTATGTATAGGAAATTGCATAAAGACCAAAGGGTTTACAAATGTATAGAAAAACCCTAGACTACTATTCATGGAAGAAACAAGTATTTTATTAAGAGAAATACATCTTCAAAAACTGTCCATGAATTGGCAATTCAAGAATGTTGTCTAACGAATCCTTGACAATATAAGAGTCTTCTCCCCATGTATTTTAAATCAAATAGGAACCTAACCATATAGGATCAAACTTACCATTTTTTCATCTATACTCAATCCTGGCATTCCACATCAGGACTAAATCTCCATCATCAAATTTTTTGGTCACTTTCCTTTTTTCTTATAATGTCTTGACTTGTAGTTGCAACTTTTGGTTCCTGAGAGATGCTTCTCTCCTAGTTTCGGCTAGTCCTACAAGCTCATCCAACCTTTCTTGCATGTCATCTATAATATCTTCATCATACAACTAGATGTAATTGTAAAGTCCTACCAAGTTATTCTAAGGCATCCTTGCTTGGATTTCGTACCAAATATCAAAAGATGCTACACCAATGGCCTTCTTTATAGTCATCTTGTTAGCCCATGTGGCTAATTGCAACTTAGATTCCTAGGATTTCTTATTATCATCTAGTGTCCTTTTTATTATTTTCATCAAACTCTTATTTATGAACTCAATTTGTCAATTCTCTTGTGGATGATAAGGGGAAGAAGTTGATCTTGTAATTCCATACTTGTCACAACATTTCATGAACTCGTCAGACCTAAAACACATTCCATTATCTATTACAATCGTCTGAGCACAACTAAATATGGAAATAATGTTATTTAGCAAGAAATTGTTGACAACTTTACTAGTTTCATTTCTTGTAGGGACTACCTCCACCTACGTTGTGAAATAATTAGTAGCATCTAAAATCTAGGAATAGCCAGTGCTAGATTTAGGAGAGATCTCACCTACAAAATCCATACCCCATTGTTGAAATGGTGCATGAACCTCAATTGGCTTTAATGGAGTATTATCTAAGAAATTCAATTTTCCAACAAACCTTTGGCAAGCATCACATTTCCTAACCATTATTTGAGCATCCTTAAAAATGGATGGCCACTAGAATCTAGCTCACATTACCTTGTGTGCAATGGTCTTGGCCATATAATGCCCTCCACAAACTCCAACATGAATTTTATTCAACACTTCTTTTGACTTTTCTTGGTCAACACATTTTAACAATATTCCCTCAAAATTTCTCCACCATAAATTGTTCCTGACAATGATATACTTGATGGCTTGTAACTTGGTACTCCTCTTCTCATTTTTAGTCAAATGGGAAGGAGCTTCCATGTGTTGTAGATAATGGATAGCATTAGCATACCACTCATAGTAATCCATGTCACATAAATCATATATGAATTCATTTGCTACCATATTTATCTTATTAGCATCCAAATTAGAATGAGCCATAAGTTTAGCTAGTCCTTGACCTCTTACTAGTTTTGTTATCTATATTTCAATGTTAAATTCTTGGATCCTATTAATTCACTTGCATCTTCTACCTGATACTTCTTGTTGAGAAAAAATGTCCTTTACAAAAATACTTGGTACAAATGCAATGACAATGGCACCTACCAAATAACATCTAAAAGCCTTAACAACTTTCACCAAAGCATATACTTGCTTCTTATTATCTCATATTTTAGTTCAATAGGCTATAATAACTTACTAAAGAAAGCAATAGCTTGTTGATATCCTTACTCATTTTTCTGCAATAAGACTGCAGCTACAGTATGGAAAGATGCAAACGAGAATATGTGCATTGGTTTTGTGTAATTTGGAGTCCTAAGGAGTGGAGCATTTTTTATAGTAGTCTTAATGTCTTGAAATTCTTGTGAAGGTTAACCATCTTAGTTAATACTAGCTCCTTTCTTAAGAATTTTTTAAATAGGCCTACTAATCTCAGCAAAATTTGTAACAAATATCCTTAGGAAGTTTACTTGCCCAAAGAAATATTGTATTCCCTTCACATTCTTTAGTCTAAGTACCTTATCAATAGCTTCCACTTTTTCAGGATCTATTTTCACTCCATCCTTTGATAATATATGTCCTAATAGTTTTCCTTTGGTTATCCCTAATGTACACTTCTTAGGGTTTAATGGCAATCCATATTCTAAGGCTTTGATGAAAATCTTCTCCAAATGTCTACAGTGGTCTTTAGCCTTTTCAGAACAAGCTATAAGGTCATCTTGGTATATAACCATGAACTTATTGATATACTCATGGAAAGCTACATCCATAGCCCTTTGAAAAGTGGCACTAACATTAATGAATCCAAATGGCATTCTCACATATACATAAGTTCCCCAGGGAGTTGTAAATGTTGTCTTAAACTACTCTTCTTCTTTCACTAGAACTTGATTATACCCTGAGAACCCATCCATCATAGACATAAGTTCAGACCCAGTTACTTGCTACAACATAGCTTCCATGTTTGGCAACCCATAATTATCTTTTAGGGAAGCAATGTTCAAATTTTTGAAATCCACACACAGTCTAATATCTCCATTCTTTTTTCTGATAGGTACTAGATTTGAGACCAAAGTGGAATGTCTAATAGGTTTAATTATCCCTTGATTCCTTAACTTCATCAATTCCGCTTTCATTTTAGGGGCTAGAGTGGGATTGACTCGTCTTTGATTTTGCATAAAAGGTTTTACATTATCCTTCAATGGAATGATATGTTGAAAAATATCTTCTCTATAAGCCTTTAGGTCATCATATGACCATGCAAAAACAAGTCTAAATTTTCTTAGTAGGTCAAACAAAGGCTTTTTAATTTTAGCTGACAAATTCTGACCAATATAAACCTTCTTATGGGACTTGTTATTACCCAAATTTATCTCTTCTAGCTCTTGAGGTTTACAATCTTTAGCCCTTGGCCTTACCATATCTTGGTTATCAAACATGTTCTCCACACCAACCAAACCTTTAGAAACTTTATTAGTCTCTAATTGTATGACCTCTTGACCAAAGATTGTTTCCTTCCCATCTATGGTTTCAACCAAATCACTACAGTCCAACTCTTGAGCATGGTATTTTATTGGATACAATTGTTCAATTGCGTATTGTCTTTGATGTTACAAAAATGTCATATTAGTTATTAAATAGAGTCTACCAAGCTCAGTTGGTTAGCAAAGAAAATTTTATAGTCTACTGAGCAATTCTAGAGTCTACCGAGCATTCCTATAAAATATTCTATTGAATCAGTTTCTACCAAGGTAACTCAGGTGTCAAAGGTTTTTGTGGCAGAAGTTAATTTCTATAGAGCTTGCAAGGTCAGTGAAGGAAAATTAGTGTTTACCAAGTTCACTCAATCTCCAAATGATTTTGAAAAATTCATAGTGTTCACTAAGCTTCAGTTGGTTAATGTTGGAAATCATTTCTGGAGCAATGTTTACTGAGTAGGGTTGACCAATGAAGGATTCCATTGTTTTGAAAAATAAAGTTTAATTATTTCATGTAATGAATGTAGCTGACTAATATAATGATTACTGGTAATTGTAACTTGTAAATGAGCCAACTTGATAATTTGTATGGTATAAATAAAAGGTCAAGTTGTGAATTCTAAAGTAATGGATGAATGAATGAGTGAGCATGTAAGTGAGTTGGTTATGTGAAGAGGAAAGTCTAAGAAAATTTTGAAAAAGGATCAGATATCCTTGAGGAGCAGAAAAGTTGTATTCGATCAAAGAGAATCTAGTGAAGCAAAATAGAGATTTGTATTAGCAAAGTTTAGTTACATCTCATTCAGGTCACTTCATTGTTAATTTCTCACAATTGCAGTGGTGATTTCTAAATCTCTTAATAGAGTTGGTTTAACATCCATTTTGTAAATCCTCTAACAAGGTGGATAGTTCTATTAAATTGTTCTAAAGTCCTCTAGCAAGGCCACTCCTAACAGGGTGATTAAATCCTCTAATAGGGTCATACCTAATAGTGTGTTTTGTAACCTTTAATATGGTTGGTTACTAATAGGGCTCACTTCAGAAGAGTGAAAATTAGTAGCTAGTTACTTGGTGGTTTTTCCCATATTGGGTTTCCACGCTAAATTTGGTGTCTCATGTGTTCATGTTATTTTCTTCTATGCATGCATGTTAATTCTTTTTGAATTCTTAGTGATTAGTAATAAGATACATTGCATCTACCAAGTTATGCATTTTTCTGTGTGGCTACTAAGTGATAGCAGTAACTAGTTTTTAAGACATCTAAAGGATCTATGGATTTTTTTTTGTGGTAACTGATTCATCCCCCCCTCTCAGTTCTCCATCTATATTTCCATAAATTAGTATTAGAACTTTTGGCGCTTGTAGGAAGGATTTCAAGGATCTAAGCTAAAGATCAAGATGTCTTACAAGAGGGAAATTCCAAGGCTTAATAGGGATAACTTCTCAACATGGAAAGGTCTCATGAGACTCCATCTAGCTTCCATTAGAGATAAAGGATTGAAATATCTTGATGAATAAAATGTAACTCCTTCTAATATATTATCTATTAATGACATTGCTGAGAAAAAGACTCATAACACCATGATGATAGACATTACATCTTCCCTAAGCTTTGAAGAATTTGATGATATCAAGGACTACAAAACTACCTTTGAAATGTGGAACGAGCTAAAAGATATCCATGGAGGTGATGACAATCTAAGAAAAGCCAAAGAAAAAAGTCTAAGAGGACAATTTGATCAGATAAAGATGAAGATGAGAGAGGATGAAAAAATTGCCAAATATGTTGAAAGAGTCAATGCAAGAATCAATGCATTCAAAGCTTCTAGAGGAGATATGAAAGAGGAAAGAGTTGTAAGTAAAGTTCTTAGAAAATTACTTTCCATTTATGCAATTAGAGTTTCTACAATTCAAGAAAGAAGATGTGAAGAAAATCATAAGATAAATTTAGAGGCCATAGTAGGAAGATTGACTACATTTGAGCTAGATAACTATGACAACTATGTTCCCACTTCCAAGAACATTGAATCAGCATTTGAAGCAAAACTTTCACTCAAAGAAAAGGGAAAAAAGATAAAGGATTCTTAGTCAAAAACTGAAGAAGAATTAGAATAGATTTTTGACAATGATATTGAGGTGGTTGAAGCTATACTAGCAAGGAAATATTCTAGAGGCAAAGGAATATACAAAGGTAAACTTTCTTTGGTTTGTTTCTCATGTGAGGAAATTGGTCATATTGCTGCTAGGTGCCCAAATAAGAAAAACAAGGATGAAAAGAAAGGTCACAAGTGCAATGGCAAGAAAGAATTCAAATCATTCAAGGAAAAAAGTAAGAAAACATGTTTCATGGCTAAAAATTCTAAGGATTCTGACAATAGTGAAGATGAGATTGTTTACATTGTTGTGAAAGATGAATCTGATAATGATGAGGAAGATAATATGGCACTTATCTCTCATGTGAGAAAAAATGAAACATGGATCATAGACAATGGTTACTCTCGTCATATAATTGGTGAAAAAACTAAGTTTGAACATTTTGAAGACTATGATGGTTGTAGTGTGAGATTTGGAAATAATAAACCTTGTTGCATAAAAGGAAGAGAAAGAATCTCACTAACCAAAGAGCTTGTATGTGGTAATGTCTATTGGGTTGAAGGACTAAAACATAATCTATTGAGTGTGGCATAGCTAATTAATATTGGATTCAAAGTGGAATTCAAGCATGAAAAAGCAAGACTGCTAGATGACAAAGGAAATTTATTTGGATCAGGCATATAGACAAAAGGTAACTTGTTCTATCTTAAACTTGGTGAATGTTCATGTTTTATTGCTCAAGTTGAAGAAAGTTGGTTATGGCACAAAAGGTTATGTCATGTGAACTTTGATAATTTGGTGAAAATAAGAAAATTCAACAAAGTAAGAGTCATTCTTAGTATAAAGAAACCTGAGGTTAGTCTATGCAAGAATTGTCAAATTGGTAAGATGGGAAAGACTAGCTTTAAAAGTAAGAGCTATCAGTTTGAAGAAGTTTTGGAAATTGTGCATACTGATTTGTGTGGACCTATTAGAATAGAGAGCTATAGTGGAGAAAAGTTCTTCATTCTTTTTGTTGATGATTACTCTAGAATGTTGGCTATCATGTATTTGAGAGAGAAATCAAAAGCATTTCAGAAGTTCAAATGGTATTTGGCCAAAGTAGAGAAGGAAATAGGGAAGAGACTGGAATGCTTGAGGTTAGAAAAAGGTGATGAATTCATCTCCCATGAACTCAATAACTTTTTCATTGAAAGGGGAATCAAAAGATGGGTATTAATACTTGGAACTCCTGAGTAGAATGGAATAGCTAAAAGAAGGAATAGATCTATCATGGATTGTGCAAGGACTCTAATGATTGAAAAGAACATTGCTATCAAATATTGGAAGGAAGCTTTTAGCACTATAGTTCATACCTTGAATTGAGTATAGCTAAAGAAGGGCTCATTCAAAACTCCCTATGAGTTATGGTATGGCTATAAACCCAATGTAAGTTACCTAAAAGTATTTGGAAGTAAATGTTAATTTTGAAAGGATCCAGAAAAGGAAAATTTGATGTGAAGGGTGATGAAGGCATATTTTTGAGATATTCTTGCAAGAGTAAGGCATATAGATGTTTGAATTTATCTACTCACAATGTCATAGAAAGTGCACATGTGAAAGTTGATGAGTTTGAAAAAAGGACTAAAGAAGAAAGAAAAAAGGAACTAGAAGATTATTGGAGATTTATTTTCATTAAACCTAATATAGTGCCAAATACATCTATCAATCAGAAAACTTCTACTCCTGAGTCTTCAATCACTGAGTTATAAGAAGTTCAAATTGAGTTGCAAGAACCCAAGTCACATTCAGATGCTACTAAGAAAATGCCTACTAAGTCTCAAGGACTTGAGCAATAGTCAGATCAACTAGAGCCAAAAGTTGAAACTCAAAATCAAGACAGTGGAACTCAGTCAAAAGGCAAGGAACCTATACTAGCTAAGTATGTTAGGAGACATCATGCACTAGATCAGATTATTAGAGACAAGTTAGAAGGTACTATGACAAGAAGTAAGTTAAAAGGTACTTGTTTACTTGTTGATTCTGAACCTAGAAATGTCAAAGATGCATTAGAAAATGAAATTTGGATTGAGGCTATGAATGAACAAATAGAGAAAATAGAGAAGAACAAAACTTGGACTCTTGTACCTAGGCCTAAAGATAAAAATATGATTAGAACTAAGTGGGTATTTAGAAATAAGTTGAATGAAGATGGTAAGGTATCAAGAAAAAAGGCTAGACTAGTATGTAAAGGCTACTTTCAAGAAGAAGGAATAGACTATGGAGAGACTTTTTCTCATGTTGCAAGACTAGAAGGTGTCAGGTTGCACACAAAGGATTTCAGGTATATCAAATGGATGTCAAATCTGCATTTCTCAATGGTATTAGGGATGAGGAAGTCTACATTGAATAGCCTAAAGGTTTTGTTGATCTAGAAAAAAGGGACATGGTCTGCAAATTACACAAAGTATTGTATGGTCTAAAACAAGCCCCTAAAGCATGGTATGAAAGATTGCATAACTATCTTATTCAGATTGGTTTTTCAAAAAACTAATGATAACAACAACTTGTATATCAAGGAAGGACCAAATAACAAGATTGTTTTGGTAGAAATATTTGTGGATGATACTTTTTTTTATATAGGAAATGATGATTTATGCGAAGAATTTTTAGAGAAAATGAACAAGGAATTTGAGATGTCAATGTTTGGTGAGATTAAATTCTTTGTTGGTCTTCAAATTTAGTAGAGCAAGAATGACATCTACATCACTCAGTCTAAATACATCAAGGAGATACTTTAAAAGTTTGGTATAGAAGATTGTAAACCAATTGGGACTCCCATGTGTACTAGACTAAGGCTTACCGAGGATGATAAATTAAAAGAGATAGATCAAACCTTATATAGATCAATGTGTGGAAAGTTGTAGTATGTAGTTCATACAAAGCTAGCTATTGCTCTTGTAGTTGGTATCATAGCAAGATTTTTAAAAGAACCAAGAGAGAATCACATTATGGGAATCAAAAGGATCATGAGATACTTCAAAGGCACTGAAGGTTATGGATTGTGGTAAAAAATTGGAGGTAATCTAGATTTGAAAGTATTTACTGATGCAGATTGGGCAAGAAACATTGATGACAAAAAGAGCATGAGTGTTGGAGCTTTCTTTCTTGGAAAGAGGTTGGTTTCTTGGAAAAGTAAAAAGAAAAATTGTACATCCCAATCGATAGCAAAAGTAGAGTATGTTGTTGTAGTAGTAAACTATTCTAATATTGTTTGGTTCAAACAATTATTGGAAAGCATGAAGGTGGAAATCAAAGAACCTTTTGTTATGTTTTGTGACAATACAAGTACAATCAATATATCTAAAAATCTAGTGATGCATTCAAAAACCAAGCACATTTCAATAAAGTATCACTTTGTCATAGAATTGGTGCAGGACAAGGAGATCAGATTGGAATATGTCCATACAAAGGAACAAATCACTAACATATTCACCAAGCCATTACCTAAGGATGCATTCTTGCATCTAAGAGGTAAGTTAGGGGTCATTCCTCTATCCGAAGTTCACTAAAATGAAGTTTTAGTGATGCATCAACTAGAACCAAGTTGAAGATCTATCAATTGATGCAACATAGTCATGGAAACATTGCATATGAATCAGTACCTAAGATATATTACTACTCATTTGGTATGTGTTGTCTTTGGCATGTGTTGTCAAAGAGGGAGAGTATGCTATCATATCTTTCTAAAATTTGAATCTGTTTGTGGAGAGTTTTTTGTTTAGATAACAAGTTATGTAATTCCTTCATAGAGGGATATTATTGTATTATAAGAGTTTGTGGAATAAAATCTAAGAGGGAGAAATATTCTGTCAGAAAAAGACTTGTTTTCAAATTTCATTTTCTATGACATGTTGTGTTGCCATCAATGCCAAAGAGAGAGATTGTTGCATACAATTATTCAATTTTGTGTTGTCTTTGATGTTACACAAATCTCATGTCAGTTATCAAATAGAGTCTACCAAGCTCAATTGGTTAGAAAAGAAAATTCTAGAGTCTATCAAGTGATTCTAGAGTCTACTAAGCATTCCTATAAAATATTTTGTTGAATCAGTTTCTACCTTGCTAACTTGGGTGTCGAAGGTTTTTGTGGTAGAAGTCAATTTCTACTGAGCTCGCAAGGTCAGTGAAGGAAAGTCAGTGTTTATCGAGTTCACTTGGTCTCCAAAAGATTTTGTAGAATTCAAAATTTTCACCAAGCTTTAGTTGGTTAACACTGGAAATCATTTCTAGAGTAGTGTTTACCAGGCAAGGTCGGCCAATGAAAGATTTCATTATTTTGGAAAATAAAGTTTAATTGTTTCATGTAATAAATGTAGCCAACTAATGTAATGATTATTAGTAATTGTAACTTGTAAATGAACCAACTTGATAATTTGTATGGTATAAATAAAAGGTCAAGTTGTGAATTCTAAAGTAATGGATGAATGAATGTGTGAGTGTGCAAGTGAGTTGGTTATGTGAAGAGGAAAGTGTGAACAAATGTTGAAGAAGGATCAGATATCCTTAAGGAGCAATAGAGTTGTATTTCATCAGAGAGGATCTAGTAAAGCAAAACAAAGATCTTTATCAACAAAGTTTAGTTGCATCTCATTCAAGTCACTTCATTGTTACTTTCTCACAATTGTAGTAGTGATTTCTAAATCTCTTAATAGAGTTGGTTTAACAACCATTTTGTAAATCCTCTAACAATGTGGATAGTTCTAAAGTCCTCTAGTAAGGCCACTCCTAGCAGGGTGATTAAATCCTCTAATAGGGTCACACCTAATAGTCTGTTTTGTAACCTTTAACAAGTTTGACTCCTAACAGGGCTCACTTTAGAAGAGTGAAATCAGTAGCTAGTTACTTGATGGTTTTTCTTATATTGGGTTTCCATGTTAAATTTGGTGTCTCATGTGTTCATGTTATTTTCTTCTATGCATGCATGTTAAATCTTTGTGAATGCTTAATGATCAATTATAAGATACAATACATCTACTGAGTTGTAGCATTTTTCTGTGTGGCTACCAAGTGATAGTAGTAACTAGCTTTTAAGACATCTAAGGGATCCATGGATTTTTTTTTTGGTAATTGATTCACCCCCCTGCCCCTCCTCTCAATTACTCCATCTATATTTCCAACATATTTATCTTCATTCAACAAGAAATTCACAATGTCTTTGTCATCTTCAAATACTTGCCAATGTTCAATATTATCAGGTATTGACGGTCTATTTTGGACCTTAATCTATGAAACTCATACAAATGATACCTCCTATGGTTTAATTGTTACATTTGCAAATAAGTCAGCCATCTTATTTTGAGTTTTGTCTCTCCATGAAATGCCAAAAACATCAAAGAATTATATTAGATCCGAGATAGTGTTCCTATACTACTTCAATCTTTTATTTTCAAAGGCATATGTCCCCCTTATCTATAGATAATTAATTCATAATCACCTATGACATGAAACCTTTTAATTCAATGGTGGGTAGCAACCTTTAGTCCCAGTAAAAAAGCCTCATATTTAGCTATATTGTTGGTGCATGAAAATTTTAGGGTGAAAGAGTAACTAAACGTGTTCTTCTTAGGAGAAACAAAAACTACGCCTACCCCTACACCCTCTTTAGAGCTAGCCCCATCAAAGTACATGGTCCGTAAAGGTGGTGAATCCATACAACATTCAACTTCATGCTCAATCACCACAGGCAACTTCTCCACTTCTTGAATAATTAACTATGCCCTAAAAGCATTCACACCAGTGTCTAAGAGACAAGTAGAATTTCTATCAATTTCTTCCCCCAAAATATGAATTACCCTTGGTCCTCTATCCATTTTAACATCTTTATCTCCTATGTGAAAAGTTGCATAGGTCAAGTTGCATTGTAGGCTACCTCCCATAGAAGCACTACATTTTCTAGAGAGTAACATTCCATAATGTGGAGGAATATCAACTACAAGGACTGACATGGTCAACTCTAAGTTAGGGTATGTAGCTAGTTTGAATGGTAAAGCTTTTATAGTACCTATAATTGGAAGTTCTCTAGCATCTATACCTCTACATATACCTTGCTTAGTATCTACTTTCAATGCTAGGGCTTCTATTACTTCGAAAGGCATGATGGTCTTAGAAGCTCCTGAATGTATCATGTAATTTTTTAGGGATTTTCCTTTTATAATTAGGCTAAGAAAGAATGGGTCAATATCTTCTATATATGCTACTAATGAATCATCCAGGAATATTTGGGGAATTTGGGACATAAGACCACTATCTTCTACTACTAATGGGGTTTGTTGAATGATATTTTGTTCTATGTTGTTGTTATTATTGTTGGAATTATGATATATTTGTCATTAGTGCAAACACTTATTCGATTTTGAATGCTTACCAAGCTCATCACTTAGTCTACAGTTCACAACGAGTATTCAGTAGTTATCTTACAAGCTCAGCAGGTACACAATTTTCACCAAGCTTTTGAGAGGATACTGAGTGAATGGGCAGTTCAGCAGTGTTTACCGAGTGAAAGAGGTAAACAAAGTTCAGCAGTGTTTACCGAGTGAAGAAGGTAAACAAAGGAATTAGTGTTTATTGAGTGAAGAAGGTAAACAAAGGAATCAATGTTTATCGAGTGAAGAAGGTAAACAAAGTTTAGCAGTGTTTATCAAATGAAAAAGGTGAGCAAAGGAATCTATGTTTATCGAGTGAAGAAGGTAAACAAAGGAATTAGTGTTTACTGAGTGAAGAAGGTAAACAAGACTCTATGTTCACCGAGCACAGCAAGGTAAATGAAGAAGATAGTTTCTACCAAGTGAAACTATACCTACCGAGTCACCTATGGTTACCGAGTTCAGAACTACATCAGGTGATTAGTATGGACCAAGCCTTCACTTCTACCAAGTGCATGATAATTTCAAGTAATGTAGTGGATGCCGAGTATCAAAAGGTCACCGAGTTAGTCCAGTAAACCCAAGTTTTCTACTATCTGGCTCACTCAGTAATATTTTGTTCACTTATGTTTTGGCCGACCTTGTAGTTGTAAATATTGGAATGGTATATATGTAATGTATGATATCATTTGTAGCAAGATATAAAATAAGAGAGTATTGTTCATATTTGAAGAAGGTATTGCTATCAGCAGCAGAGCAAAAGGAATACAACAAGGTCAGTATAAGAAGCAAAAAAGTTATATCTATCACATTAGAGTGCATACTTCATTGTATGTTTGTAAATCCTCTAACAAGGTGGATCTAGCATTCCTACTTGCTCCTAACAAGGTAGATCATCAGAAGTGATCAATTAACCTATCTTATCCTAAATATTTCCAACAATTAGTATTAGAGCATTGTAGTTCTCAAGATAAAGTTTGACAGCTTGAGCAAAGATCAAGGACAATGGAGATATTTAGACTTGAAAAATCTATTGAAAATGAGAAGCTAGATCTAGAAATGGCCATGGCTCAATTCAAAGAAGCAAAGGAGCATCTTTCTCAATCTCTAAAAATAAGGAAGGAACTTGCAAGATAAATGAATGATCATCAGTATGTTGAAGAAAAGATTGAAGACCTTTTACCATCAAGTAGCTCAAATGAAGCTAATGAAGCAATCAAGGAACTCCTAGCAAAGAATGGTTCTCTACAGGAAGAAGTAAGAAAGCTTAAAAGAGAACAAGAAATCCAATCCATCAGGCTATGTGAAGTTTTGGAACAAAGAAACAAGGAAAATGAAGACTTAGAGGTAAGAAAGAATCAATCCCTTTAGCATGAAAATTTTGTAGGTCAACTATCTAATGCAAATGAAGAAATTGTGAATCTAAGATCTAAGAATGAAAGTTTGAGAAATGATTTAATCATTGAAAGACAAATCAATGCAAGCTTACAAAGTGATCTGAGATCTGGAAGACAAATCAATGAAAGTTTGGAAAATGACTTAATCACTTAAAAGAAAATCAATGAGAGAATGATGAAATCTCAAGCAGACATGACTCAATTAAATTAGCAAAGTGAGCAAAACATTCATAGACAAAAAGGTAAAGCCAGTCTTGGATATAAGGAATAATGTGAGTCCTCCAGACAAGGTGCCCAAAGGAATCAAAGATCCACTTGCAATCACTATGGCAAGATAGGTCATACATCAAACAAATGTTGGAGTAATGGAAAAGAAAAATTCAACGGTAAATGCTTCAACTATAATCAGCATGGTGACAAAGCTAATGAATGCAAAGAGAAACCAAAATTTGAAGGCAAATGTCACAAATGCAAGAAACAAGGTCACAAAGCATCTAAATGCAGATCCAAATCACTCAATCTAGCTGAACAACTTGTCAAAGAAATATTAGGATGGGACTACAATACTTGGTACAGATGTCATTATTGTGGAGAATATGGACATGTTGGAAAAGACTGTTCAAGGCATCACTTGAGGAAAAGAGACATAATAGTAAGATGCTATACATGTACAAAACTTGGCCATATAGCCAAGAATTTCATGAATATTGGAAGAATTGAAGATGAAAAGAAAGCTAAAGCTGATAACATTCAGAAGTAGATGAGACAATAGTGGATTCCTAAATCTACTAAGCAAGAGAGTTCAAATGATGGTCATGTCACTCAAGAAATGGGTGACTCCACCATTTCCAATTAAATTTAAGAGGAATCAAGAATTGCATCTTAAAGCCATATTTTAAGTAGTTCCAAAGTAAAAGGGTGCAAATGATAAAATCAATATTTCAAATACAAAGTTCAAAGAAAGGTTATCATTCACCGTGTTGCATCTACCGAGCAAGGTTGGTTGAAGACCTCATAGAGCTAAGTTGGGTGTATCAAAGATTTTGTTCATCCACCAAGTTGCAAGGTTCTATCGAGTAGATTGATGATAGACTGGCAAGCACTATGTCATCTCAGCTACCTTTGTACTGAGCATTAATGATATTATTTTTATCAAAGGGCCAGAATTCGACTTCATTCTTCATCACGACTAAAGAGCTAAGAGATTTCCAATTGAACGACAGTGATTCTGAAGTGATTTGAAGCAAATTTCCTATGAAGAATTTTTTTGAAGAATTTATCATTCACCGAGCAACAATGGCATCCACAAGCACCAGTAGTAGCAAGGTGAAAAGAGGTTCAGAAATGTTGGTAAAGAATATAGAATGGAAAGCGCCCAACTTCAAAATTGTTTCGGCCATTGCAGAATCACTCGACCCAAATGGAGCTTAATCAAAAATACCACCCAAGGTACTTCTTATCAATGATATTCATACTCATTTCAAATGTTCTATTCAAGAAATTAAAAACCTAGAGATGGACAATGCCCTAGGTGAAATGAGTATAGATGGCTCTCTGAAACTTGAATTCAAGCATTTGGAAACCAAGGGCTTGACTCATATCTCACATATGCCTAGGAACTTCCAAACCAAATGGATTAGGTATATCTTGAGTTGGGTGCATGATGGTCAGTTGTGGTTGGAGCAACTTGTAGTGATAACAAAGAAGATGATTCACAAAATCACGGGTCTCCCTATGCTCAGCAAAGCCAAAGCCACCAAAACCCTAGGTCAGGAAGAGCTATAGAAACAAACCCTAGCTGAATGGGATGGTAGAGGTTTAAAGGCCAACACTGTACCTGATGTCAAATTAAGATTTGGCATTCATATAATTGCATATAAAATAGAAAGTTCCAGTAGATTAAATAGTGTACCTTGTGAAGCTGTGGATTTGGCCCTCAAAGTTGTAAAGAAAAACCTTGAACTTGATCTGTCTAAGGTATTACTAAAAAAATTGAATAAAAATATGAATAGTTTAAGGACTTCCAAAAATAACCCTTGTAAATTTGATTCTCTATTAATATGTTTATTTTTCTATGTACAAAAATTCTTCCCATCCAAAGGAACTGTCGTATGGAGAAAAGACATTCCAATTTTGTATCAAATAAATGAGTTTGTAGCAGAGATGGGTGAGAATTTTGATAGCATCATGGACAACTATTTTGAAGATTTCAAGGAGAGAATGAATAACAGGTTTTGGATTCATCCTAAGCTTGTTGAAGATTATAAGGATGATGTATGCTTTATGGTCGACTGTGACAAGGTATACATTCAGGTAGTCAGGCCCTGAGTTGCATGGGTGAAACCTCTTCCCTATGAGGTAAATATTGATGAAACCAGTGACATCATAGAAGCACTGGTAAATGAGCCAGTAGACCCAAGGCAACAAATTTTTGGAACCTATGATGAAGCTAAGGCCAGAATTGAGCTTGAAATCAAGCTACCATAGGCCATAAGCAAGGGCAAGAAGAAAATAACTAAATCAAAAACTACAACCGGTCCTCTTATGCTCACCGAAGGAAAAGGTGAAGATGAAGAAGGTGAAGAAGAAGAAGGAGGAGATGAAGAAAAAGAAGAAGAAGAATCTATAGAAGAATAGACAAAGAAGAAAGGTAAGATAATCATTACCAAACCTAAGAAGAAGCCTACTGCAGTATTCACAAGAAGGACAAGGAAAGGTAAAAAGGAACCTATATTGGTTAGGCCTGCACCTACATTCAGGAAAAGGCTTAAACAATTGGAAGAAGGAGTTGGCATCACAAATTTCAACGCATTGAAATTTGAAACAAGAAAAAATGCTGAGAAAATGTAGATAGAGGAACTGGTACTAAGCAAGATGGGTAAATGGAAATACTCCCCAGACCAGATTGCCCCTCAAATCCCAAAGGAACTACTAGAGATATTGCAACCGAGATGGGAGTCAGCAACCCAAACGGTAAAAGACATCTATGAGAAATCTCTGAAGAATCTGAGACCAAGTCTCATTAGAGCATAAGTAAAGACTGAAATAAAAAATTATGAAGGTAAAATGATGATCAGATTCCACACCTATTTGATTTTGATCAAAGACATTGAGCATGTTGTAAATGATGCTACAAACATGTGGGAAAATATCTATCATCTGCATAAGGCCAGTGAAGACCCAGTGGAAATCAAAGATGATGACAGCAGTGAGGGTAAAGATTTTGATAGCACTCCATCCATTGCAATCTCACCAGGAGAGCTACATGCATTAATGGAAGAAGGAAAAGAGGAAGAAGCTAAAGAGGAAGATAAAGAGGAAGATGATCTAGTGAAAATTGCAATAGTAGTTATTGCATCCCTTCCTCACTCTCCACCTAAAACTGTCACATCATCAAGGTTGGAGTTAGCTTCAACAGGTTTGGTAACATCCACATTAGATTTAACATCTACACCTGCCACATCATAGTTCCAGGTATCATCAATGGAAGTTTCTACCACTTCATCTACCGAGCTACAACCCTCTTCTTCAACTACTGAGCCAGCCTCCTCAGCTCCATCATCTTCAGTCGGTATAGTAGTAAGTTCCACAATTTTGTTAGCTATATTAGCACCAATTTTTGCACTAGTTAGTCTTCCTATTATAAATATTCCAACTTGTTCTACAATTTTGTCTGCATTATCTACATCTACTTCAAATCTAGTTAGATCAGATACTGCATTACCAAGTGTACAACCAATTTTTGGAAGTACTCCACTTTTTGATTTGGTAAATACTCCTATTGGCACTCAACCCTTAAGTATCATAGTTTTCACTGCTAGTCCTTCCATCTCCACTATTGTGTCCACTCCCAAGGTCAAACTAGTCATCACAGAAGCCAAACAAAAGCAACCATTAAGACTTCTACTCATTGGAAAAGAAATTCTTGAGGATATTGACCTAGACACAGAAATAGTGATTCCCAAAACTGACTACAAAAATGCTACCATTGAAGAAATGAGGTATGCTAGTCAACTAATTGAGATGAAGGCTATGCAAAAGTAGTTAAGGTCTAAAAGGGATAAGGAATATAGAATAATTGAGAATGCCCAGAATATTATTACAGAAGCTATAGGTGTTGAAGTACATTCTACTCAACACATTTTGATTCAATTAGAAGAGGCTATAAATAAATTCAATGAGGACACCTCTGGTTAGGACAAAATGATTGAAAAGGTGGAAACAAAATTTGATAATAAGGTGCTTGAGCACATTGTTCAGCATATTGCAATAAAATAGGTAGAATTGACCACAATTTTGGTCAATCTTGAAAATTCTTTCAATAATGTAACTTCACTTTTTTCCAAACTCTGTGATGTTACCGAATACCCCAAGGATATCAAAGAGAAATTAAATAAAATTGATGAGGATATGAAGGTTAGTGCCCAAAAGCTGTAACTTGATCCCAGTTCAAGTTCATCCCATCATCTCAGAATCAGATTTTTGTCAGAAAAGCAGGCAGAACTACTGAGAGAGGAAGCAAGGATCAAATCTACATTGATTGACATTTAGAATATGATTCTTCCTATCATGGACACAATGCAAAAAAAAAATTTCTACTCCAAAACATTGATCCATGACAATAATTTTTCAGTTGTAGATCACATGATTCAACTTTCTGCTAAAGTTCAAATAGCACTTTCCACCTGCATAGTTTTGCAAGAAAATTGGGATAAGACCTTGGCTCTTATTCTCAAGGTACATTCTGAGTTTATCTCTCATTTTGGTGTTTCTATGTAAATACATACTGATTACTTTGGCATTATTGTCAAAAAGGTGGAGAATATATGTAAATAAGGAAGCCATATGTAAAGATAGAGATACTTGTAAATACTATGTGCATATTGTATGGGGGAGATATATGTAAATCAACATGCAAATTCTGCACATAAGTTTTGACTCATAAGTGTTTTTGTCACTAATACCAAAGGGGGAGATTGTTGGAATTATGATATATTTTTCATTAGTGCAAACAATTGTTCGATTCTAAATGCTTACCGAGCTCATCACTTACTCTACAGTTCACACTGAGTATTTAGTAGTTATCTTACAAACTCAATAGGTAAACAATTTTCACCAAGCTTTCTAGAGGATACCGAGTGAATGGGTAATTCAGCAGTGTTTACTGAGTGAAGGAGGTGAACGAAGTTCAGCAATGTTTACTGAGTGAAGAAGGTAAAAAAAGGAATCAGTGTTTATCAAGTGAAGAAGGTAAACAAAGGAATCAGTGTTGACCAAGTGAAGAAGGTAAACGAAGTTCAGCAATGTTTACCGAGTGAAGAAGGTAAGCAAAGGAATCAATTTTTACTGAGTGAAGAAGGTAAACAAAGGAATCAATGTTTACCGAGTGAAGAAGGTAAACAAGACTCTATGTTCACTGAGCAAAGCAAGGTAAATGAAGAAGATAGTTTCTACCGAGTGACACTATATCTACTGATTCACCTATGGTTACCAAGTTTAGAACTATGTCAGGTGATTAGTATGGACTAAGCCTTCACTTCTACCAAGTGCATGATGATTCTGAGTAATGTAGTGGATGTCGAGTATCAGAAGGTCACTGAGTCAGTTTAGTAAACCCAATTTTTCTACTATCTGACTGACTCAGTAATATTTTGTTCACTTATGTTTTGGCCGACCTTGTAGTTGTAAATATTGGAATGGTATATATGTAATGTATGATATCATTTGTAGCAAGATATAAAATAAGAGAGCATTTTTCATATTTGAAGAAGGTATTGCTATCAGCAGCAAACTAAAAGGAATATACCAAGGTCAGCATAAGAGGCAGAAAAGTTATATCTATCACATCATAGTGCATATTTCACTGTATGTTTGTAAATCCTCTAACAAGGTGGATCTAGTAGTCCTACTTGCTCCTAACAGGGTATATCATCAGAAGTGATCAATTAACCTATCTTATCCTGAATATTTCCAACAATTATTTCCTATTCCTCCCAACCATGACAAGGCTTTTCTCTTATGCTCTTCAATTCTAAATAGTTCAAATAATGGTACTTTAACAATAATTTGTGACAACATGGATATCATGTCAATAGGATCAACTATAGTGGGTTTCATAATAATACCTGGAATAGCAGCCTTTTGAATAATAGGCACTATTAATTGCTTGATAGTATCAGATCCTAATCCCTTTTCTTGCACAATTTCTTTTGTTTTCTCATTATTTTTTAATTGAACTTTCTTCTTGAGTTCCCACTTCTTTATTTTGATGTCTTTAATCTTAACTATCTCTACATTAGCCTTTTTGTCTTCATCCTTCATCTTATGTGTAAAATCTTTTATAAATATACCTAAAGGCTTCCGAACATCATTGTTAATTGTTCAATTTCTCAAATTGTAATTGTTATGTACTTGGGAGATCATCTCTGCAATGATCCTATCAATTTCCTCTTTAGAAGGCATTCAAGTTCACATGACCAACTTTAGAAGATGTAGCACATACCTGATCTTTGTCATACCCTTCATTGTCTAAGAACACTTGTTGATGATATAACTACTAGGCAACCCTCTTATTTTCAAGATCACTTTTAATCTCTTCCAAATCAAAATCCACACAATCACTACACATGCTCACCATTTTACAACTTACATCATCATGGCTTTTTTCTTCTTCTTCCTCCTAATTTTCTACACTATGATCTAAAAAAAATGATTGAGCAACTACACAATACTCTGAGAGGTGATTGAAAGAACTTTTTTGCAAAGGATTCGGTGTACCCTTGTCTTTCAAATTTTGGGTTTGGCTAGGAATTGGCTTACCATCCTTCCACTAAGTGGTATAAGGGTAATTCTACATTCTGGGTTGTCTATTGAATTTTTTTTTGTTCATAGGGGCCTTCTCACCAACACTTGGCTTATGTGTATTGAAAGTAGTTGAGTTTATCTTTTTTAAGAGGTCCAACACCTGACCTATAATGGGTTCTTTAGGTTTCTTTCTTACAATTATTTTATCAACTTCCCTTTTGTTATTATTCTTTGGATTGAACAAATTTTGATCATCTCTCCTACCAAGCTTGCTAGATACTTTCCTATTATTTTCAATATTCACTGCAATCTTATAAGCATCCCTCAACTGGTAAGCCATCTTGTTGTCAAAAGCATTAAAATAAGTTGTAAGACAAATAGCCTCATTCAACCTCATAACCTAGAACAATTTTACATACCTTTTGGAATCTTACATTGAAATTAAATGTAGACTCATTAGGGTTCTTCTTTATGTTATTGAATTCATTCAACATAAACCCAACATTAGTATTATCTCCATATTGTTCTTTGAACAATTTCTCCAAATCACTCCATGAACTAATGTTGTCATCAGATAATCTTCTAAACCAATCCCTTGTATCTTTAGTTAGTGAATGAACAAACAAATTCATCACCACATCCTTATGTTCAACTTCAAATTCATTTAACATATCTATAAAAACTCTTAAATGTCCTTCACCTGTAACAACATTATTTCTATAAAACTTGACAACTTTATCTCTTAAATCAAAAAATATAGGATGTGGAGCACCAAGAATACCCACAAATGATATTTTTCTATATTTTTCCATGTAGTTGAGTTTCTTCTGGAAACCAACAATATTTGACATGCTTGCTACATTAGCTTTGTTGGGAAAAATAATTTGAGATTGTTGAGATTGAACAACAAGGGCTTGAGTACTAATGGTGGATGATGAGGTAGGGGCAGATTGACATATTCCCTAAGTTGAAATTACTAGTCTACAAGCCAGTACAAAAGTTGTAGCTAGGGTAGACAAAGTTGGCCATGAAGCCAATGCAGAATTAGACTTTATCAACTAGATTATCCTCTTAGTTTCAATGGCTTGGGCTTCATTCTCAACCTTCTCTAGCTCTTTTGTAAGATCTTCTTTCTTTTTCCTACCCTTTTCCAGCTCTAGATCTAATTTTGACATTGGGGGGTTTACAGATTTACTTGCTTCTAGTTGAGGCTTGTTTATTAGGATCCCTATTACTTTTCCTTTTCCTTTATCTATCTACTTGATAGTAGGTTCTACCTAGTTACTCTAGATAGGCTTATAGGGTGGAACCTAGGAAATAATAGGTTCTTTTAATTTGTCTTAGACACTTTTCTTGCTCCTAAACTTTGGCTCTCAAGCTATCTACATCTCTAAAGACATTAGCATGAAGGATTGAAGTTCTTTCTTCTAACTTCTTGTTTTGTTCTTTTAAGGTAGTCATCCTTCTAATAAAATTATCTCTTTCAACAAGGACATCTAGGGTGGCTTGCTCTCTTTCCTTCTCTAGATGAGCATGTTTAGCTTCTTCCTTAGAAAGCCACTTCTTTAAAACTCCTATCTCTAATCATACTTCTCTAGGATCTACAAAAGTGGCCTTGAATTAGTAGGATCATTTAGGTCTATAAGATTAGTTTCCATGTATGCGATAGCTCTAGGATCAAAAGGATCCCCAAATGAACTCATGAGTCCTAGCCTATGATTCATCTCACCCATTAGATCATGCCTAGGGGATGCATTCCATATTGGTGAGATGTCTTTGTCTTGATATGTTCTTTCATCTAGTAATGGGGTACTAAATATTCCTCCTTAAATTTTTGTGGTTTCTGATTTAGAGCTAAGTGAAGAGGACTCTCTCCCTACCACTGGTTGGTATTGAGAACTAATTGATACACTACCTCTTAGTTTCTAGGTGGGGTTTGGTTCTACCTTTTTCTTATTTAGATTCTTCCTACCACCTTGAGGTAAATATGTATACATTGGTACTTTAGGATTGGCTCTTGTGTAAGCTGTTTTGTTTTCTTCTCTTGTCAGCCATATTTTCTATTTATCAAATAAGCACTAGCTTCAAAACCTTAACTGAGTCACCACCGTATTCTAGGAAAAATACAACAATTAGAATTACTCCTGACTTTAAAGAAAGGACACAAGGCAATATAGAAATATCTAACATACAAATGAACCAATCACTAAGATCATAAGACTGCAATTCTCGCTTAATAGATAAGACACTTGGAAGGGTTGTATATGTCAGTTTGCATCTGTGGCATTTGATTTTCTTTTTCCTTTTTAAATTCTCAAGGTTTTTCTTTGAAAAATGTCCACTATAAGCATGAGCCATACCAAAGGATCTTAAAAACATGTACACAACAAGACCAAAGAAACTGCAGTACTTCTTACACATGTGTTGGACAACTCCCCAGTAGAGTCACCATTTTGTTGGTATTTTTTCAACTATTGAACAACAAAGGCTCAATACCAAGATAATAATACTTACAAATCTAAGGATTAGCTATGTCGTATTAACAATTATGTTTTCATATCATTTGAAACCAACTTCAACAGAACCAAACTGGTTTTCTACTCTTTAGGCTCTGTAGAACCAAGGTGGGTTTACCTAAGGGATGATTTAGAATGAATGCTCTTGTATGATAATTTTATTAGTTTCATTCTAATTTTCATCTTCTATCCCTAACATATATATAGTTTATCCATTTCTTGACACTTTCATATGATATAGACCCCTTATAAACAAATTTGGTCATAATTCTTCTCTAATTTGTAAGTGTTTCCAACAATAGTATCTAGCTAAAGCTTAAAGGTTACATGAAAAAAGTCTTGACCATCCATGAAACTCTTCAAATGGTAAAATAAAGTTGATTTTGATTTTATACTTCAGGCTTATTCATGATCTACCTATCTATAGATTGGATTAACTAGATCAGTGCCTATTCCATTGGGATTCAGAGTATACTACAATTTGTAGATCTAACTTGTTGCATTACAACAAATATTATCAGCAATTCTTACTAAAATTCATTCTTACAGACATCCTTTCTACTACCATAGCAATCCCATCAAATTCACTAAAACATTTACTTAATTCATTGAATTAATAGCAATAATGAATTGACATACAACCTAAGTGAATTTCATTCAAGTAGACAAGCTTTACTCACACAATATAAGAATAACCAAGTAATAACGATGGAGAAAAACTTCAGTAAGAATAGATATGAGGATAGTTGAAATTTGTATTAATCTCCTTTGATTATTTATCTACAATTTTGATAAAACTTAGAATGACTCTGGAAAAGACATTAGACCCCTACAATATCAATATATTCCTAGTATTTGCAGAGAAAATACATCACAATTTTGCATACATAAAACTAGAGCAAACCATTCTCAATATAGACTCAAAATGTATGAAAAATTGAACCTCTTTATCTAGCCTTGGAATCTCACTTATATAGTATCGGATGCAACAAGCTTCAGGCATAGAGAACAGATAGGTGTCCTTTTACAAAAGATATTTACATTTTTCTTAACAAGAAAAGACAACACTTTGTGTAATAGAAAGTTAATACATCATATCATTCTCTTGGTAGACCCCTCTTCTATTATATCTTCAAATGCTACAAAACCCATTATTGGCCTTTATTCACTTTGAATCCTTGGCATATGTAGCTCTCAAATTTGCTAGTGATGTGTTAGGCTCTAATTCCTGCAAATTCACCTCTACTCTAGCATTTCCACTCATATCATCATGTACTACCAAGGTGACGGTTAAATTTGGTTTCATTTCTACAACATCATCCATCTTGTCCACCGTATCTTTCACACGAGATGATTGCTCTTATTTACCTTCTTCTTTCCCATGCACTGGTGGAAGCAAGTCAATGTTCTATATTTCATCTTCATGTGTCTCATCATCATCACTTTCAGCCATCCACTTGTCAAAAGGTGTGTCATTTAGCCAATCAAATTGCAGAATATCTTGTTGCTTCTTGATAACATATTCACCCTCTTTGTCAATCTCAATAAAATCTTGTTTCAAAGAATCAAAGAATATTTTGGCTTTCACCATTTCTTCTATTGTGGTGGCCCACCATGCATGTCCTTTTTCATTGATGATTTTATTCATTCTCAAGAAAAATAAATCATCTAATCTTTTTGCCCATTCATCTTTATTTTTCCTATCCAAACCATGTGGGAATAAATAAAATTTATGGCTCTTATACTTATCCAAGTAGCCAACTATTCTTTGTAGGTGAACTCTTTTATCATCAAATTCTAGGAAATCATTAACAATATCATAGGTTTTTTCAATCTGATCATGTGAAGAACTTATAACAAATTAGCACAAGAATTTAAATTCTTTTCTTCTCTTTCCCCACTTATGCACAATAGGCTTCAAAGCCTCATCATTTTCTTTTATTTCATATCATATGTTTATTGTTCTTGCTAAATTATCATAAAATAATGGCCATTCAATTTTATCTCCCACATACATGAGAGCTTTTCTCAATTTGTCTTCATATTGTACATTTAGCTCCACATGTAAAGCCCAAAATTTTCTCTTTTCTTCTTCAAAATCTTTAGCTGTGTAATATTGTGGCCTTTGTGGGGTATCTGGCATTTATATGAGAGGAGTGGATTTAAAAGGTTCCACTAGAGGGTTAGGATATGTAATTCTATGCCTGGAAGACCTCCCCATTACCTTATTTTCAAGTTTAATTCTTCTCTAAACATTTTTATTATAGGCCTCCAAATCTCTCCCATACTTATTATGCAATTCAAACATTGTCTTCTCTTCCTTTTATGTAGTGGCCAAAACAAACTGAGATGTCCTGACACCCATGTGAGCTACCTCCACATGGGAGGTATCTGCTACTCTTTTCAAAATGATATTTCCCATTAACCCAGAGTCATCTAGTTGTGATGAAATAGCCCTTGATCCCTTCCTTAATGACCATATAACCAAAGTGGCCTAGTCCTCACCGAAAGTAGTACCTTTGAATTATTTCTTATTTTGGTCTTGTAAGTCCAATTTACTTAAAATAGAATTAAAAATTAGAGCATCTTCTATGTCCCAATTAGGTAGCATTATAATATTTGATGCTTTCACCATTTGGCTCCCCTCTTCAGGAGTTATACTATGGAATTCCTACATCATATTTTTTTTTACTTGATCTTGCAAGGTTGCCTCCTCCAACTCTGGATGCTCTATTCTTAACTTATTACATCATTCTTCATACTTTCCTATGTTAGTTCTCCATGTAAACTAGTCGAAAGCTCTAGACTTGACAAAACTATCATCTAACAAAAAATGTTGACTAGCTTGCTCTATTACAAGGTCTAATTCCCTTCCTTTAAAATATTCTACTATTAACTCTACGCTTCGTATAGGAGGCTCCTAGGGGTTTCCTTCATCTATTTCTACCTGGTTAATGAAAATTCCTACTTGTGAGCCTAGTTCTTCAATTTTCTCTCCACTGATTTGTTCTTCTCCAATCTGCAATGGGGACTGTGTAGGTGAATATTCCTCAATGTGATGACTTTGTTCTTTCATTATTATTTTCCTCTTAGGAGAGGCTTCATCAGGTCTCTCTTCCCAGATAGCACTAGTGGATCCAATTATTTGTTTGCCTTTGTCCATAGCGGTCTTCTTATTTTGAATGATATTATACCCTAGCCTTTTTTGGACAATCAATTGTCCTACCCCTAGATTGGGAGTGAATCCCAGTCTTATCATCACCTCCTTAGCCTTATCGAGATAAGAATTAATAAAAAAATTATTTTTCTCATTTGTAGTTTCCATTGTTTCAGGGAGAGTTAACATGAGCTTATTTATTCTATCTACCTCTGTGATGACATTACCTAGAGGACTATAATTTTCATCAAAATAATGAATAAAATCTAAAACCTTGAGAAAAATCTCCATTATTCTTTCTTAGTTTCATTTTTTTGCAAGGAGAACTCATTTCCTATTATGTCTTCAAGAAAATATGACTCATGATCAATTTTACCCAGCTTGATTTTGTGCCTAAAGGCCAAGCTATAGAATCCCTTAGTGTCACAAAAATGGGGATGAGAGCTAGCCATCTCATACTAATCTAATATTTTATGCAAAGAAAGACAACCCCCTTTTGTGATTATGAATTGGTGGGCTATAGTGCAAGTTGGGAATATTGACCCTCTTTTCCTTTTCAACAAATTAGTTTACTCTAATCCACCTAGCTACCACAAAAATGCAGCTACTTCTACCTTTAATGGCACTCGATAAGGTAATACATGAGGAGTACCATTGAAACCATAAATTCTAAAGATATTCGAAACTGAGTATGGGATGATATCTCCCCAATTATGTGAAACATTCAAACCAATAGGATTGTCCAAGGCCCTAATAAGACTTACAAATGCCTTCGATACTCTGGGATTGTCACTTAATAATAGGCACCTCAACTTTGAAGAAAATTACCTATCAAACCTAACAAAACTAGGCCTTTCTACTTCTCAGGTCATATTTGCACTCCATAACTGGACTGGTAGTGCTTCTCCATCATGTTCTCTATTCAATTTCATTCCCTTACCAAAATATGTTGCTCCTTTGAACAAAAATATATGCATTAACAGAGAATAGTGATCAAAAAAATTCTCCACCTTGCCTTTTGCAATCCCAACCTGGCCATTGTGAATTTCTTCTACTAAATAGGAGGTGAAATAAAAAATAATGTCCACACCAAAAGAGGAAATTTAGTGATCATATACATAAAACCCATAGGCATAAACTCCTTTTCATCTTCATAGAAAACTCTACATAGAGTCTTGTATGCCTTTACAACCCTAGTATTGAAATACACTATTTTTGAAGGGTTCCCTAGAGGATGTTGTAATTGCTGGAAAATTTCCAATTTTGCCTATATGTGCCCTCAATACACCTTGCCTAATTGCATCCTTCTTTGACACATGTTCTTTCTCTAATTGTTGTAGGTCAATGGTCACATGAGATTTTGTTAGATGCCCTAAACCAAATACCTATCAAATTTCCTCTAGGCTGATTGTGATAAAAAATTCACCGTCAATTCTTCTCACCACTCTAATTTCTTGATCATATTTTTTTGAAATAGCTTCTAGAGGGTTGTAATCTGTAAAAATTCTTGGAACTAGTAACTTTCCTAAGTCAAAGTTCTAGATATTGGCATGTGGGGAAAATAAATTCCTTTTTGAAAACTATTTCTTAAAGAAAGAAAGACCAGTTTGAGAGGTTTTGGCTTCCCATACCCAATTAACCTTATCATATAACCCATCTACAATTTTGAGCCTAGGGTTTAACAAGGTTAAGTTTTTCACTTGCATAGTTTTAGTGGTAGACTCGAGGAGCAGTTCAAGTACATCATCATGGATATTCCTAGAAAAATAATCTTCTTGCCTAGAGAAAACCTTCTTGGGAGGCATACTAGATATAGTTTGCATACTCTATAATCTTGCAATGTCTCACGAACAAATAGGAAACTACTTCATGTTCTAATCAAGCTCAACACAAATTCTCACTAATTTCTTCTACTCAGAAAGTTTGAAATCTTGTTTGTGTGATATGGTGAGATCTTTTGCAATATACTCTATTTTTTTCTTGCACATGAAGCTTTCATTCTCCATAAATGAACTATAAGGGAAACAAAGTGGCACCACCTTCTACATTTAAATTCAGATCATTGGTCTCAGAAAATCTTATGATCCAAGAGTAAAAATAGGGATGAATCATTTTCCACTTGACATGATGGTAGTCAAACCAATGAAAATTGTGTACTTGTACCTTTTCTTCACTATTGGCATTTCCAACTAGACCCACTAATCCTTGAGGACACATGTTGCCTAGTCGCCATCTCACTATACATAAAGAGTGAGCATATTACCTATGCAATATAGAAACAACCATTGATTTCATCTTGATCAAGTGGAGGACATTTGATTTAGTACTTAATACAATTGTGGTGGCTCCCCTATCCATTTTCCTTACTCGCTATGTCACTATCCTTAAACCTTAAGCAACTCTCCATAGCGACAAAGTGACAGCCATAGATCTAAGCTTGATCTAAAGGCAAGGAAAAATGTAGTAGAGTTATATAAACTATGGTGGGTCCCTTAGTTTCCATGTTGCATTGGGTAAATAGTGCACAACTTCTCATAGTGACTTGGTGATGATCGTTGATCTAATCTCGATCCAACAATCACAATCTTTTATCTGACTTTTGACTTGGGCATGGGTCCATGTTACTAAAGACATGGGAACATCCTATCAAGCTAGCATATAACTTAATATACTAATCCTTGTTGTAATACCATGTGAATTGGGTCCCACCACATGCACATTTTCAGGCTAGGTGCTATGTCGCTACCAGTGAGGCACAAAGATTTTCTAGGTGTGACATAGCGAGCTCCAGTGTTCATAAAACTTCTAGTACATATGTGTTACCAGCAAGATGCCACCATGTCCAGAAGATTATGTGGCTCATTTCTGATGAAGTAGATGTTGGGACCCACCTCTTGGAATTGTTGTCACATTTCCATTTTCCATCAAGGTGCTATGTCACTACTAGTGGGATTCTTTCATTTTTTGATTGTGACATAGCGACCTCTTTGAGGCTTTAGAGATTTTGGTGCTTAAATTTTTTTTCCATTTCTTCCATCATTACCACAATCAATGCTTCTAAAAAGGAAATAAAGTCACATGACCAAATCTAATGATAGGAATTTTGGTGCCCAGCTATTTCATAATCTCTTTGCTTTCTCAATTTTTGGCAAGGCACTATGTCGTTATCAAAAAGATCCATTATTTTTTTGATCGTGACATAGTGACCCATAAGAAAAACTAGATTTTGGTGACACCAGTTGTACTTCATTATATTTGGTTCCTTTTCTAGTTTTGACAATTTTGACATGAAGAATGTGACTAAAACTTTTTGAAACAATGCAATTTTCCTATCGCCAAGCCTCCACTTTATGACACTGCCAATCAATTTTATGGTAGTCATTATGTCACTATCATTAAAACACTTAACTCTTCACATGGTGATGACATGATAGCCCTAGATCTTATAAAGATCAAATGGTTGAAACAAAAAAGGGTAAAAGGCACTTGGGGGCACGAAAGATTTAAACGAGTCAAGGAATATTCAAAATTTGAAAAGCTTCACACCTAAATAAATTCAAAAAGAATGTAAGACTTAGGGTTTGACAATTTTTTTTAAAGGTTATTAAAGTTGTGAGGTCAAAGAACCAAAAACCCTAGCAAGAAAACAATGGATTTAATTCTAATTTTTTAAACCAAGACTAGAAAAAAATTACTTTGTAAAAAATCAAACCAACATAGTCTACATCTAGCATCTTGAGGCTGAGGTTTTGATCCTTGTGCTATATGTTGATGGCATTCTTCTCACAAGTATCTCATCCTCTATGATTCAGGATGTTCAGTGAGCATTGTTGGAACAATTTGAGATGACTAATCTTGGTCTCTTATATTATTTTCTTGGTCTACATATTGTTCAATCCTCTGCTAGAATCCTTGTCGACCAACAGAAGTATGTTCTTGACATGCTTCAACTCTTTGACATGCTTTATTGCAAGCCTACTCCAACACCTTTTTAGTCAAGTGTTGCTTTTTCTACCTCTTACACTTTACCTTCAGTGGATCCCACATTGTACCGGTAGTTGGTTAGTAGCTTTTTTTCCTAACACACACACATCCTAATCTCTCCTTTATAGCTGGTCTTGTCTCTCAATTTTCACATGAGCCTCATGAGAGTCATTGGCAACCTACCAAATGTATTTTGAGATAAATTTAGGGCATTCTTATGTATGGAATTCATTACACATCATGGACTCCTCACATTGTTGGCTATATTGACTCAGATTGGGCTAGTGATGTTGATGATCAAAAGTCTACTTATGGCTTTATTTTTTTTGTCTTTTCTCTAGTCTTATCACATGGTCATGTAAGAAGCAGCATGCTCACACACTCTCATCTATAGAGATTGAGTATAGAGTAGTAGTTCTTGCTAGTTAGGAGATTTTATGGCTTCGATAGTTGATGTTTGAGTTTGGTTTTCCTCTAATTGTCCTACTATTGTATGGTATGATAATCAAAGTGATATTCATGTTTCACACAACCTGGTGGAACATCAATGCACTAAAAACATTGAGCGTAATACACATTTCATCTGTTAGTTGATCCAAGATGGTGTTCTCTCTTTGGAGTATATTCTGACTAATGCCCAGGTTGTCAACATCTTCACCAAGTCATTTGCATCAGCACACTATCTTCAGTTGTGTTCTATGCTTGGGGTTACAGAAGTTGTCCTTGGGGGGTATTGTTGAGGCTTTCCTTCCTTCATTTTTTTTAGTATGTTTTTTCTATCTCTTTTTGGAGAGGGGGTTTCCCCACTGGGTTTTCTCCTTTGTCTTGAGTTTACAAAGATTTCCTTATTTTGGGTACCTGATCAAACCTTATTGTCAGGACCCATTTTTCCTACTTTCATAGCTTTACTAGGTTAGCATACTCCTAAGATTTGCATAAGGGGGGTGTTAGAGTAACTATTTATTTACACTTATTAATTAGATCATGTTGATTTGATTAATTAAGTGATGTATTACTCTAGCCTCCTTAAGCTTTGTCTTAGGTGCATGTAATTAATATTTTATATTAATTATAATGCACAAACCTAGTTTTCTTTCCCTTTAGGGTTTGATTCACCTCTAAGGTTGAACTTTTGTACTTTTTATTTTTAATAACTTTGAATACAAATTTGTTCTCACACCATTGAGATTTTCCAAGCTCTACTTTTCCCTTCTCAGGTTTCTCTTCAGTACAAGTTATTTGCATACAAGTGTTCTTGGTGATTTGTGAAGTTGGATTTCACAACTTCTACATAACATACTATGAGAAAATAATAAATTCAATAAACATACATTAAAAACCTCTAGTCTACCATGAAATCCAAATAAACAATGAAAGCAACATAATGTTAAAAACCCCCTCTTTAATTTGTAGCTCCCATGTCCTTCTTTCTTCTCCATGTGATATAGCTCCAATTACCTATAGTGCATACAATTTGGAAGTAAAGCCTATGGTGATGATAATGCTATGACAATACTAGAAGATGTAATTTGGGCTTGAGAGGACAAAAAAACTAAGAACCTAGGGACTTGAAATGAGAGGAAGAATGCTCATTTTATAATCAATTTGCAAGATGAGAGCATTGGAATTATCACATTGGAAATGTAACTTGGCAAGAGATTCCTTTGAGAATATATGAAACATATGACACAAGATTCCAAATGTAGGATTTTATGATGCTTTTGAAGTCAAATGTGGGTATAAATGGAAGACGATCTAGGACATGTCATATGACACTTCTTACTCACTTAAAGCTAAGGATCTATGACAATGGAAGCCAGATATGGACATGCGTAAGAGAATAAGAATATATTGATTATGGCATATCTTCGCCAAGTGTAAATGGAGGATTAGTGATGTGTCATGCACATATGTTATGATGATGTCAATATCATGTAGAATATTTAAATTAAAAATACATTGTTCCACACAAGTAGAAATTAGTAAAAAAATGGAATTAATGGTAGAAAATATGACTTAGGAAATTGAGAATTTCCATGGTTTGTGATTGATGAATCAATTTATTAATAAAATTAATTAATTGAGGATGTTAGTTAGGAAGAATAATTAATAAAACGATATAGGATTAAATTATGGGTTATTTAATCCTATAGAGAAAATTAGTAGATGATTGGCCAATTTGATTAATTAAGTGTGACAATATCCTTTGATGAAATGTGATGATAGTGGAGATTGACTAGGATGATGATAGATAGACCAAAGCCAAGGTAAAATTGATTGATTGATTGAAATTGATAAGATGCTAAGGACACATGACATGAATTAAGGACATGTAACATTTAACAGACATTGTAAAATGCTACAAGATCGATATTAGTTGATAAATAACATCGACAAACACTGTCAATGTTATTAAGTGGTTGAAAATGCTATGATCTAACACTAAGAGACTTGAAAATGTCTAAGATTAGATGATGTGAGTGACATTTGGACCTAGCACTAAAATCCATGACAGTACTAAGGTCAGGTTGATCAGATTTGATAAATTGATAGGTTTCCAAGGCACTAAAAGCCACAACAATGCCTAGGATTGGAAAAATTGTGGTAGATTTAGGATGTTCAACATGTTCTAGGTTGATTGAGATAGATTTTGGGTGATTCTAAGTTGATTTAATGGGATTCTAAGTTGATATGATATGATTTTTGATGATGATGAAATGGTTTCGAAAGGATATGAAATTGATGTAAAAGAGGATACAAATGATGACAAATGTTGTTGAGATATGATCAAGCTGGCCAAAAGATTGGATTTAGTGGAATGAGAAAATGGAATGAAACTATATATGTGAACCAATTTTGAGTGTCTACATTTTGCCGCTCATTGATACAATGTGATTTAGAGCATTGCATTAAAGAATGTTGATAAAAAGTCATAAAAGTATGCCTTGGTAATGGTCATATATATTGGTTCCCCCTCAATAAATTGACCAAAATAGACATATGATAGGTTTATTTCATTGAAAATGAGAAGAAAAAACTATAGCAACTGACGGATCGTAAATCAGAGCTAAAATGTGAAAGTTATGGGGTCTAGATTGTGGAACGGGGATTGATCATGAGCCCAAGAGTAGTTTTAAGGGTTACCACTCAATATAATGACCCAATAATAAAAATTATGGCTCAATTTTTTCAAAATGAATGTAAAAATCCAATGCAATTTATAGATTGCAAATTAGAATTGAAACACAAAAGTTATGACCTCCAGAGTGCAACATAGGGGATACGGGAGTAGTTTTGGGCATCTTAGAACCCTAACTACGCTCAAGATGCACCCAAGTGCACCTTGTGCACTTTTTAAGCCCAAGTGTGCTATGATAGTACCAAGTGGGCCCATGGTGCACTTGGGAAGCCCAAGTGCACTCTAAAAGTATAGACTACACCCCAGAAGGCTCCAGGGGCCAAAATCAACCTACTTGGAATGACCTGAAACTTTGCATGCATGCCCAAAATTATGGAAAGAGGTTAGAACATGGGTGAAATCAGTCAAAAATGGTCAAATTTGGTAAAAAAAATTTGGACTAAACCTTGACTACGTGGAAAGTCACAGAAGGTTGACAGATAGTGTAGGATGATGCAGGAATGCAAGATGAAGATGATTTAGTGTATCAGAATACATGACCATGGTGTTGGATGAAGAGATGAGTAATAGAAGACTAAGGAGATTAGATAAGAACAAATTAGAACAAGATGAAGATTTTTTCTTTTAGAAAGTGCACTGTATGTCAAATGGAGCCTTATTTTGAAATGGCAAATAGAATGCAACACATCATGGTATGAAGGGCAAGAGTGCAAATGAAAACCTTTTTCATAAACAAGCATGATATAGATTAAAAATGACCTTGTCCTTCCTAATACATATATACATGCCCCATATTATTAAAGGTACATTTTAATAGATATAAAATAAAAAGATGACTATGAACCATCTTGGCCACACTCATACATCAATTTATATCATCGAGTGGCATAAGAACATGATCACAAAAATAATGAAAAAATAAATCACTCACTGAATAGCATGAGCCAACAACTATCTTTGTCCATTATTACTTTCCTTTTAGTTTTTTAGGTCTTTAGATAGTGTTTGATAGGTTGATCATGTGATAACTCTGATTGTTAATTTAGGTTGATAGGTACATAGTGACATGTTGGGTTAATTGTTGGTTCACATTGCTTAGATATGTGTGATTGTCATTGAAGTGTAGTACTTTGAGTTTCAGTCTACAAAAGTGTGAGTGTTTATGCAAAAGGGATGATTATATACAAGGTTTTTTACAATTTTTTCATGGGTTTTGTAATTTTTAGGGATTTTGAGAATATTTGATGTTTTTGTGTGACTGGTTTCTTCAGGACATTTTACGACTTTTAGGGTTATTTCAGGACATTTAATGATGTTTATGGATTTTTTTAGGATATTTTAAGATTTTTAATGATTATTTAAGGATGTTTTATGATTTTTAGTGATTTTGTCAAGATATTTTATGATTTTTAATGATTGTTTCATGATATTTTATGATTTTTAGTGATTATTTTAGGACATTTTATGAATTTTATGAGTTTTTTCAGGACATTATATGATTTTTAGTGAGTTTTTACGGATATTTTATGATTCTCGGTAGATTTTTTCAAGACATTTTTATGGTTTTTAGTTATTATTTTAGGATTATTTTTGAATTTTTTAGGATTTTTTTAGGATAATAAAGTATTTTAACTGTTAGCTCCATTCTGATATGCGATAAATCCAATATATAAGATGTGCTTAGGGACATGCCCTAGTTCAAGTTCAAACTCATGCACCATGTAGGTAATATACCCCTAGACAAGACACACACTATGTACAAAGGCCAAAGACAGAGTATGTATAGACTGGTGATGTTTTAGGTGAGATAATGATGGACATTAACTAGTATATGGGCCATGATCAAGGACTAGGGATGGTTTGCAGTATGAAGGATATGATCAGGGAATGGTAAAAGGGGGAAAGAATCTAGAGGGAATCCTGATAGATGGAGGAGCAACAACTGATTACACATGATGTCTGTTTGCCAAGTTTTCACCATGGTACTTGCCCAGAGTACCTGTTTGCTAGATTTTCACTTTTGGACAAAAAATTTCTATTGACTCAAATTTTCATGCCAAGATGCGTATTTTCTAGGCTTTCATCAATGCATCCATTTTTTCATCACTTTTTTCACTTTTTCCTTTTCTTTTTTCATGACTTTTAGATTGAATCAAGAAGATTGTTGACAAATCATGAGAAGAAATATGTTTTTGGTTCTACTAGCTAATAATCTCTATACCCACAACCGACCATAACTATGCAAGATTCATTTTGAGTCTATAGCTAAGATTAAACCACTTGAAAGGCTGCGACAGATACCATCATGTACCATATGTAAGACAATTTTTGCTTCTTCCAAATCAAGGCATATTAGGATAATTGGTCAATAGATATGTTGTGTGGGATGTCACTAATGATGACATATGCAAAGGGTTGTTGGATAAAGATTTGATCTTGGGTGCTGGGAAAATTAGGTAGCTAGATTTGGGGATAAACAACTAGATATAAGGGAGGATTGGGAGGATTGAGATCAATTAACTTCCACATGAAGGTTGATCGAGAGAGCTTAAAAAGACTCTATGGCATGTTGAACACTGGACAACTTATATTTGTGGTATCATCTTTTTCATCTTGTATCCTTGGGAGCTACTTAGCTTTTGATTTTTTATGGTCTAATGGTGCCTTTTGGTTCTCACTAGGAGACCTATGCATGTTATTTTTTTCTCTTTTTTCATTGCAATTATAAGGTGGACTTGGCTCACCAAAATATGCCAATGTATTCACTTTAGGAGAAACTACTCCTTTATGATCACCATTTTTAATGACTACATAGATTTCAAAGTCTATTGCAAGAGCATCATCATTTTTGAATTGATAAAAAATTTGTGGTCCATGCTAGTCCCAATCCAATAGTGTAGGATAACTTAAGGGGATGTTATCATCAATGTTGAATGGGCTTTGGTTGAAGGTATGCATGGATATCTGATATAGTGGTATAATTGGGGTCATGCCTAGAAGCTGGAGGATTGTTGGTTTCAGGTTGGATATCCTCAGATGTTTTTTCATCATTCAAAACATCCAAACTCTTACACATAGGTACCATAGTACTATGAGGACCTATTTGTAATGGTTTGAATCCAATCCCCAAACTAGGAGTTCATAATTTTGTAGTGATAGGTTTAATTATTAGCTATTTCTGAAGTCCAAGACCACTATAGCCATCATAGCCTTTTTTTTGCATGATAATAAACCCAGGTCCATACTTGTTAGGAGATACAAAAGTGGGTTTTTTTTCTTTTTCTTTCTTGATACATACAGATGTATTCTCATTGATAGAAGTGGCATTTTGTAGACTAATCTCAAAGTTTTGGTCTTGTAATAGATGTGATTTATCTAAGATTAGGGAGAAAGTAGTGACTCCCTAATGTGGGATACTTCCAACATAAAATATTCTCCACACCCATTGTCTTCAATCTTTATCTTTTCCTTGGCCTTACTGATAAGTATATCAACATCCACATATTTAGAGGAATATATGGGTTGTGCTTCATTATTTATTGGGACTTGGTATGTAGTAGCATCTCTCAAATTAGCACAAAACTAGAAAGCATCTAGATCACTAGGGATGGTAACCTCTACATTGTTGTAGGAAAACTTCAAACATTGATGATATGTCAATGGAACTACTTTCATAGCATGGATCCAATGGCGTCCCAATATCAAGTTGCAATTAATTTTGATATCTAGGACCTAGAACAATGCATTCTCAATAGCTAGATCAACTCTAATGGGTAATATGATGATGCCCTTGGAGAAACATTCACCATCATTATATGATTTTATTGTGATTCTTTGAGAGGGATCCATATCATCCTCAGAATAACCCAAACCCTTGATAATGTTAAGTATATAGATATTTAGCCCTACTCCTCCATCTATCAAGACACATATGACCTTAACATTATGGACACAGATTTCAAGGTGAAGAGGATCCTTCTGGTTGGATCTTTTTTTTGGAATATCCCAAGGGGAAAAGGTGATATGTTGTGATGTAGATAGGTTCCCAACCATGTCTTGGAATTGGGAAATATCGATGCTATCTAGGAATACTAACTCTTTAAGGGCTTGATCCAAGATCTTTTGATATTGGGAGATGCACATAGTAGGTGCAAGATGGATACTTCTGTAGGGGTCTTGCAAGGCTATTCAACAAGGCTATAATCAGATGAAGTATGAGTAGTAGGTCTACTACGAGGTGCAAGTATAGTAGAGGTAATAGGTCTAAATGGAGCTCTAGGTAGGGTGATCTTGGTATGATGTGTAGTGAAAACACAATGAGGGTGTTTAGCCTTTAAGGTGAATGTGGATATGTGGGAATCAAACCAATTGAAATAGTTTATGGTGTAGTCATATCCAGTACATGTGTAATTCACATTGGCTTGTGAGTTTGAGTTTGGACTAGAGGATTTCTCTTTGTTGTGATTACCCAAAGGGTATTTGAAGATAGTTTGATTAGAGTATGATGCTAGTAGTGATGGATCAACTATGATTACATCATCATAAATAAGGTCTTCTACTGCATGCTTTAGTTGGAAACATGATGAGATCTTATGTCCTTTGGTCTAGTGGTAATTACAAAATGTTTTGTCATCCCACCCAGAGGCTTTGGTTAGTGGTTCCTCTTTGATTGGGGGTAACTATAGGAAGTTATTACTAAGTAATTATTGAGGTTTAGTGTCAAGAGGTATCCCCAAGGGTGTGAATTTTTTATCTTTTGTTCTAGGATGTCTTCTAGGTTCATCTTGTGTGGAAGTCTCATTTTTCTATTGTGGAGGTGGTGTTTGATTGGGAATTTGTGAATTCATAGGGTTCACACCTTTCAAAGTTGGTTGAGGTTGTGTTGTTCTAATTGTTCATGCATCCACAATGTCATCATTAGTTACATTTTATTTTTTGGAGAGAAAAATTTCTTTGTCATTAGATGAGTTGATTTTTGTGTTCTCCTTGTTTTTCTTGAGGATTTCTTTATGCATAAGAGCATCTTCAATACTAGCCCCTTTTTTCATCAATTTGGGGATGGTACTTGGACTTTTGATCTTAAGTTCATACATTAAGTTGGGGACTAGTTTTTCAATGCATAGGTTATTTTTTTGTTCTTTAGGAATGTCTAGTGAGCATTAACTGACTAAGCTTCTCCAACATAGTAAGAATGTGATAAATGGTTCTCCCGTCTTTTGTTTAGTTGAGCACAAATCAAAGAGCACCTTATTTGTAATGTTAAAGGAAAAGTGGGAGATGAATTTGTCTATGAACTCTAACCAAGATTTGATAGTGCTAGGATTTTTGGAATACCAATCAAGTGTGGGCCCACCTAGAGAATAAGTGAAAAATCTCATGAGGTAGTTGTACTCATCACTCAGTTTGGTATAAGAGGCATAGAATTATTAGACGTGATCAATGGGGTTTCCTTTTCCTTAATATTTTTTAAATCTTGGAGCCATGAAGTATTTTGGGAATGGAGGAATGTACAAACTTTTATCGAATGGATTAGGATGTAAGTTCCATTCTGTATATAGGGCCTATTTCTTCTGGATTCCCAAAAGCTTCAACTTGTTTGGAAATTTGTTTGAATTATTGTAGTGATTATTCATTAGGGTTTTGCATAACAACTTTATCTTTGAGTCTTTTGTGTCTATGAGTAGATTTCTTGCTATAGCAAGGACTATGTCTACTTGATTATAACATTTCTATGTCAAAATAGTGAGGTGTTATGTCAATAGGTGGTGGAGGTATGTTAGTACCTCTAAGAAAAAAGGGTCTTTGTTGTGGTACATGTTGGGGTGCTTGTTGTGGTACTTGTTGCAATCTTGACTATGATTGTTGTACCATGTGTTGTTTTTGTACTATTCATTATGGTAGTTGTTTTGCCATTTGTTGTGGTTGTTTTTGAGATACCTCTATTGGTTTCATGTGAGACCATGTATGTGACTGTTGTTATAGAGGTATCCATGGCACATTTTATTGTTGCAAAAAGTGTTATTGATATGAAATATTTTTCTCAAGGAGTCTTTGGTATTCCAACTATTGTTTGAGTTGCTCATGTTGTTTAGAAAACATGGCCTATTGTTGTTGGAATTTTTGTTGGTACATTTCATGTAAGTCAAGTGGGTTAATATTGGATTGTCTATTAGGGACATTGGATGCTTGCACCACTCAAGGTTGTTGTTATTGTGGTTGATGTTACTATTATTATGTTGAATGTGTGTTGGAAACATTAAGTCCATGTACTACTATAGGTTGATGTTGTTGGGGGAGTTGGTTATGTCCTTGAGAATTGATCATTATGTTTGGGTTGTTGTTTTGGTACCTTCGTGTCTTAGAGGTTTCTACTTGGGACATCATATTGACTTGACATTGTGATGTGTTTCTTTTGGGAATGGGTATAATGTCAACGAGACTTTTCCTTTGTACATCAATGGGGATTTTTGAAATTGATGTTTCACATGGTGTACACATGGGAGGATCCATAACATTTGATGTCATAACATTTGGTAGAGTTAGGAGCAAAGGTGTGCTTTGTTGATTTTCCTCCAAAGGAGGTATGTTTGGCATCCCTAGAGTACAAGTCCCTTTAGGCATGTCTTGTTGTTGCATCATGTGATTGAGATCGATTCTTAATGTCCTTTTGGGATATTTAGGAAGAGTCTTGTTTCCCTTTTTTTTTTATGGTTTTTCAAACAAGGGATTAATGTTCATATGTTCAAATATACTTCAGAGGATTTTGATGGTTGATTCTTGATGGGACCTTATAGGTGCCATTATTGTGTTTGAAAACTCCAAAGATTTTTTTTCATTATCTAAGTCAAAATTGACCATAGTCTATATGGTTTCAAGTGTTGAATTAGTTTGATGTTTGGACTTAGGCCCCTCCAAGTTTGGGTTGAATTTGACAATTTCTTGGGTTGCCAAAAGGTTAAAGTTATTTTAGAAGGTTTTATCTTGACATTCCCTAGCCATTTATTTGTCCATGATGCCATAATTAGTGTTAGTGTCATCACATAGGTGTACAATACCTAGTTGTGTGTTTTATGTGTTAGGGTTGAAGGTACTTGTGTTGGGTTTTCTGAATTCAAAGAAGTGTGTTTGTTCATCCTCAGGTGTGGTTGGTACACTTCCAACTCTATTTGGTATCAACATAAATACAAGTTCAAAGTTAGAACTCCATTGAACCATCCCATGCGTAAGGGAAGTGTTTCAAGGAAACCTCATATTAGGTGCATTTCTTAAGGTTTGTTGTGTCATCTCTTGATCATGGTGATCTTGTGGATACATGTTTAAGGGGTCCACAAGTAAAGGTTGTGATGCTTCAATTTTCTCTTCATCAAATGTATGTTGGGTTCTCTTGCTCTTGTTTGGTCTTGAATGAGGTTTTAGTTTCATTTTTTCTTCAGAAAACAAAGGTTGGTATAGCTCTTTGAGTCTTCAAGCTGATTGTGTTGTTGTGAGTGCTAGCATGATACCTAAGGATGTAGATGCAATGGTGGAAAACCTAAATGGACTCCCCGCCTCCCAAGTGCACACCCAAACCATCAACTATACTTAGACAGTACCAAGTGCCCCCTTGGTGCAATTGGGGCCATAAAGGTAAGCAGTTGGTAAGTATAAGGTATGCAATTGGTAAACAAAAGTGCTAGGGTGAAAAAAATGTAGAAGATGAATGATTTGATTGATTTTGAGTGTTGTCTATGGTTTTGGGATGCAATACAACCTATGGAAGTGCAAAATATGGTTCTAAAACCTAAGATGAAATACTTGATTACCAAGTGTGCTCTAAAACTACCAACTCCACACTAAAACTAGCAACTATGCACCTGAAGTGTGCATTTGGTAAAATAGGGGTGCAATTGTTGAAATAGGGAAAAACTTGGAAATCTAGAAGTGATATGTAATGTGAGGAAGTGTCAAATAAACTAGTTTTTTAATATGTAAAGTATAAATGTCCTAGGGAAACTATGCAAAGTGATGTTTTAGATTTTGAATAAAGGGGATGAAAATGTAGATTAGGGTATATAAAATGATGATTAGGGTTAGACTTTAGACTTGGAAATGAATTTGGAAGTTGATGTATGTAAGGTGGGTTATGCAAGGAATGGTGTGATAAGGTTGATAGTGACATTTGAGTTATGCAAAATGAGGATAAGTGATCAAGGAGACAAGTTGGTTAATAGACAAGTTCATAGGGTTTGATAGTGGGAATGATGCTAGGGTTTTGAGCAATGCAAGATGAGGGGGATATACCACTACAAATCATTGAAAGGTATTAATCTAAGAGTTTAACATTATGACAATAGACTTTGGATCTTGACCATAAAGATGCAAAAATGAAAAGATGAAAATGAAAAAGTCAAATCCATATTGACATAGATAGAGTTTGACCAATGAAAATGATAATACAGAATGACAAAATGACCATGGTCAAGATCCATTATTTATTGACACAATGAAATACTCTAGGGTTCATACTTTTTTTCAGATTTTGGAATAAGTTCAAAGGTTTTTGGTTCAAAGTGATCTTTAGGTAACTCAAAATAGTTTTAATGCTGATTGGATATGCAATATGGAAATTTCCTAAGATGCAAAATGTGGTTTTGGGTGCAAGATACTATTTTGGGTGATATGTAGAATGAGGATCTATGGGGGCTTCCAAATGTGGTTTTAGGGTCCCAAAATGTAGTTTGGAGGCCCATAATGGTCATGTAGATATCTAATTGTACTCTAACAGCACCACATGCACTCCAACAACACCAAAGGCACCTATGGTGCACTTGGGGCCACATTGGGTGTAGTTGGGAGACTAGGTTGAATGGTTGTTGATTCTGGGTTGGGTGATTGCCAAGTTGCTATACTAGAGAGCTAGGATGTTGGGGTTGACGTTATGATTGGATAGGGGATGCAAAATTAAGGTTAAAACCAAAGGAGTGAATCCCTAGATGATGATAGTGAAGGTTAGGAGATGTAGAATGTAGATTCAGATATGATAAGACAAGGGGACCTATCCTAGTACCTAAGGACACTACTAAAGTCTTAAAATGCTATATGGAAGCCCAAACTAGGTTCTCAAACTACCATGTGTGCTTAGATAGTACCGAATACACCAATGGTGTAGTTGGGGCTAGTTATAGCATAGTTCATAGTTTCAGAGTGTAGTTGGTAAGGTGGGCTAAAACTAAGGTGATTTTGGGGTTTTATGGTTTCCATATTGATATTATAGAGAGCCAAGGGGCAGATGAAAGTGATAAGACTAAAATGAAGGTTATAAATGATGTTTAGAACACCTAGCCTAAGGTTAAAGTATACAAAATGAAGGTTTGGTATGAAAAGATGCAAGATATAGATTTTTTGGTTGAATTGCAAAGGCTAAAGAATGCAAACTAAACCCTAATGAATGCAATATGAAAGATCAGAGATGCACAATGAGGAATATATGTAGCCTAGATGATGTAAGAATGAGGCTCAAACTATGGTTTATGCAAGTGGGTGTTATGCAAAGATGAAACCTAAGTTATGCCAAGCACATCTAGGGATGTAATCTTCCATGTTTTCAAAGTTTTGAAGGTTTTGAACCAAAGTTTGCAAAGATTGAAAATATTTGTAATGTTTTGACAAGGTTCAAATGATATCCAAGCTATAAATTTGAAATTTTTCTTTATCTTGATTAATGTTTTATTCACACACTAGATACAATAAGACAAGAATAGCTATTGTTAAAGTGAAAATATACATCACAACCTAAGCTTTTAGACTGTATCCACTGAATTTCTGCTTGAACCAAAGTGTAACCATGCTTATGTAGAGAAGACAACTTAGAATCTTGGCACCATGGGCTCCCCCTTATAGCACACTCAGTTCTTGTGGCTACCAACATCTGCTTCCCAAGAGGCATGACTGCCCAAGGGACTGTTGTCTCTACTAAGGACTGCAAGAATGTAGAATGAATTCATAGGCATGGGTGATGCCTTGAGCCAGTGGGTACAAAGGTTTTTGGCCATTATAACAAGGTTTTTAGTAAGGGCATTCCATTTGGAAAGTGAATTATAAACTTCCTCAAAATATCTCATAGCCTCAAGAACTAGGGTTTGACAAACCACAAGGGTATTGGAGGAGAACTATCACATAGAAATACTACCAATATGATATTAACCATGTTGATTTTTATATAGTGATTGGAACATTGACCTGGATTTGGCCCATTACCACTCTAAAGTAATCCCCTAGCATACCCAATATCAGGTATCTTGGTCTAAGGTAGGCTTCCTATAGAAGTCGCGTGGATTTCTCTTACACCCAAGATCCATAAATGGTGAGCGGAGAGGATACATCCATGTAACTCCTAGGGTATTAAAAGCCACAAGCATGCCAAACAAAATAGAAAAAGTTCATTTTATGCACCAAATGAAGTGTTGTTTATTCTAGGAAATCCACCCACATGGTTTTGACAAGCACATAGGGTCTTTGACAATGTCCTATAAAGAAGCATTAGTAGTTTTTTAATGATTATTCTTCATCTAACAGGTTCCAAATTTTGCAAATAGACCATCAATAACAAAAAAAATCTATTCTAGGTCCTAGAAAGAGACACAGACCCTAGAAGTAGATTCTGAGTGAAGTATTTGCCTTTAGTGAACCAATTGCACTTTGATAGAGCAGACTATGCCCTAGAAGGCTAGAATGACCTAGGATACCTCCAAGTGCACTCAAAAAATGCTAACTATTCCCATGGTACACTTGGGGCCTAGAAGGGTGCAGTTGGAAATTTTTGGTGTAGTTGGGAGACCAGGTGCAAATTGTGGGGAATTGGGCCCTAAACAATACCCAGAAACTAAAATTTGGAACTCTATCCTCCCAAGTGCACTCAAATAGTACAAACTATGCCCATGGTGTATTTAGGGCCCAAAAGGGCATAGTTGGTGGTTTCTAAGTGTAGTTGGTGACTTGGGAATAACAGATAGGTGATATGGTGACTCCTAGGCCCCTAAAACTACCTCCTAAGGGTCCCAAGTGTGCCCTGAAAGAGCATAATGCACCCTAGGAAAAAAAGCTAATATAATGTATTAAAAAAGAGCATATAACCATGTTACTAGACCCCCTAATTAATCTAGATGTGATAACAAAGTGCAAATAGTAATTATACCCTTCCAAGTGAGCTCCTTCCTTGCACCTACAAGCACAAACATAAGAAACCCAAGTTAGTTAAGCATGTTCATGTTGGGTTCACCAATTGTAGGATTAGAAAATAGGCTAATGTCTAAGATAATATGAGCAAATCAAAAACTCAATAAATATACATTACACCTTCTACTCTACCATGAAAGCCAAATAAACAAAGAGAGAAACACAATGTTAAAAACCCCCTCTTTCATTTGTAGCTCCCATGTGATATAGTTCCAATTTCCTATAGTGAATATAATTCAAAAGAAAAGCCTATGGTAATGATAATGCTATGAGAATATGAGAAGATGTGATTTTATCTTGAAAGGACAAGAAGACTAAGAACCTAGGGACTCAAAATGAGAGGAAGAATGCTCATTTTATAATCAATTTGCGAGATGAGAGCATTGGAATTATCACCTTGGATATGTCACTTGGAAAGAGATTCCTTTAAGAATCCATGACACATATGACATAAGATGCCAAATGTACAATTTTTTGATGCTTTGGAAGTCAAACATGGCTATAAATGGAAGATGATCTATGACTCATCATATGACACTTCAAACCCACTTAAAGCTAGGGATCTATGACAATGAAAGACAAATATGGATATGCATAAGAGAATAAGAATATATGGATTATGACATTTCTTAGCCAAGTGTAAATGGAGGATCCATGTGTTGGAAATATTCAAGACTATGCTAAGTTACTAAGAGTGGAGGGATGAATCAGTAACTTCTAAAACTTCTACCAATTTCAATTCTTAATTCAATAAACCAATTATCATTTAATTCATCACATCTGATCTAATTGCATGCATGAGAAACTAAAAATATAAAAAGCATCCACAACACTTGAACACAATTATTTGGTGACCCAAAAACCTTCCAAATAGAATGTAAAACTGGGGTGGGGATGATACCCCCAAATTTTAGTACTATAGTATAAAGTTGGCTAGTTAAGGCTTACATTGATCACTTTTGATGATCTTCCCTATTAGGAGAAAATAGGACTACCAGGTCCACCTTGTGAGAGGATTTACAAACATACAATGAAGTATGCACTCAGTAAAGAGATTTAGGAAAGATTGTTAGGTCTACCTTGTTAAAGAATTTTAACTAGTTCACCTATTAGGATGAATAGTAGATCTCTGATTTGCAACTAAGTTTGCTGATATTGATTCCTTTATGTACTATTCACCTTTCTGTGATATATTTGTCATAGTTGCTCCTTATGCTGATATGGCCTACATAAAACTTTATCTACTACTTACTTTCACATTCTTGCACTTGCATTACACATTCATTACAATCCATACTACATTTGATATAATATAATACATCACATATATATACCAATCCAATTTACAAAATTTCAAAGTCGGCTATAACACAAGTTAACACAAATATGACAAAATCATACCACATGAAGATACTCAAGTTTTGAAGGCTAACTCAGTGAGGTTCTGATAATTAGAATCCACTATCACTATTTGGCATCATCATGCTCTTGGTGAATGTAGAAGCTTGGTCCATACTAATCAATTTCAAGTAGTCTTAAACTCAGTCCGCGTTGTGACTCAGTAGATATTGTGCAACTTGTTAAAAACTAAATCACTTGGTTGGCTCAGTCAACATTGCCTTCACATCGCATGAACTAATAGCTTGGTAAACATTGTAATTCTTGATAACCACTGACTTATGATGCATTGCAATAGGCAGGAGAATCCCCAAAGGAGATGTCCTAGCCCCTTGCTATAAAACCATGTAGCAAAAACATAATAACAAGAAGCAACAATGCAAGATCTAACACCAAATCATAATAATATATTCATAAAATATAACTGATTACATGCAATGTGTCAAGCTGTAAGGCCTTCTCGATTATAGCCAAATACAAAGTAAGTAATAGTTTTCCAAGATCCCTCAAGATCCAATCCCAAACCCTAGCTAGTCTAGATCCACACTCTAGTAGAAACCTCCAAGGAAGATCTCAACTTGTGCTCACAAGGCCACCAAGAAATCTCCTTTTTTTCCAAGCCGTAGCTACTAGCCCTTCTAAAAATTTGCCCTTCCAAGCTCCTCTACCTCTCCTTCATAGATGAATAATGCATAAAGAATTATTCACAACTCTGACTTATACCAATCTAAGCCATAGGTTGGCCTAGAACACAAATTAAATACAAATACATAAATTAAATGCCAAAGTTGGCCTCCTACAACAATTAAATTCCCAAAACTGATGTCTTGGTAAAATAGTGATATCTCCTAGCTCCTAATGAATTAGAACTCAAGAATAAAATCGTAGGTAGAAATCTAGGCCCTCTTACATCCCTAAAATTTTCATCCTCTAACTCATTATAGAATATTAGTTACGTGACATGCAATAGGCACCAAATTTCTAGACCATGCCGAGCAGAAAAAGACCATGCTGAGTAACCAAGACCATGTTGAGCTCCACAAACTTCAAAGTAGTAACCAAGTAAATCCAAGATGCTGCTGCATCAACTTCACATCTCCAAATTTTTTGATTTACACTATTGAACTTCATACTAACTGAATCTACTTGGTAACCACTGAGAATAGTCCAAATGACTTAGTAGCAACTGTAGAAGGTTGGTGGCTATTGAATTACATGGAAAACATTGTAAACTATTCAAAAATCTTGGTAGGTATATAGAATATGAATAAATGTTTGTCACTAATAACAAACTTGAATAATATGTCAACAATCTACCCCTTTTGCATTAGTGACAAAAACACTTATTATCCCAAAACTGAATACCTTGTATTCATCACCATGTGATACTAGCTCAGTCTATTTTTCAGATTTTTTGAAATTGATCTTTGTAAGACATATACAGAGTATATTTATACCCTATCATATATCTCCCCCATACTATGATCTACTATGTACAAGAAACTTTTCTCTTATATACATATCTCCCCTTGTAACTTTTCTTTTCTCCCTCTTTAACTTTTATCCCATATCTTATCTCTTCTCCCCCTTTTAGATATTAAAGCCAAAGATTCATTCAACACATTTATATAGAGAGACCAAAATGAGATAAGAAATCAGAGTATACCTTGAGGATAATTGCCAATTTTTTATCCTAGTTCTCTTGCAATGCCTTGCATGTATGGATGGCAATTTGCACTTCTATTAAAATTTCAATCATGTGATAAACAAAAAATAATTTTTTATCATGAATTAGGGTTTTTGAATAAACAATGTGTTTCTACATAGATTCCATGATAGGAAGGATCATATTTTGGATATCAACTAGTGTGGAACAAATCCTTGCTTCTTCTCTTAACAACTCTACTTGCATATCTGACAAAAATCTGATCTTTTTAAAATGTACAAAGCTTGAGCTAGGGTCAAGTTGTAATTGCTAAGAACTTGCCTTAAGATCAATATCAATTTTGGACAATTTGTCCTTAACTTCTTTGGTATACTCAGTGACTTCACATAGCTTAGCAAAAAGTGATGACACATTGTAGGACCTAGAAAATAGGTTAAATGCATAACATACTATGAGTAAATAACAAAACTCAATAAACATAAGTTAGCACCCACTAGTCTACCATGAAAGCCAAACTAATAAAGAAAGCAATAGAAACCCCCTCTTTCATTTGTAGCTCCCATGTCCTTCTTTCTTCTCCAAATGATGTAGCTCCAAAGTTGCCTATAGTGTACACAAAATTGAAGCAAAAGCCTATGATATGGATAATGCCATGAGAATACTTGAAGTTGTGATTTAATCTTGAGATAAAATGGTGTGAGAATGCAAAGAAGCTAAGGACTTGGAAATTGCTCAAGAATAAGGACCTTAAGGATCTAAAACTTTCAAGACTAGAAATGAGAGGAAGAATGCTCATTTTATAATTGGCATGGAGGATAAAAGCCTTGGATTTTTCACCCATAGATATGCGATCTAGAAAGAGATTCCTTTGAGAATCCATGATGCATATGACAAAATATGCCAATTGTAAGATTCTATGATGCATGGAAGACAAACTTGACCAAATGTGGAAGAGAATCTATGACGCATCATAAGACACCTCAAGCCCACTTAAAGCCAAGAATCGATGACAAATAAGCCAAATAGGGACATGCGTAAGAGGATATGAATATTTGATTATGATATATCTTATCCAAGTGTCAAAGGAGAATCCATGACGTGTCATATCAAAGTGTCACTATGATGCAATATTTTATGGAATATTCAAATTAAAAATCCTTTTATTCCACAAAATAAGAATTAGTAGAAAATAGAATTAATGATGGAAAATGGAACTTAGGAAATTAAGAATTTCCATGGTTTATGGATAATGAACCAATTAACTAATAAAATCAATTAATTGAGGACAATAATTAGGAAGAATAATTAGAAAGAATAATAGATTAAATTATGAGTTATTTAATCCTATAGAGAAAATTAGTAGATGATTGGCCAAAATGATTAAATAAATGTGATCGTATCATTTGATGAAAATGTGATGATGATAGTGGAAATTGACTAGGATGGTGATAGGTAGACCAAAGCCATGGTCAAATTGATTGATTGATTTAAATTGATAACATGCCAAGGACACATGACATTAATTGATTGATACGTAACATTTAACTGACATTGCAAATGCTACAGGGTCAAGCTTGGTTGATAAGGTTTCTCATAATAACATCGATGGAAACTATCAATATTATTAAAATGGTTGATAATGCCATGATCTAACATTGAAAGCCTCAACAGTTTCAAAGATTGGATGACATGAATCATAGTTTGACCTAGCACTGAGAGTCGTGGTAGTACTAAGGTCATATTGATAAGATTGATAGATTGATAGGTTTCCAAGGCACTGAAAGCCATAATAATACCTAGGATTGGATAAATGATGATTGATTTGGGATGTTTGATATGTTTTAGGTTTATTAGGATTGATTTCAAGTGATTCTGAGTTGATTTGGGGTGATTTTGACTTGATATGAAATGGTTTTGAAATGATACGAAACTGATGTGAAGAAGGATACAAATGATAAAGTATAATCAATTTGACCAAATGATTGAAGTTAGTAGAATGAGAAAATGGGACAAATTAGTATGAAGAAGTGATGAAACTATAGATGTGAACCATTTTTTAGCATTTACATTTTGCCCCGCTTTGATACAATGTGATTTAGAGCATTGTGTCGAAGAATGCTAATGAATAAGCAATAAAAGCATGCCCTAGAAATGTGGTATATATTTATACCCTCTTGAGAAATTGACTAAGATAAGAATATGATAATTCAATTTTTCAACAATAAGAAAAAAAAGCCATAGCAACTGACAGATTGCAAATAAAAGTTAAAATGCAAAAGTTACGGGCTCTAGAGTGTAGAACAGGATCAACTAGGAGCCTGAGAGTGATTACATGGATTACCACTCAAGAAAAATATAAAATGATGAAAATGATATTTTATTTTTTCCACAAAAAAGATATGAATCCAACGCAACTGATAGATTGCAAATCTGAGTTAAAATGCAACAATTATGGCCTCTATAGTCCAACATAGGGGCTCCAGGAACAGTTTTGGACATCCTACTTTCCCAAGTGCACAAAAAAATCAACCAAGTGCTTCTTGGAAGAATTTGGTAATCCCAAGTATGTCATGATAGTACCAAGTGCATCCATGATGCACTTGGGAAGCCCAAGTGGTCTCGGAAGGTGCAAAATGTGCCCGAGAAGGCTCTGGGGGCCAAAATCAACATGACGGGGGGTCAAGCAGGAGCCCAAGAGTAGTTTCAAGGAATAACACTCTATATAGTGAAAAAATAATGAAAATGATAGCTCATTTTGTACAAAACAAATATATGAGTCCAATGCAACTAACGGTTCGTAAATTGGAGTTGAAACGCAAAAGTTATGGCCTCCAGAGTGCAATATAGGGGCTCTAGGGATCCTAGGTCCCCAAGTGTGCCCAGAACTCCACCAAGTGCGTCAATAACATAGTTGGAATTCTTAAGTGCATCAATGATGTAGTTGGTATGACCAAGTATGCCAATGATGTAGTTGGGAACCCCAACTGTGCCCTAGGATGCACTGGAGCTCCGATCGAGGTTTGAATGGTCCTAGATCAAGCTGAAACTTGGCAAAGGCTAGCATAACCCTAGTGGGATGTTACAAACATGATAAAATGTAGTAAAAGGTGGTCAAAATTCTTAGAATTTGGTCAAACATAGGGCATATGTAGGTCAAACTTGGGTAAATGCTGACAGAGAACCATGCAAAGGGCCCGGAAGGGTGCAAACAGACTCAAAATAGCTCAAAAATTGGAACACAAGTTAAAAACCCTAGGAAGAGTTGAAAACATAGGTTAACTAAGGCTAGGATAGTTAGAAAAAAGTCAAATTTGGTCAAACTTAGCTATGATGGAGGAAAAAGGTTGACCAATGGATAGGGATTGTTGGAATATTCAAATATGGAAAGAATACTTATGAGAGGGGGGGGGGTGTATCAGAAGTATCACACTTTAGCCAATTAAACTTTTAATTGAAAGTAAATTGCATGCATGTAAATACATCAAGTAAACATGAAACTAAACACATGCATCAACAACTCATAACACTAGAATTTGGTAACCTAGAAACCCTCCAGGAATAAGAAGGTAAAACTGGGGTGGGGATGATAACCACAAAAATTACTACAGCAATATTGTTCAACCACTTCTGATGGTCTGCCTTGTTACAGGCTTGCCCTGTTAAAGGCTTTACACTATATCAATAGTGACATGGTTAGAGGATTTACAAACACTTAACATGAAGTGTCACCCTGTTAAAGGATTTGATTACCTAATTAAAGGATCTACAAAATAGCTGTTAAGCTAACCTATCACCATAGGATTTTTGTTCTAATACAATTGCTAGAAAAAATTAGGTATAATGAACCTGATAGATTACAATCCTTGATTGCTAAATGCAGGCACCTATTCTTCTTTCTCTGATCTTGATCCTTTTGTGATCTGATAATCCTCGCTTCTGAAAATAGAATTCCTTGTGCACCCTTGTATGTCTACTCATACATTTTCAATGAAATTTTATCTTCCTTATAAAGACATTTGAGAATTTAGGGTTAGGTATGGATCTATGATCCATATTCAATCTTCATTTTTTTCTTATTATTTGCACTTCTTTTATTGGTTGCATGCCTTCATCATTTTTCTTATTGGCTGCATGTAAATTGCATAGGAAAAATAAAAGATTCGATCTCATCATTAAATCCTTCAAGATTTACCTTATGTCGGCTATAAAAACTATTTGCATCATAGTTTGTGCAATTAAAAACTCTTATGCTAATAATATAAGTTACTCGGCTCCTGAAGTATTGCTGATACTCGACACATGTTGTTTCTTGGATAGCTCGGCACCTAAACAAAACTATATCACTTGGCACCTGTTAACACTCGACACTTGTTAACACTCGGTATTTGATCTTCACTCAGCATCTAAAAACTGCTTGGCACATGAAGATCACTCAACACCTGGAGTCTTTCCTAACTCGACATTTGTTGTGGCTTAGCATGCATGGTGTACTTGGCTCCAATGTAGAATGTGATTAAGTGTGTTGGCACTCAAGTGTCAAAAATCATTATGAGGTTAACAATCTCCCCCTTTGACATGAGTGACAAAAACACTTAACTGACCTTATAAGTACATTTACTAATCTGATTGGTATATATAGAGTTTAAAGAAAACTTGATCAAAATTTGTAGCTTACAATATATATATACCTATAAATTTTGTAACTCCCCCTGAGTTGATTGTACCTTATCTGTATATCATACTCCTCCTTTGTATCTTTTCTCCCATTAATTCATCTCATAATATCTGTATCTCCCCCTATTATGTCTGTTTTCTCCCCCTTTTTGAGACTTATGTCAAAGAATGTTTAAGGGTTAAGACCATATTTAGCCAAAAATGCGTTGTTTACCTCCATAATCATCCTGGGAGCTGCATCCCAATTGTTCAAAGCAATTTCCAGTGACTTATGCTGGATGGCAGTCTCGGCAGCAAGATGAATAATTCCATCTGATGTAGAAAGATTTGGGTCTTTCTTGAGAATAGTTTCAGCATATACTTTTTCTTTATGGAGTAACTCTAAGTGTGGGGTAATGGAGGACTGGAGCTATATTAATTTGGCCTTGATATTAGCCTCATCTGCTATTAATACAGCTATTTCTTTATGAGTGTGAAGCGATTGAGCAAAATGCTTCTCACTTTGAGCTAGATCATTTGGTAGTTGTATGCTTGAAATGTTTAAATTTCTTTCCAGGCTCAGTATCTTTTGGCTTGTTTCTTATGTGAAGTATGAAAAATCACACAACTTTTTGTACAATGAGAATATATTCTCAAGTACCTTTTTCACTTTGTCAATAAGTTTTGCCAATTCAACTTGTGAAAGTGCAATTTGACTTGATATTTTCTTATTCACTTTCCCCTAAAATTTTCTTTCTGACCATTCCATAAGTTTTGCATTTGTTTCTAGGTCTTCATTTATTACCTGGTAACAATATTTGTTAATTGCTCCGTGATATGCTTTGACTGATCTGGCGATTGCAAACTGAAGGCATCCATAAAGATGTCCTTAATCTCATATAGTGTTTTCTTATGTTTATACTCCTTCCTGAGTATCTCTTGTCTTTTCTCCTATTCAGTGCTTCCTACACCTCATTGATTTGATCAATGGTTATTGATTTTGAGTCATAGCTCAGTATGACTATCTTCTCATCTAATTCAGGGTCTCCATAGTGAAGTACCCTTGCAACTCTGGTAGTACTAGATGTTGGTATAGATATTTGCAATGGTTGGTGTGAAGGAGTTCTCGGGGTAGGCAAATTTATTAATGTTTGTATTACCTCCTATTCTTTAGAGGTTTTCACTGTTTCCTCCTCCTTCTGTCTACTATGATCAATTATTGTAATCTTGGGAAGTGCACATTGTGTTTGTACTGTAGGATCAGATGTAATAGTCTGTCCTATTTGTTCTATTCCTCTTTCTATAGCTGCACTTGGCTTCTATCTCTCAGCATCAACTATGCTTATTGGTATTTTAAATTGACTACTAGTAGTTGTAGAGATGATAGAAGGTGGTTCTTATGGATTCACCTTATCTTTGACTATACTCTCTACTAGTTTTTGCAATTCATCTATACTGACCAATACTGGATCTGTACACAATATTGCTTGTTCTGTAGATTGGTCAAGAATTCTTTTAAGATCTTCTGCAGTTAATGGATTGATATTCTAACCAGAAGTATCAAGAACATCAGTAATAGTTACAGTGTCTGCAGGTGAGATGCATGCTTGAGGAGGGCTAGGGGGTGGCAATTGTGTGTCCTACACACTCTGATCTGGTTGCTTCTCTTGCTCAACTGTTCCCATTATATTCTATTTTTGTGTCTATTCCTCCTCTCCATCTTTCTTTTCTTCTTCTCTTTTCTTTTCTTCATCTTCTTTCCTTTTTCTTCTCTCCTCTATTGGTACAACAACTTCTTCCATGTATTCTTCTTCAAGAAAATCTTCAATATTTTTGTACAAGTTCTTCCATGATTTCATTGTTCTTTGAACAATTTCTTCCATCCTATTTTGGAGTATGAAGAATGCCCTATATTTAGGTGTAAACCTATTATTGTGCCTTTTGACTGCATTCTTTACTTGTTCCTTAGTCAAATCTGGCAATACACTTGCTAGGGTTGATTCCCTCATCTCCTTCTCCATTTTCAAACAGAAATGCCATCTATCTTCTACAATTTTTGACAGTTCTTTTGGCAATTGTCCATCTAGTTCAAGTGGACTGTACTTGAACTATGCCATCATTCCATCAACTCTTTCTTTTATCTGATTCTATTCTTCTTTAGTAAATTTACTGAAATCAACTTTATTTAAATTACTTAAGTCACCATTTCCAATCTTTTTACATAAGTTATCAGCTGAAGAATAGTTTACCTTTTCAAATTGCTCTTCTTCATCAGTCTCAGGTTGAGCCACATACCTTCTTCTTTTCCTCGGCTCTTCCTGTGTTTCCTTGATTTGTTTCTTCTTTGTAACTTCCTCTTTGGCCTTTTGAGTGGAGGCCCTTGTTGTAGCTCGTGTTGTTGGCTTTTGAGGTGATGGCGTGGCAACTTTCTTTGATCTGGGCTTAGCTGAAGGCTGTTCTATTGCCTTTCTCTTCTTTGGCTCAGCTTCAGTTGGTGCTTCCTTGGCTTCTTCTTCCTCTACACCTTCCTCCTTGTCTTCTCCAAGACCTTGAGTTAGTTCCATTGCCCCTTGTTCTTGCTCATCTTCATCATCACTATCATCTTCTTCTTTTTTTGCTTTAGCCTCAATTTTCTTACCAAATTTCTTCTTAATCTTCTTTAATAATTTGTCTTTCTTCTTCAATGTGGAAGCAGTTTTTAATTCCATGTTTATCTTTGATCTTACCACATCATAAGGGCCAAAATGTGGAGCACTTTTATCTGTTTCTTCTGCCAATAATGCAGTTATTACTGTTGATGCCTCATCAATATTAATTTCATATCCAAATGGCCTTAGCCATCTTGCCCTTGGTATTACTGCTTGAATATAGGTAAAATCAATGTCAACTAAGAAACATATATCATTAGTATGTTTTTCTACTAAGGAAGTTGGTATCCTTGATCTTTGCTTCATGGATTTCTTGAAATCCTCAAAATAGCTTGTCATCAAGGTATCAAAATTTTCTCCCATTTGCTCTATATATTCATTAATTTGGGCAATGATGGTTTTGTCATTCCTCCATGCCACCTTTCCAAAAGAAGGAAACTCATTCTAAACATAAGAGACTATGCAAACTAGGATTGCTCCAAATTTGCATTGAGTGCCCTTTGTTCTTCTTATGGAAGCTATGTTCTCATTGATCTATTGTAGTTGTAGTTCTGCAAGATCATAAGTATGATCCTTTTTCACCAGTTTGTAGCCTACATCTACTGCAATACATGATACACTATTGAGTCTACTGGATTGGTAGAATTTATGGGTGACGACTCTAATAGCAAACTCAACTAGAGGATCCTGTATGGTGTGAATTTTCATTCCTCTTTTGTTCCACTAGGCACCAATGTTCTTTTCAATAACCTACTTTGATTCACTTCTAAGGGTTTTGTACCGATCTAGGGTTGGGTACCCTATTACTCTATGTATGATTTCTTTGGTCAATTTGATGGGAATATCTTCTAACCACAAATTTCCACCATGAATTATGCTCAATAGAAGTCTAACCCATTCTGTTTTGAATATGGTGGGAAAGCTTAAAACTCGGGTCAAACCCTTTCTTTCAATGATTTTGAATTCTTCTTTCAAGACTCCATCTACACACAGTTTCTCATAGGCTTTTCTTATTTCCATGTCTCCTAGGGCTCCTATCTTACAGTTGTAACATTTTCTCATACCTTGAACCATTACAACTTTTAGGGGAATATGGGAGAGAGTTCTGATTGGGTCATTTTTGTAGGCAACTTTCGGTATAGGATGGAAATCAGGTTGCTTAACCTCATTTGAAACTAACTGCACTTCAAAAGACTCTTTTACCTTAGTTTTCTTCAAGCTTGATTCCATTTATGCCAACTAGGGTTTACACAACAAAAGGATATGAAACTACGTAGCTCAACACAAATGAAAATACCTTAAGATCGATGAAAAATGTATTGAATGAGGTTGTAATCTACTTGATATGCTAGATTCTTTCTATGAAGTTTCTTAGCTCTCTTTCTTCTTCTTTGCTTCTTGATCGCGATGAGAAAAACTGATTATAATCGCGATAATATACCCTATTTCCATTGCATTAAATGCTCAATTGTCAACTCATCTTCTAAAGAAATTTTAAACTAAATCAGCTTTGCAATACATTTCCACTTTACTCAACTTCCATTGGAGTTATCCAACTCAGCATTAGTTATCAGCTTGGTTGCTATTGGGAGCTTGGCATCTGTTTTAACTCAGTATCCAAAGATAGCTCGACAACAACATTTAGTTTTTGTCTTGACATCTTGTTTCATGTAGGTTTATACTTTTCTTAGCTTCTTTGTCTTGGGACTGATGTGTGATATAGCTTTGTATACCAGTTCTGTGTACTTCTTATGCTTAGTTTGATGAAGTGTGATCACTTGACCCATTGGGTGAAGTGATCCCTCCACTTGATGTGTTGCACTCATCTTTCTTTTTCCAAGTCTTATTCATTTGCCCCCTTATATTTTCGACATCAATCTTTTGTTTTCCTTTTTTTTCTTTAGTCTTGGGTGCCTTTGATCTTGTAGGATAGTTTCTGCTAATATGACCAATTTTCAAACAACTAAAACATGTATTTTGATTCAACCATCTTTTGTAGTTCCCTTTGAAATGTGTTCTTATGTAGTTCTATGGTATATGTCCATATTCTTGACAATAGTGACAACTGTACCTGGTGTTGTAATCCTAATGATAATGACTTTTATTCCCTTCTATTTTTGCTGGTTGATTTGATGTCGACATAGGTTTTGATCTGCATTCAAATGCCCTATGTCCATACTTTTTGCAATTATAACAATGTCCATCAAATCTTTGAGTCCTTGTGACATTGGATTTGCAATTTTGTGTCATATGTCCTTGCATGTTGCACTTGTGACAGAAACTTTTGGGTATATTTGATTGATTGAATCTTCTACTCCTGCACACATTAGCTGTATGCCCCTTCTTATTACAGTGATGACAAGTGGGTTTTGAATTCTTACCTTTATCATCTTTTTGTTCAGTTTTCTTTGATGATTCCCCAACTTCAGTGCTATTGTATTCTAGTCCTGATGTATCATGGGCAGATTTTGGGGATTTCAGCAACTGTTCAAAATATTTGATGGCTTCACTTGATTTGTTGAGATTCTCTACTACCTCTTTTTCTATGTTCAATTCATTTTGCATTTTTTCATTCTACATCTTCAAAGTAGAGATCTCAATATCTTTTACATTGAGTTCATGATGAAGGTTCATCATTTGGGCAAGTGTATCCATTTGCATGTTTGAGATCCTTTTCAGTTCAGTACATTTTTCTTCAAGTCTGTTTGCAAGATTTCTTTTGTCATTTTCCATCATTACTTTATCTTCAACTACTATTTTCTTGTGTTTAGTAATTTCACATATCATTATGGCCTATGATTCATGTTCCATCTTGAGAGATCTTATCTCATCTACTTGAACTTTATTTTTCTCCATCAATTCTTCTATTGTTGCATCAAACTCTTTTGTATCTCCATTGGAAAATATGTTGGTGGTATCAATCTCCTTGTAGTGTATATCATTTTCAGCTATGGCTAGATCCTTTCTTTTTTTAATGAGTTTCTCAACTTGTTTCTAAATTCCTCCAAGCTATGCAGAGCAAGTTGAACATCTATCACTTGATTTTCAATGATCTTTCCAAGTTTGAAAGCTTCCATCTTTAGATCTTTTCCTCCAAGCTGTTAGGCTTTTCCTTATGAGAACCTAGATTAGCTCTGATACCAATTGTTGGAATCTTCAAATATGGAAAGAATACTTATGAGAGGGGGGGTGGGGGGGGGAGGGGGGGGAGGGTGAATCAAAAGTATCACACTTTAGCCAATAAAACTTTTAACTAAAAGTAAATTGCATGCACGTAAATACATCAAGTAAACATGAAACTAAAAACATGCATCAAAAACTCATAACACTGGAATTTGGTAACCCAAAAACCCTCCAGGAATAAGAAGGTAAACTAGGGTGGAGATGATACTCACAAAAATTACTGCAGCAATATTGTTCAACCACTTCAGATGGTCTGCCCTGTTAAAGGGCTGCCCTGTTAAAGGCTTTACACTGTATTAATAGTGACCTAGTTAGAGGATTTACAAACACTTCACATGAAGTGTCACCCTGTTAAAGGATTTGGTCACCTAATTAAAGGATCTACAAATTATTTTTTAAGCTAACCTATCACCATACGATTTTCATTCTAATACAATTGCTAGAAAGTATTAGGTATAATGAACCTGATGGATTACAATCCTTGATTGCTGAATGCAGGCACATGTTTTGCTTTCTCTGATCTTGATCCTTTTGTGATTTGATAATCCTCACTTTTGAAAATAGAATTCCTTGTGCACCCTTGTATGTCTACTCATACATTTTCATTGAAATTTCATCTTCCTTATAAAGACATTTGAGAATTTAGGGTTAGGTACAGATCTACGATCCATATTCAATCTTCATTTTCTGCTTATTATTTGTACTTCTTTTATTGGTTGCATGCCTTCATCATTTTTCTTATTGTCTGCATGTAAATTGCATAGGAAAAATAAAATATTTGATCTCATCATTAAATCCTTCGAGATTTACCTTATGTCAGCTGTAAAAACTATTTGCATCATAGTTTGTGCAATTACAAACTCTTATGCTGATAATTTGAGTTGCTCAGCTCCTGAAGTATTGCTGATACTCGGCACATGTTATTTCTTGGATAGCTTGACATCTAAACAAAATTGTATCACTTTGCACCTGTTAACACTCGGCACTTGTTAACACTCGGTATCTGATCTTCACTCACCATCTGAAAACTGCTCGGCACATGAAGATCACTCGACACCTGAAGTCTTTCCTAACTCGGCATTTGTTGTGGCTCGGTATGCATGGTGTACTCAACTCCAACGTGGAATGTGATTAAGTGTGTTGGCACTCAAGTGTCAAAAACCATTATGAGGTTAACAAGGGATAAGGTCAAAATGATGCAAACAAGCTTGAAATGATCTGAATCTTGGCAGACATATTCAAAACCCTATGAAGAGTTCAAAACATAAGACAAAATAGTCAAAAATGTTTAGAAAAAAGTAAAATTAGTCAAACTATATTCAAACTTGGGTGAAAATTCCAACTATGCTCTAAAAGTGCAGATTGCGCCCTAAAAGGCTCTGGGGGCCAAAAATAACCTGATTGGACTTGGAATGCCCTGAAACTTTGCATGCATGCCAAAAATGATGGAAAGATGTCATAACATAAGTAAAATAATAAAAAATGGTTAGATTTTGTCAAAGATAATGAGACAAATGTTAGATTGAGGTTCAACTAGGTGGAAAGCCACAGAAAGTTGATTGAGAGTGTAGGATGATGCAAGAATGCATGAATGCAAGATGAAAATGATCTGGTGAATTATAAGACATGATCATGGTGATGGAGAATGAGATGAATGATAGAAGATTGAGGAGATGAGATGAGGAATTTTTAGTATGATGAGAAGAATTTTTCTTTTGTAAAGCACACTATATGTCAAATGGAGCTTTATTTTGATATGAAAACTAGAATGCAACACATCATGGCATAAAGGGCCAGAGCAAAAATACAAGCCTTTTTCTTAAACAAGCACAATGCATATAGAGAATGACCTTGTCATTCTTGAGGAATATGTACATGCCCCAGACTCTCAAAGGTACATTGTAATAGAAAAAAATAGAAAAAGATGACCATGAACCATCCCAGCCACACTCATAGATCAGTTTATATCATCGAGTGGCATAGGAACATCACCAAAAAGAAAATAAAGCAAAAATAAATCACTCACTAAACAGCATGAGCCAATAGCCATTCTTGTCCTTTATTACTTTCTTTTTAGTGTTTTAGGTGTTCAAATAGTATTTGACATGTTGATGATGTGATAGCATTGTTTGTGGATTCAATTGAGAGGTTCATAGTGATATGTTGGATTGATTGTTGGTTCATGTTGCTTAGATATTGTGACTAACATTGAAGTGTAGTGCTTTGAGTTTTAGTTTGCAAAGTGCAAGTGTTTATGCAAAAGGGATGGTTATCCACAGTGAATATGTACAAGGTTTATTTCAAATTTTTGATGGGTTTTATGATTTTTGGGGTTTTTGGGGATATTTGATGTTTTAGTGTGACTGGTTTCTTCAAGAAATTTTATGATTTTTAAGGTTTATTTAAGGAAAATTTATGATTTTTAGGGATTTTTCTAGGAAATTATGTGATTTTATAGATTTTTTCATGACATTATGTGAGTTTTAAGATTTCTTCAGGATCGTATTTGAATTTTTAGGATTTCTTCAAGATCATACAAGCATATACAAGTTTTAGCTCCAATTTGTTATGCAATAGGTCCAATGGATAAAAGTTCTTAGGGATATGCCCCCAATTCAAATTCAAACTCATGCACTACATAGGTGATATGCCCCCTAACAAGACGCAAACTATGTACAAAGGTCAATGATAGAGTGTGTGTAGACTAGTGATGCTTAGGCAAGATAACAATAGATATCAACAATTTCGTGATCTATGGTCTAGGAGCCAAGGATGTCTTGCGATAGGAAAGATATGATCAAGGAATAATAGAGGGGGGAAAACTAGATGGAATCTCGATAGATGGAGGAGAAACAATTGATTACACATGGTGCTTGTTTGCCAAGTTTTAACCATGGTACTTACCCAAAGAACTTGTTTGCCAAGTTTTCACTTGTGGATGAAATTTTTCTCTTGACTCAAATTTTTGTGCCAAGATGCCTATTTTCTAGGTTTTCATCAAGGCATCCATTTTTTTATGACTTTTTTTTCACTTTTTTCTTTTCTTTTTTCAGGACTTTTTGCTATTTTTTTGATATTTTTTCATGACTTTTTTCAAAAATTTTGGTATTTTTTTAGGACTTTTAGACATAATCAAGTGTAGTACTTGTAGAGATGGATGTTTTTGATGGACATGGGAAATGGTTCACCCATTGGAGTTGTGAGCTGATAAACTCTAGATCCAAAAGATGCAATACCTACATAAGGTCCTTACTAATTTGGCTCAAATTTTCTTTGTTTTTCTCTATGCTGATATGTCTTGTAGTTCATCTTTAGGACTAGATCATCGACCTCAAAATGATGACCTCAGACATTCTTGTTATAGCTACATTTAAGTCAGTTTTGGTAAGCTTGCAAATGTGTCAAGGCAACTCATCTTCATTCATCAAGCATTTCCATCTCATGGAGTCTAGATATTCGGTAGTTTTCATCATCAACAATATCTTGTAGGGATACTCTTAATGATGGAATTTCAACTTCAATGGGAAGTGTGGCCTTAGTGCCATAGACAAGAGAGTATGGTGTTGTGCCAATAGGAGCATGTACACTTGTCCAATATGCCCAAAGAGTTGGATTTAGTTGGAGGTGCCAGTCTCGACCTAAATCATTGACAATATTTTGGAGAATCCTAACAATGGTCTTTTTAGATGCTTCTGCTTGGTCATTGCCCTATGGATGGTAAATACTGAAATATCCATGGTATATGTTGTACTTCTCACAAAGCTTGTCTACATATTTTTTTTGAAATGGACTACCATGGCCAGTAATAATAGCCAAGGGGACTCCATACCGACATATGATGTAGTTTAGAATAAACCTTGAGATCTGCTTGCCAGTGGTGAAGGTCAAAGGGATAGCTTCAACCCACTTGGTAAAATATTATGTTACTGTGATAATGAACTTATGACCATCAGAGGATGGAGGAGAAATAGCTCCAATAAGATCAAATTCCCATTGTGAAAAGGGCCATGGTGATATGATTGGCTACAATTCTTGTTTTGGTGCATGGATTAGATTGCTATGTATCTGACATTTATGACATGTTTTGGCAAAGTCATGGCCACCCTGTTCCATGGTAGGCCAATAGTACCCAGCTCTGACAAGTTTCTTGGCTAGACTTAGACCATTGAAATGGCCTACACATATACCTTCATGAACCTCATGCAAGGCAGTTTCAACTTCTTGCAAGTCAAGGCATCTAAGAAGGGTTTGGTCAAAAGATCTCTTGTAAAGGGTGTCACCGATGATGACATATCTAGCGGTTTGATGAATAAAGGCTCTATGGTCATTTTTGGATAAGTTGGATGGTAGGATTTGGGTATGTAGGTAATCATAAATGTCTTGATACCAAGTAGAATTGAGACCAGCAAGTTCACATTGTAATGCCCCACCCGGAGATCTTTGGAAACAAGGATCTCCGAGCGGGGAATTACATCTGGTATCAAGCCCATGTTCAAACATTGGAATATCTATGTTATGTTGCCCTTGTAGTTGTTGCTGCATTGGTTGAGTGCAATTTTCTTGGTGAGAACTCATGATCTTTGTTGCTCTGGTATCTACTCATGATGGACTTGCTTGTCCAGTAGATGCAACTAGATCGATGTGTGGAGAAGAAAGTGAGACTTCCTAGGTTGGTAAGTGAAATTGATGTGCCTTGGTTGGTTGGTTGCTTGAATGGAGCCACTGATTGGTGTCCATGTGTTGGCTTTGAGTGCCTCTTTTTGTTCTCCTTGTGGAGTAGGTGCATTGTTTCCTTGTTTTCTCCTAATTGTAAGTAAATGAATGAATCTTATTATGATTCTTTATTTTGTTGTTATAATGATGAAATGGTTCCTTTCATTGAAAATGGGTGTTTATTGTGAATCATTGCAAAGTAGTGGTTTTGCATTATATCCTTGGGTTAATGACTTAAGTCCCCAATCTGATTGTTTCTTAAGCTTATGTAAAATTGTATTAATTTGATGGATATCTAAATATTGCATTGCATGGAAATTATTGTTGTCTGCATATGCATGAGGTTACTAATTGTATACTGTTTGATGTGTGTGAGTGTGTTCTCTAATGATGTTAGGATTATGTATTCCTTAGCATTATGTGGTGATTTATCCCTCTTGTGTGACTATACTCAATTGTCACTTGTAATGTGATTTGTTTGATGCCTTATTTTATTTGGCTAGAGGTACTTTCCTCATGTTGTTGGGCTAGCATTGGTTTTTAGTATTTTCCTCTCTTGGAGTAGTCATCAAATTTTGTCTATCGCTCTCTTTGTGATAGTTGTCACATTTGACTTATTGTTGAAATGAGCTCTTTTTGGTACTTACTATTGTAATTGATAATTCGCCCATTTGGGCTCTTTGATTTTGTTTCATGATGACTATTCCGGATGTGTTTCACTGCTGCCCTGTTGTGTGTTGTGACTCTATCATGTTCATCTCAAACCTCTGGTAGTATGTACAAGGGATATTATCATGGAGAACATGCTAGTGTGTCTGATAGATTTTAAGTGTTAATGTAATTGGATGGTTTAAAAGATGAGTAAATGGAATGTTATTTTTGAAAGAAATTGAAAGATATGTACTTTTTTTATGGTAAGTGACTCTTGGACCCTTGCTTGAAAATCTTTCAGTTCATTATGCATTAGTGCTTATGTTATACTTAATTAATAAATAATGAAAGGAAAGTAATGATGGTTTCAGTGTGTGATCTACCTTTCATTCCATGTCTTATGTTGTTTGGGCATGTGTGATCTTGTGTGGAGTTGGAGGTTTTGTCCATTGCTTGTCTTGGTTACCAAGACTATCATTTTTGCCTTTGTGGTTCTAATTTGAGTGGTGTCTCAGATTCTAGGTCTTAGGTATCTCTTAGCTCCATCTTGTTGTAGTCCTCATCAATATATTTTTGATGCTTTTGGGCAGAGCCAATCCGAGTCCAGATGTGAAGCTTTGGCTTCTAGAGTTGCTGATTGATGTTTCAAGTACCTTTTCGAGTAGAGGCCAATTCAATCATGACATATCACATTTATGGCCATTGGAGAAGTTTAATTCTTCATGTTATTCATAATGGAAGAGTTATCTTGTCTTCATAATCTACTAGGTACCTGTTGGGGTTCATGCTTGGGTTTTTGTGTTTCCTATTGCACTGAACTGCCCTTGTGAGGTGGAGTGTGCTTTGTGAGTGTTCCTTGCTCAGGGTTGATGTTGCCTTGTCATTTGGGAGTGACTCAATTCTTTGATGAGTCTAGATTCTCCTTTTCGGATGTTGACCTTGGCACATCTTTGTATTCTTTCTCTCTTGAGAGAGTAGGCTAGTGTGGTTATGCCACTAGCTCAGTTAGTGTTCTCTTATGAGTATGTTGATGGTTGGGGGAATTGTGAGTTCCCTAATGCATCTTGGGCTGATTTTGTGCAGAGGTTGAGAGAGACTCCCTCTCAGTCCTAATAATCTATAGTATCCTTCTCCCTAAGCTTATATCTTCATGTGGATTGTCTCAGTCATGTTTTTTCTTTAACTATTGACTTGAGGCTAGAGATTGAGTTTAGCAGTAGTTTGGGTGTAGTTTTCCTAGCATGGTGCTAGAGGGACATGGTATCGTTGGACACATGTTACCATCTCGTGAGTTGGTATGCAGAAATTTCATGATTGTGTCCACTAATGAAAGTCTGTGCAACCTTGTGGAAAGGTGATATCTTGTCTGGTTGGGTTGTGTTACCCTAGTTCCCAGTGATAGTTGAGCTTTTGTACCTTGGAGAGGTGTTGTGCTCCTACACTTGGTGGTGTGTAGTCTTTTGGACTATGTCCTTTTGTTGGTAAACTTTCATCCTCTTTGTTCTAAGGGTGAGTTTACATGGATTCCAGAATGATCATGTGTGACATGATAGTATTCTTGGGAAGTCTGGTATGGTTATTCCCCATGATTCCAAATTTTGTTGGAAGTGCATAGTGTTTTGACCTAATTTTGCGATCACGTGGTAGGTGCATGTTTTGTTGGGTACCTGTTGACAAGGTAGAGTGGCTTGTTCCTTACCTTGTATTGTTGATTTTATGGCTAGATGGTTTTTCCTAGTGCATAGAAGGTTCCTTGTTGGAGGACCTTGTGTCTGTGTGACACCCATTCTCTTGTGGTTAACCTATTTGGGGGTTAATGTGATGGTTTGAGAGTGTTGGAGTGTATTGGTTTGACTCGTGGAGAGTTGTTGAGTCATTCCTATTGCTCCCTTTCAATTTTTTTCTTGGTGTGTTTGGTTTCTATTCTTGGATTGCAGGCTCCCAAGAGTAAGCCTAGTCTTTGGGGGGGATGATGTAGTGCCTCTCCCATTTGACTTTTGTAAGTCATCCTGATGGATGCAATCTTGATGATCTTTTGTTGTGATGGGATCATGATTGTGACCCTTAGTGGTCTACACTATTGAGGTGTTTGGATTTATGTTTCTATATTAGTTGCTTTGTTTATGCTTTTGATTGCACTATGAGATTATGATGTGATTCTTGGTTCACTTAGGTTTGTGCCAGTGGTTACCAAGATCGATGTGGTATCATGAGGTTGTTTGGTGATTACCTTGAGATGTGTGCAAAGATTGCACTATGTTCTATTACCATGCTACACTAGACTAGATTCCTGTAGCATTGATTAGTTATGTTTATGACTGTGTTTGCTTATGTGTTTTAAGTTCCTTTTTAATGCAGAGTAATCAATCATTATTAAATGCATAAGTAATTAAATGGATTGTTCATGTGGGATTATTTGGTTATGTGCTGTGGACATTTACCTTGTTATATTTTTTATGAGAGAGATATTTGTTACTCAAGTTATGTTTACATTTGAGAGAACCTGAGGGTCAGATGTTACACTTTGATTCCAGTATCATGGATTTTAGACTACTATGTTGTTCAGTTAATCATATTGCATGATGATTCCATTTTGAGATGACAGTGTGTTTTATGATGATATCTAGTTATCTAGTATTTGGACATACCTCTGATTATGTTATGTGATGGATTTAATGCTATGGTTATTTATGTCATTCCTGCATTGTTATGCTTTATGCGAACATGAGTGATGTAAATAGATTATTTTAATATAATTAAATAAATGGTTAAATTAGGTGATTTAATGCATTTATTGCTTCAGCTATGTTATTATATGCAATTGCACTTGATTGTGTTGTTTAGTGTGCAGGATGTATATCCCTGGCAAAGGCAAATGGAGTTAGTGATTCAGCCGTTCATATTTTACCAATGTCATCCTTGTATGGTTGACGTATCCTTAATTAAATGTTTAATTTAAACCTTTCTATGATTATTAAACCAAAACTCATTTGCATTATGTGATTAGACCAGTAAGTGTGTCTGTGCATTTAGAGTTTTTCTTTGTCGCAAAAGTTGTTAAGGAGATTTATGTGTTTTTGGGTTTTCAAGCTTTTTAATAATTTTATTTTAAATTTTTGGCAGCTTTGCCATAGATTAATTCCTATTTATAGGAATAGCCTATTTTTGTTTGGGTCGATTCAGGGTTTAACTAGGTTGGCTGGTTATTTTTCCTAATCAATTATTCACTCGAAAAGTGAATAAGTATCCAAAAAGGAATTTAATTCCTCACTTCTCACTTTCAAATTGGAAAGTTGGAGAGTAAAACCCAAAATCCTCTTCATAAGGACTTACTATTTTTTTTTGTTGTGGGAGCTATATGTGTGGGATCATTGTGAGGTTGGGCTCATTGGATCCAACTTGGGGAAACCTTGGATTGTCGCATTTTTCAACTACTTCCACGGGATATTTATTTTATGGTTCATATTCCTATTTTTCCCTTTTGGTTGTGAGGTAGGGCTTTCTCGTTTTATTGTTTTGGCTCTATTTTTGCTTCTATTTTTGGTAGTTGTTTGGTTGGAGGCTGAGAACTAGTGTTCCCCTCCATTTTTGTATGCTAGTTCTACCCAATTGGGCGGGTATGAACATTTCCCTATTTTTTGGGATGACGGTTTGGAGTTTTGCACTGTTATGCTGGCCATTTTTGCATACAGTGTCTAATTCCATTTATTTTTGGATTTTTGGAGTTTTTGAACCCAAAGGCCAAATGGGTTTTAATTTTGGAATTTTTCTAGAATTCAGAGTTTTTACCTTGTTTTGTGTGCTGTCTTTGTTTTCTCAAGTTTTCTTTGCACAATGTGGGTCGTGGACTTGGATGATCTATTTGGATATCAGTCAAACCACTTCTACACTTTTATGTTGCATTAGGATGTGTGCTACATCCGTACTCTGACTTTGTGTTTGGTTGAGTGATTTGTTACCTAGTGTTATGGTTTTTTTTGGACCTTTGTTTTTTTTTCATGAGTGCTAAGATTCATGTAGAATCCATACTCTCGAATTGAGGCCAGTTGAGTGAGTTCATGATGTTTGCTCTTGTTGCATCATTGGAATTCGTGTAGAATCCATACTTTCAGATTGAGGCCGATTGAGTGGTTTCATGATGTATGGTTTTTTGAATTTGGGATTCATGTAGAATCTGCCCTTCTCGTGTTGCTTTTAGTTGGGTGTTTTCTTTGCATTGTGTTCTCATTCTTGTCCTTGTGTTATGATCTTCATGATGGTAGTGCACCACACACGAGTACATCTGTGTACATTTGTTGAGTAACTTGCGAGGCTTGATCTTCCGTGGTACTTTCAAAAGTTATGATTATTAGGGTTGAGATGGGAGTATGCATGCCCACAAGAACTTGTTGTAGTATGAGCATGGGTAGGGTAGGGTAGCATATGGAGGGGGCTTCTATCTCACAACCTGGTGACCTTAGTCCCATAGGGTTGGCGAAGGATAGGAAGTTTTAAATAAGTGATAACTAAACAAAATGTGTGACTGGTAATAAAAATTAAGATAATAAAATGGTACTTTTTTGTATTGGCCTTCTGTTGAGGGAGTTGAGCTACATGGTGTATTGTTCTTCCATTGAGGGAGTTGAGCTACATAGATCTGAGCTTGGGCTTTCTAATGCCAAGTGACTCTCCATGATGTTAGCCCCTACTTAGTAGCCTTTTGAGTGTCTGACCAGGACTTGTACTCCTTGCATTGTCTTAGGTTCTTGGTTTAGCCATCATACTATCTGGCGTGAGTGTTAGCCATGGATGTTGTGCTTTATGTGTGTTTTTGGTTGGATCTTTATCTCCATCAGCACAGCAGGTGTGGACCTATGGGTTTCACATGGTTGGGAGGCATAGCTACCTTCACTACTGCTAGGGACCAGTGTACAAAGATGGTCTTTTGTCCTAGTGCGACCATTGCTAGATGTTTTCACTTAGTACTTCGGGTTCCAGAGAATGCTTTCTTGTGATTTATGCTTTCATTGAGATGCATGTATATCATGTTTAGATGATGTTATTTTATTTGACGCATTCCCTTATTATGATGTGTAGCATATGATTAGATGTTGTCAATTGTTGTATTAGCATATATGTTGCTTATTGCTATTTAGAAGGTGATAGGTGATGTTATCTACTATAGGATTATCATATGTTTTTCTACTAGCATGTTAGATTTCTTTATGCTTATATTGTTGCATGTTTTTAGTAGTGACATCCCTATTATGATAGTACCGACGATCTGGTTGGTGGCTTGGGATGTTATGCGCGGGGGATGGCTAGGACCCATGATGGTCTTATGATACTATTGATGGTTGGGAGGAACCACATACTCAGTTTGGTTGTTCAGCTCTTTGTGATGTTTAATTCAGTGTTTTCTTTGCTGCTATAGTTTAGATGGATAGATGTTCTTCATTCTATGTTGTTATTGCACTCGAGTGTTCATTCCTCAATTTGCGTGGATCCAATACTCCCTGGTGTGGAGGTTCTTTTCTCTATTTTGGTCCTTTTTTCTTTTGGGAGAGTTTTTCTTTTCTATGGGTGACACTTTTTTAGCATGGTGTGACACTTTAAAAAGTATCGCACGCCTATGAAAACTATGTCCTACGACACTATAAAGTATCGTACACCTTCTTGAGAAATGTCGTACGACACTGGAAGAGTGTCGCATGCCTTCTTAAAAAATGTCATACGATGCTAAAAAATGTCACATGCCTTCTTGAGAAATGTCATACAAAACTGGAAGAGTGTCGCACGCCTTAAGGAGAAGTGTTGCCCTCCCTTAGTAAAAAGTGTTGCACAATTTTTGTGAAAAACCTACGCGTGCTGGCAGCGAGCACTTTTCTTCATGATTGAAACTTTTTGAGAGTGGTTTTGGATACCCTTTTGGGTGTTCTTTGACCCTGTGCTATTGCATTTTGAATTCTGTCAATTTCTCTTGAAATCTAGTTTTTCATGTTTTGTTGTTGTCTCTTGGGGTTTAAAATAATTAAATATACGTCAAGTATAAGGAATTAAATATACGTCAACTTATACTTAAGATATATTTTAATATATGCGACGAATCTTTTGAGATAGGTTTCAAACCTCTCGGAGATAAGTTATGGATTCTAGGAAATTTTAGGGCTTTAGAAATCCAGACTTAGCCAATTTTTAGGGCTTCAGGATTCTAGGCTTAGCCAAATTTCTATATTCTATATTTTACCCCAGCTTGGTGTTTTGTAGATGAGTGGTCATTTCTTGTGCCCTCATCTTGTTTTGGTGGTTGTTGGCTTTTGTTTGGGTGTGTCAGTTTGGTAGTGGCGTTTGGAGATTCATTGGTGCCAGAATTGTGTTGAAGTCTTCCATTGCAATCTTTGTGATCCCTATATAATGTTGTCATGTGCATTCATACTTGTAAAAAAAAATATTTGCTTGATTTGAATCCTTGTTACCAAGGATCTCTAGGCAAGGCATTACACACACACAAACTTAGATTGAGGGAGCTCGAATGCTAGAATCAAAAGTTGCTCAACAAGGAATTCATAACGTTCCACATTTTGAGACATATCAATCATAGAAGTGATGGTAGACATAGCATCAACTTGGTTGTTGTGTATTCTTGGTTGCTGACGACAAGAGATAGTAACAAATTTAGACTTAAGAAAGTCTGCCATCTACTTATAGGGCATTAGTTTATCATCTGTGGTTTCATAGTCATCATTGACTTGGTGGATGACCAACTGGGAATCCACAAAGACTTGTAAATGTTGAATGTTCCATTGGATAGCTATCTTGAGTCCCATGATTAGTGCCTCATATTCTTCTATGTTGTTTGTACAATGGAATGCAATCTTATATGACTTGGGGATTATGTCTCCTTAAGGAGTGATAAACATGATGCCAACTATTGAACCATTTCATGTATGCGATCCATCAAAATAAAGCTTCCATTCATTAGCTACATCCATGTGAAATATGACTACATCTGAAAAGTCTATCAACATGGGATGAGCATCTAACATAGGGGCTTCTGCTAATTGATCTGCTATCACTTTCCCTTTGATTGCTTTTCTATCTACATATTCTATGTCAAATTCACTAAGGACCATGACCCATTTGGCTAAGCATCCTATGAGAGCAACTCTATTGAGAAGGTATTTTAGTGGGTTGATCTTAGAGATGAGCTTTCTTTTTGATGGAGCATGTAATGTCTAAGCTTTTGGGCCGCAATGACAACAACAAGACATGCTCATTCAATTAGTGAATAATTTATCTCATAGCCCACAAGTGTTCTACTGATGTAATATATGGCTCGCTCTCTTCCTTGTTCATTATTTTGTGCTAAGAGAGCTCCTAATGTTGTATCTGTAGTAGATATATATAAAATGAATGGTTTTCCTGGAATAGGAGCCATTAAAACTGGTGGATGTAGAAGACAATCCTTGAGTTTTTTGAAAGATTCTTGGCACTGCTTATTCCATTTAAAGGATACTCCTTTACGTAAGAGGTGTTGAAAGGAGTGACACTTATCGACCAATTGTGCAATGAATCTATGGATAGACTACAATCTTCCATGTAGTCCTCATAGGGTTTTTAGATTCATTAGAGGAGGCATGTCAAGTATTGCTTTTACTTTCTTAGGATCCACTTCAATGCCTTGTTGAGAAATGATGTAGCCTAGGAGCTTTCCAGAGACAACTCCAAATACACACTTTTTTGGATTTAGACAAAGCTTATAGCTTTCCATTCTAGTGAATATCTGATCTAGGATGCCCAAATGATCTTTCCTTTTATAGGATTTGAGAAGTAAATCATCGACATAGTCTTCCATGAGGATGTGCATGAAATCATGGAAGATGGTGGTCATTTCTCTTTGATATGTTGCCTCAGAAATCTTAAGACCAAATGGCATGACATTCCAGCAGTATGTTCCCCAAGGGCATGTAAAAGTTATCTTGTGTTGATCTTAAGGGGCTATTCTTATCTAATTATAGCCAGAAAAACCATCCATTAGTGATAACATCTCATACCCAGTTATCATTTCTACAATGATATCTATGTTTGGTCAAGGAAAATCATCCCTGGGACATGCCTTGTTAAGATCATGGAAGTCAGTGCATATCCAAATGCCCCTAGAGTGTTTGCTTACTGCTACTAGATTAGATATCCACTCTACATTATCAATGGGTCTTATAAAGCCAACATCCAATAGTTTCTTCGATTTAGCTTTGACAAGGAGTGAAACTTGAGGATGCATTTTTCTCAACTTTTTCTTTACTAGTTTAATTCTTGGTTTTAGTGGTAAGTGATGAAGGACTAGTTCAGGATCTAATCTAGGCATGTCTACATAGGACCAAGAAAAGTTGATCTACCTCTCTAGGAAGAATCCAACAAATTCATCCTTTTCTTCTGGTGATAATTAGGCTACAAAGTGTATGACTTTGGGGTTGTTAGGAGTTCCCATATTAATCTCTTTTGTCATCTCCACAAGTAGTGTTGATCTTTCCTTCAATGGGGGTGCATCCAATCTTCCATCATTGGGTTCCTCAAAGAGGTTTTCACCTTTGGATACATCATTTATTTTAACTTTTTCACAGTCTAATGGTGCCTTTCAATTTTCACCAAGAGACCTACTTGTGTCTTTTTTTGTTATTTTCTCAATTTTGTGACTAGAAGATGGAGCTGACTCCCCAAAATATGCCATGATGTTTAGATCAATGGAAAATCTAGAATTCTGATCACCTTGTGCTACATCTTCATGGAGCTCAAAGAATTTTTTGATGACATCATCATTTTAAAAATAGTCAAACATTGGTGGTCCTTGTTGGTCCCAATCAATAACTTCAAGGAAAACTAAGGGAATACCATCATCGATGTTGAATAAGCTTTGGTCAAAGGCATATATATGGATATCCACTTCAATGATGTCATCAAGATCATGTTCAAAAGTAGGAGGGCTAGGATCTTAGAATGTTTCAATCCAAGGTGGAGAATTGGTTTGAGTGATAGGTGGATTGACATATTTATCTTCCATAGGTAGGCTATTCGGGTCTGTAAACATATGATCAATACCAAGGGAGGTATCAGGATCATCAATGTTAGATATTGATTGGGTGGGTTCAGGTTGGTTGTTCTCAGATTCCTTGTCATCATTTGAAGCATTCACCTCCTTAGATGAGGATGACTCAGTATTAGGGAGACCCAAAACAAATGGTTTGAATCCCAAGTCCCAAGCTACGAGGTCATCCTGATGTAGTAATGGGTTGAACAACGCCTTGCTTTTGGAGTCCTAGGCCACTACATCTATCATATCCCTTTTTATGCATGATGGTGAATCTAGGTCCATACCTGTCAGGGGATATGGGAGTAATTTCTTGTTCTTCTTTAGCCTTTCCAACCCATGTAGAGGTATTTTCATAAACACGTTCTTCATGTAGTCCTCCTCCAATAGTGAAATCCACATAAGGTTTCTTTTGAAATGTGAACTTAGGCTTGTTCTATATAAGTTGAGGTTTACCATATGACTTGGCAGATAAAGGAAGTTTCCCAATGTGAAAGGCATGAGACATGAAGTACTCACCGCAACCTTGGTCTTGGATTTTGAGCTTTCCTTTAGATGTGGGTGTGAGTGTGAAAGGATCAACATATTTGGAGGACTCTAGGTGATTTTGATGCAGAGCCCTCTGTATTTATCTTCAAGGAATCTTAGTTCAACTCAAGGGATTCACAATAGGCTGTTACACCCTCAAGGAACCAAGAACATCTCAAAGATTACAACAAAGAACCCTGACATTATACACCAATAAAGACAAAATCTTCACTCACACAATCAGATTGCTATGTCTGATTCCATTGTTCATAACTTCTGTTCTAAACGTCTTCTTGAAAAACCTTTTGGAGGAATTGTTCCAAATTAGTAATTCTAAAATATATCCAAATATGAGACCAATCCAATAATCATATTATGAATTATGTATTCTGAACCGAGACCCATATTTTCTATCTTAAACCAGAATCAAAACTGGTAACCCTGCCTAGGGCATCACATAACGTTCACAAAATAAATTCAAATAACCTCAAAAAAATTCCAAATCATCCATTTGTGAGTCTAGTTTCCAAATATTTAAGCCATTAATTTATCCAATACATAAATCAATCTATAAGCACAAATCTTTGCCTGCAACACCATTGAAGGCATTTAGAAACCAATTTTCACTCAAATCTTCATAACTTTCACAAATATATATAAAAACAACCCAAACAAAAAATAAATGAAATTTAATTCATGTATCTTTCCAATTAATATTTTTAGAGGTCTTTATTTTCCAAAATATTCCTATACCAAACGTTTCAATCTGACTGTAGTTGGTCATTCTCAAATCTGCAATATACAAGCTCTGCCAAAACCTGCATAACTTCTTCATTTCTAAATGAAAAAAATCCAAACCAAATCAAAAAGAAATTTTATTCACTTATTTATCCAAATATAAAAAATTTACATAGTTTCCAGGCTGTACATGGTCGTACAAGACCTAGAACCAACACTAAAACTGAAAATCAATCAAAATAACAACTAAGAATATTACCAAATTTGTTTCAAAATGTATCTATTCCTTTCATTAATTCTTTGGTTCGACCTTACATACAATTTTATAGATTTTTTGGTTGGTTATAACTTCCAAACCACCCTTTAAACCAACCCATTACATTACTTTAACCCTTTTGCATTTTTGACAACATTTTATGCACTTTATGCATTTTTACATTACAACTTTCATACAAACCCAACCTAGACAAACATTATGACTCAAATGAATTTAGATGGATGTCAATAGATCCATTCACCAATTAAATAAACATTTTTACATTATTTATCATATTAAGACCTCCTTTGACAACTTATTACAAATGGCTTCTCTAGCTTTTATATCTTTGTCTTCTTGAAATTTAGGTGCCTCTGCACCATACTCCCAACCTTGAAAAGTTTCCAAGTCCCTTGGAAACGTGGAATCAATAACCTGCAAGAAAAAATATTAGATCAAAATCCTCATCTTTTCCTTTGCCTCTTCACCATCATCACTGGATCGGTGCCTCCTCCACTTTCCTATCTCTTTCACTAATGACTCCCATCAATGGAGTTATGCTGGTTTCCTCTATGGTGCTTCTCATTCCTCAGTCCACTCCTCCATGCTACATCACAACCTCTTGTCCCTCACCTGGGAGTCTCATCATGCCTCTCTCCCCAGTCTATTGGCAACACACAAAGGACCATCCTCTCTGGCCTTGGATCATCTCCTATGATCCTTTGGTAGACCTCTCTTTTCCACCCATTGCAGCGAGTGAAATACCACCATTCTGGAACCACACACCTCAAAACCAGAATCCAAAACAACCCAACACTGCCTGGTGTAGATCATCTTCCATCTACATGCTCAGAATCTTCTGTGCTCTGATACCAATCTGATGCAGAGCCCTCTGTATTTATCTTCAAGGAATCTTAGTTCAACTCAAGGGATTCAAAATAGGCTGGTACACCCTCAAGGAACCAAGAACATCTCAAAGATTACAACAAAGAACCCTGACATTATACACCAATAAAGACAAAATCTTCACTCACACAATCAGATTGCTATGTCTGATTCCATTGTTCATAACTTCTGTTCTAAACGTCTTCTTGAAAAAAAAAATGGAGGAATTGTTCCAAATTAGTAATTCTAAAACATATCCAAATATGAGACCAATCCAATAATTATATTATGAATTATGTATTCTGAACCGAGACCCATATTTTCTGTCTTAAACCAGAATCAAAACTGGTAACCCTGCCTAGGGCATCACATAACGTTCACAAAATAAATTCAAATAACCTAAAACCAATTCCAAATCATCCATTTGTGAGTCTAGTTTCCAAATCTGTAAGCCATTAATTTATCCAATACATAAATCAATCTATAAGCACAAATCTTTGCCTGCAACACCATTGAAGGCATTTAAAAACTAGTTTTCACTCAAATCTTCATAACTTTCACAAATCTATATAAAAACAACCCAAACCAAAAATAAATGAAATTTAATTCATGTATCTTTCCAATGAATATTTTTATAGGTCTTTATTTTCCAAAATATTCCTATACCAAACGTTTCAATCTGACTGTAGTTGGTCATTCTCAAATCTGCAATATACAAGCTCTACCAAAACCTGCATAACTTCATTTCTAAATGAAAAAAATCCAAAACAAATAAAAAAGAAATTTTATTCAACTATTTATCCAAATATACAAAATTTACATGGTTTCCAGGCTGTACATGGTTGTACAAGACCTGGAACCAACACTAAAACTGAAAATCAATCAAAATAACAACTCAGAATATTACCAAATTTGTTTCAAAATGTATCTATTCCTTTCATTAATGCTTTGGTTCGACCTTACATACAATTTTATAGATTTTTTGGTTGGTTATAACTTCCAAACCACCCTTTAAACCAACCCATTACATTACTTTAACCCTTTTGCATTTTTGACAACATTTTATGCACTTTATGCATTTTTACATTACAACTTTCATATAAACCCAACCTAGACCAACATTATGACTCAAATGAATTTAGATGGATGTCAATAGATCCATTCACCAATTAAATAAACATTTTTACATTATTTATCATATTAAGACCTCCTTTGACAACTTATTACAAATGGCTTCTCTAGCTTTTATATCTTTGTCTTCTTGAAATTTAGGTGCCTCTGCACCAGATTTGCTACATGGTTTGTTGGGACCTGGTATGCAATGGTTCCTCTAAGATTGGCACAAAATTGGAAAGGATCTAGATCACCCAGGATGGTTACCTTTACATTATTATAGGAGAACTTCAAGCATTGGTGATATGTAGAAGGAACTACTTTCATAGCATGGATCCATGGGTGACCTAGTATCATATTGCAATTCATTTCTATATCTAGGACCTAGAATAAAGTGTTCTTAGTAGCTGGACCAACTTTGATAGGTAAGATGATAACCCCTGTAGAAAAATGCTCACCATCATCATAGGCTTTGATTGTGATCCTTTGAGAGGGATCCACATCAGTCTCAGAATAACCCAAACCTTTGACTACTTTAAGTGTACATATATTCAACCCTACTCCTTTATCTATCAAGACACATCTGACATTAACATTGTGGAAAAAGACTTAGAGGTAGAGGGGATCATTTTGGTTCAATTTATCTTTTGGAACATCCCAAGGGGAAATGGTGATATGATGTGATGTGGATAGGTTCCCAACCATGGCTTGGAACTGGGCAACATCAATGTTATCTGGGACTACTAACTCTTTAAGGACTTGATCCAAGATCTTCTAATCTTGGGGGGATGCACGCAGTAGGTCCAAAATGGATATTTGTGCAGGGGTTTTGATGTGCTGTTCAACAAGGCTATAATTAGATGAAGCAAGAGTAACAGGTCTACTAGGGGGTGCAGGTCTAGTAGAAGCAGTAGGTCTAGATGGGGCTCTAGGTAGGGTGATCTTGCTATGGCATGTAGTGATAGCACAATGAGGGTCTTTAGCCTTCAATGTGAATGTGGATATGCAAAAATTAGACTCATTAAAGAAATTGATGGTGTAGTCATATCTAGTGCTTGTGTAATTCACATTACCTTGTGAGTTTAAGTATGAACTTGAGGGTTTCTCTTTTTCATGATCACCCAAAGGATCTTTGAATATAGTGTGGTTAGAGTTGGATGCTAATAGTGATAGGTCAACCATGATTACACCATCATCAATAAGATCTTATATTGCATGTTTCAATTGGAAGCGTGATGAATTTTTATGTCCTTTGGTGCGATGGTAATCATAGTACTTTTTGTCATCCCACCAATCGGCTTTAGTCAATGGTTCATCTTTGATCAGGGGTAACTGTAGGAAGTTGTTACTTAGAAACTATTGTAATGCAATCTCAAGAGATATCCCCAATGGTGTAAATATTTTGGCCTTGGTTCTAGGATGTCTTCAAGGTTTGTCCTGCATGGAAGTCTCAGCCTTCTGCTATGGGCTTGATGTTTGATTGGAGGTTTGTGAATTTGTGGTGTTTACACCTTTCAAAGTCAGTTGAGGTTGGGCTGTGCTAATTGTGCGGGCATCCACAATGCCATCATTAGTCACATTCTTTTTTTTGGAGAAAATTTTTGGCTTGTCATTAGAGGAACTGGTGTTTGTGTTTTCTTTGTTTATCTTGAGGATTCCCTTACGGATAAGAGCATCTTCAATACTAGCCCCTTTTTTTATTAGTTTGTAAATAGTGCTTGGGCTCTTGATTTTGAGTTCATACATTAAGTCCAAGACTAAATTTTCAATGCACAAGTTTAATTGTTGTTCTTCAGGAATGTCTAGTGAGCATTGACTAACTAAGCTTCTTTAGCGTAGTAAGAATGTGATAAATGGTTCTCCTATCTTCTATTTGGTCGAGCACAAACCAGAAAGTGTCACTTCATTTGTAATGTTAAAGGCAAAGTAGGATATGAACTTGTCTGCAAGTTTTGACTAGGATTTGATATTACTAGGAAGTTTGGAGTACCATTCAAGTGCGGGCCCACCTAGAGACACAAAATTCTTGGATGTGATCAACAAGGTTTCCTTTTCCTTGATATTTTTCAAACCTTTTAGCCTCAAAGTGTTTTGGGAATGGAAGCATATATAGACTTTTATCGAATGGATTAGGATGTAAGTCCCTTTCTATATATAAAGTCAATTTCTTTTGGACTCCCAATGCCTTCACTTGTTTGGAAAGTTGTTTGAATTGTTGTAATAGTTCTTCATTGAGATTTCATATGATAGTCTTTCCTTCAAGTCCTTTGTGTCTATGAGTAGATCATTTTCCATGGCAAGAGCTATGTCTACTCAGCTCTGACATTTCTGTATCTGATGAATCTAGTGAAGTTTCGCTAGGTGGTGGAGGTATGTTGCACCTCAAAGATAGAAAGGTCCTTATTGTTGGGGAACTTGTTGTGGTATTTGATGTGGCACTTTTTGTGGGATTGACAACAATTATTGTACCATGTGTTGTTGTTGTGCCATATGTTGTGGTTGTTGTTTGGATACCTTTGTTGGTTATAGGTGAGACCATGTATGTGATTGTTGTTGTAGAGGTATCTCTTGGGGTTTTTGTGGCACATGTTTTTGTTGTAAAAAATGTTGTTGGTATGCAATTTGTTTCTCAAGGCATCTTTGGTATTCCGGCTATTGTTTGAGTTTCTCTTATTGTCTAGCAAACATTGCTTGTTGTTGTTGGAATTGTTTTTCATACATTGCATGGAAGTCAAGTGGGTTTATGTTGGACCACATATTAGGGATGTTGGATGTTTGCACCACTTGAGGTTGTTTTTGTCATGGTGGATTTTGTTGTTGATATGTTGGATTTCTGTTGGAAAGATTAGATCCTTAGACTATCGCGGGTTGATGTTGTTGGGGTGGTTGGTTATGTCCTTGAGAAGTGATCATCATGTTGGTATTGTTGATTTGGCTCCTTTGTGTGTTAGAGGTTCCTCCTTGTGACATCATATTGACTTGGCTATGAGATGTGTTCCTATTGGGAATGGGTGTAATGTCAATAAGGCTTTTCCTTTGTGCCTCAATAGGGATTGTTGTAGTTGATGTTGCACATAGTGTACTCGTGGAAGGCTCCATAACATTTGATTTCATACCACTTGGTAGGGTTAGGAGCAAAGGTGCACTTTTTTTATTTTCCTCCAAAGGAGGTATGTCTAGCATCCCTAGAGCACAAGTCCCTTTAGGTGCATCTTGTTGTTGCATCATGTGACTAAAATCAAGTATTAATGTCCTTTTGGGGTGATTAGGAATTGGTGGTATTTTGTCAAACAAGGGGTTAACATTGATGTGTTCAAATGTACTTTGGAGGATTTCGATGGTTGATTCTTGGTGGGAACTTATAGGTGCCATTATTGTGTTTGAAAACTCCAAAGGTTGTTTTCCCTTATCTAAGGCCAAATTGATCATGGTTTGTATGTTTTCAATGGTTGTGTTGGTTTGATGTTTGGACTTAGGTCCTTCCACATTTGGGTTGAATTTGACAATTTCTTGGGCTGCCAAAATTTTAAAGTTTTTGCAAATTTTTTTGTCTTGACACACCCTAGCCATTTCTTCATCAGTGATGCCATAGTCAGTTTCAAAGTCATCACTTAGGTGTACAGTACCTTGTTGTATGTTTGATGTGTTATAGTTTAAGGTACTTGTGTTAGGTTGGCAAAATTCAAAGGAGTGTGATTGTCCATCTTCAATTGTGGTTGGTACACTCCCTCCTCCTCGTGGTATTGGCACAAATATAGGTTTAAATTCAAGACTCCATTGAACCATCCCTTGTGTGGGGGAAGTGTTTGGAGGAAATCTCATGGTAGGTGCATTGTTTGAGGTTTGTTGTGCCATAGCTTGATTATGATGATCCTTTAGATACAACTTTAAGGGGTCCACTAGAAATGGTTGTGATGCCTTGATTTGGTCTTCATCAAATGTCAATCAAGTTTTCTTTCTCTTTTTCTATCTTGGACGAGGTTTTGGTCGTGCTTGTGCCTCGAAAAACAAAGGTTGATAAAGTTCCTTAGGTCTCTGAGCTGATTGTGTCCTAGTAAGTACTGGCATGATACCTAAGAATGTAGATGCAATGGAGGGAAAGCTAAATGGACTTTATACCTCCTAAGTGAGCACCTAAACTACCAACTACACCCTGAAAACACCAATTGTGCACTTGAAGTGTGCAATTGGTAAAATAGGGTTGTGGTTGGTAAAAGAGGTCAAAACTTGATAATTAAGATGTGGGTATGCAAGATATGAGTTTTTTTAGGATTTTTAAGTGTTTAGGAATGTTATGCAATGTGAGGAAATGCTAAATGAACTAAGGTTTTGATGTACAAAGTGTAAATGTCCTAGGGATGTTATGCAAATGCGAATGCAAGGTGCCATTTTGAAGTTTGACTAGAGGTGATGAAAATGACTCTAAGTATGCAAAATGACAATTAGGGTTATATTTTGGACTTGGTAAGGATGCCAAAGGTTGACGTATGCAAGGTAGACTATGAAGGGGATGGTGTTCCAAAGGTTGATAATGACATTTGGGATATGCAAAATGAGGGTAAATGATCAAGAAGGTAATTTGGTTGATGGACACTTTGATAGGGTTCGGTAGTGAAAATGATGCTAAGGATTTTGATCAATGCAAGATGAAAGGGATATACCACTAAGGTAAGTCAAAATGACATTTAGGGATGCTAGGGATATGATTATTCTATGACAAGGGTATATGGAAGGTTTTGAACTTAGGTAAAACCTTTAGAAAATATTTTGTCTAGGAGTTTAACCTTGTGATAAAGGACTTTGGATCTTGACCGAAAAGTGATAAAAGATGAAAAGACCAAATTGATAAAAGATGACAAGGTCAAATATATCAAGACATAGACAGATTTTGACCAAAGAAAGTGATAAGAAAAGATAAAAAGACTAGTCAAGATCCATTATCCGTCAACACTAGGAGATACTCTAAGACTCATAATTTGTCTAGATTTTTAACTAAATTCAAAGGTTTCGGGGGTTCAAAATGATGTTTTGGGGACTCAAAATGGTGGTGATGCTAAGTGGATCTGTGATATGCATAGTGCCTATGATGCAAAATGGGATTTTGGGTGCAAGATATAGTTTTGGGTCAAGTGTAGAATGGAGAGGTACAAAGGCTTCTAGATGTAGTTTTTGGGTCTTGAAGTGTAGTTTGGGGGCCCAAAATGGTCATGCAAGTGCCCAAATGTGCCCTAATAGTGCAGACTATGATAATGATGCAGGTGGTAGGTTGGGAAAAATGTTTGTTGATTCTAAAGGGTATGGTTGCCAAACTGATATGCCAAGAAGCTAAGATGTTGGGGTTGATGTTAGGATGGGTTGGGAGATGAAAAATAGAGGTTATGACCTAAGGGATGATTTCCTAAGTTAAGGTAATGAAGACTAGGTGATGCAAAATGCAGATCTAGGCAAGCTAATGCAAGGGGAGCTAACCGGGTGCCTAAAGAGATAGTTCTAGCCCCAAAATGTTATATGGAATCCAAAATTGGGTCTTAGGACCACAAAGTGCACCTAAATAGTACAAACTATGTCAATGAAATAGTTGGTAATTTTTGGATGCAATTGGTAGTTTCAAGGCACAGTTGGTAAACTGGGCTGAAACTAAGGCAATTTTGGGAACTATGTTTTCCAAAATGATGCTACAAAGAGGTAAGTAGTAGGGGATAGTGTTAAGACCAATATGAATGCTCAAAATGATGCTTAGGACACCCAAAATGATGATTAAATTGGTCCAGATGAGGATTGGGTATGCAAGGATTCAAGGTGGTGGATGCAAAATGCAGATTTTAAGATTGGAATGCACAAACTAAGGGAGGTAAACCAAACACAAATGGATGCAATATGAAAGTTAATGGATAGTAAATGAGGACTAAAAGGTGCAATATGAAGTCTATATGATGCAAGTATGAGGCCTATACTAGGGTGAATGCAAGTGAAATCTATGAAAGGGTGAGATCTATGTTTTGCCAAGCATGTTTAGGAGCACAAGTCGCCATGTTTTCCAAGGTTTGAGTGTGTTGAACCACATTTTGCAAAGTTTGATAAAGGTTGAAATTTTTTGGCAATGTGTAATGTTTGTAAAATGTTCAAGGTGTAAATTCAAATGTTGGCTATTATCTTGATTATGTTTTACACACATGCAAGACACATTAAGACAAGAATATCTATTGTTAAGAGTGAACAAACACACCACAACCTAGGCTTTTAGGATTGTATCCACTGAATTCCTACTTGAACTAAAGTTTAGCCATGCTTATCTAGAGTGGACAACCTAGGATCTTGGCACCACAGGCTCCCCCTTATAGTGCACTCACTTCTTGGGGCTACCAAGATCCACTTCCCAAGGGACATGACTTTCAAAGGGATTGTTGCCTCTACTAAGGACCACAAGAATGTAGGATGTCTTCATGGGCATGGGCGACCCCTTGAGCTAGTGGATAGAAAAGATTTTGGCAACTAAAACATGGTTTTTAGTAAGGGCATTCTATTCAGCAAGTGAATGATAAAATTTTGCAAAAGGTCTCCCTGTACTGAGGAGATAAGAATCTCTCTTGAAATCTCTGCTCAAAAATCTCCCAGGTGAGATTTGCGAAGCTAAGTTGAAACTTTTGACTCTCAATATTCCACCAAATGGATCTATGGTCCCTCAACTGCATAATTGCATAACGGGCCCTCATCTTGGTTGAATATGGATACATGGTGAAGTAGCGCTCCATGTCCAAAAACTAAGTCTCAGCCTTGAGGCCACTTCCCCTACCATCGAATGGTGGTGGTTTGGAACTCTGAAGGGACTTCATGATATCCAACCTAATGGAGTCCTCACTATTGTGGTCTCTACCACCTGGTGGAGTAAGAGAATGCTCACGTTCATGTTCCTCCTCTCTATGCTCAGAGTGATGGGAATCTCCATGATGAGATCCCTCTTCTCGATTCTGATCCTACTGGCGCTCCTCAACACGAGGGCCCAAAAGAGCAAGAATCTGCTAGAGAATAGGCATCATCACCCCTACGCCATTATAATCACCGATATTACCATGTTCTCCCCCTCCTCCCTAACATTCCTCTTCATGGTGCTCATTTCCACAGTTACCACTATGGGTACCACCATGGCCACTAGGTCTACGTGTAGGAGGCATCACTGATAGGAAGCAGCAAGATAATATCATAACAATTGGATAACAAGCATAAAGTAAAAGCCATGAATGAAAAAGATAGAAAATAAAAATAAAAAGCAACACACAACAACAAACAAAGCCATAGTGGAAGCATAACACAAAGATCCCAATGTTGCAACCTGGCTATGATACCAGATGTAATGCCCCGCCTAGAGATCCTTGGAAACAAGGATAAAAACAAGCTAGAATAATTTTTTTTTAACAAGTGTAAGTGCACATGACAACAACGTACACGGATCATACATATCGCAATGGAAGACTTAACGACCATCCTAACACCCAACGGATCTCCAAACGTCACCACTAACCAAAACACAAACAAGAAAACATAAGAGATTGACCAAGCTAAAAGATCAAAACAAACTCCTAAAAATTGACTAAGTCTGAATTCTGAAGCCCTAAAATTTCTTAGAATCATAATCTTAGCCTGTAGAGGTCTAAAACCCATCTCAAATGAATTGTCGCATATATTAAAATATATCTTAAGTATAAGTTGATGTATATTTAATTTTTTATACTTAAGTATAATTTGATGTATATTTAATTTCTTATACTTAAACGATATATTTTAAACCTCAAAGGACTAAAACAAAAACCCAAAAACTAGATTTCAAGAGAAACCATCTGAAATCAAAATGCAACAACATAGGGTCAAAGAATGCCCAGAAGGGTATCTAGATCAACTCTCAAAAAGTATGGATCAACTCAAAAAGTGCCTGAAGCTGGCCCATGCAAGTTTTTACAAAAATTGTGTGATACTTTAATGCAACATAGAAAAGTGTCGCGCGACATTTTTCAAGGAGTGCGACACTTTCAGGGCCTAAGAGATACTTTGCATTAAGGCGCGCAACACTTTAACAGTGTCATATGACATTTCTCCAAGGGGTGTGTGATACGGGAAAGTGTTGCATGACACTTCTCAAAAGGGCATGCAATACTCTTCCAGTGTCACATGACATTTCTCAAGAAGGCGTGTGATACTTTACAGTATCATATGATTAGTTTTGTATGGGCATGCAATACTTTTTAAATGTCGCACATTGCTGAACAAATGTCACCCATAGAAAAAAAAAGACACTTCTAGAACTCAAAAAAGGGAAAAATAGACCAAAGAACCTCCACACTAGGGAGTACCAGATCCACACTTTGAGGCTAGAACACTCGAACTAGAACTGAGTAACTGAAATACAAAAAATGGGAATCTAACCATCTAACAAATAGTAAAGGAATAGTACAGAAAGGAAACATCACAACGACTGAAATAACATCACAATGAATGGAATAACCAAGTAAGTACGCGATTCCTCCCAACCATCAATGATGTCATAAGACCATCTTGGGCCCTAGCCATCCACTATAGATAACATCCCAAGCCACCAATCAGATTATCGGTGCTATCATGATAGGGACATCACTACTAAACATGCTACAATATAAGTAAATGAAATCTAACATACTAGTAGAAAGTATAAGATAACCCTGTAATTAGATAACATCATCTACTATATGCTAAACATCATAATAAGGAATGCGTAAAACCAACATCATGTAAACATGGAAAACAACATCCCAATGAAAGCATAAATCACTAGAAAGCATACTTCACAAATCGAAGTACCAAGTGACACAGCCAACAACGATCATACTAGAACAATAGACTATCTCTGTACACTGATCCCTAGCAGTGATGAATGTAGCTATGCCTCCCAACCACATGGCGCCTATAGGTCCACACTCGCTGTGCTGATGGAGCTAATGATCCAACCACTCACACACAAAACAACAACTATGGAAAAGACACATGCCAAGTAGTATGATGACTAAATCCAAGACATAGACAATGCATAAACCACAAGTCCTGGTCAGACAACTCAATGGGCTACTACGTAGGGACTGACATCATGGAGAGTCGCTTAGCATTGACAAGCCCAAGCTCAAATTTGTGTAGCTCAACTCCCTCAATAGAAGGCCAATACACTATGTAGCTCAACTCCCTCAACGACAGGCCAATACACAAAGTACCATTTTATTTTCTTTAATGTTATTACCACCCAATGTTTATTTAATTATCACTTAGTTAAAACTTCCTCTGCCAACCCTGTGGGACTATGGTTGCCAAGCTGCGAGATAGAAGCCCCCTCCATATGCTACCCTACCCTACCCTTGCTCATCCATCGATGAGTGCCCATAGGCATGCAAACTCCCAACCCAACCCCAATGATCACAACTTTTGGAAGTACCACAGAAGATCGAGCCCCGCAAGTCACCTAACAGATGTACATGTGTGTGGTGCACCACCATCACAGAGATCATACACAAGGATAGGATGAGAATGCAAATAGAAGTCAATCAACCAAACCAAAATCGGGATGACAGATACTACACGCATCCCAATGCAACAAAAAATGCAAAAGTGTTCTGACTGGTATCCAAACAAATCATCCAGGTCCACAAACCACAATGTGCTGAGAAAACTTAAGAAAATAGGGCGACACGCAAAATGAGGTTAAAACCCCAAATTTTGAAAAAATTCCAAAATTAAAACCCATTTGGCCTTTGGGTTCAAAAACCCCAAAAATCCAAAAATAAAAGAAATCAGACACCGTATGCAAAAATGGCCAGCATAACAGCCCAAAAACCCAAACCCCCATTTCAAAAATAGGAAAAACATTCATACCCGACCAACTAGGCAAAACTAGCAAACAGAAATGGAGGGGAACACTAGTTCACAACCTCCTAACATATTGCTACAAGAAACGGAAGAAGAAATAGAGCAAAAACATTAAAACGAGAAGGCCCTACCTGACAGCAAAAGGGGCCAAAACTAAAACCTGTAGAATAAAATAAATACTATGCCAAAACTATTGAAACTGACGGCAAAGCAAAAACTCTTCGAGCTGAATCCAACGAGACCAACCTTTTGAAGATTCCACACTCACAGCTCTCACAATGAATAAAATAATAATCCTTCAAAAGAGGATTTCCAAATTTTCTCTGCAAATTCAATTTTCAAAATGTGAGAGGTGAATAATGAATTCACTTTTTCAATACTTGTTCACTTTTTGAGTGAATAGTCAATTCTAGAAAATAGCTAGCTGGAGTAGCTAAAATCTGAATTGACCCAAACAAAAATAGGTTATTATCCATAATGGAAATTCACCTAAGGAAAAGTTGCCAGAAAATAAATTTGAAAAGATTTAAAACCCAAAATCATAGAAAATCACTAAACACTTTCGCGACAAAAGCGAATTTCTAAATGCATAGACACACTTACTGGTCTAGTTACAAAATTTAGATGAGTTCAGATATACTAAACACCAAAAAGGTTTTAATTAAAATAATTAAAATAAGGATACGTCGACCATACAAGGATGACATTAGTAAATATGAATAGCTTAATCACTAACTCCATATGCCACTGCCAGGGATATAATTCTTGCACACTAAAACACATGATCAAGTGCAATTGCATATAATATCATAGCCGAAGCAACATGTATTAAAATACCTATTTAATCCATTTACATCACTCACGTTCATAAAAGCGTAAAGAACATAAATGAAGTAAATAACCATAGCATAGAATTCATCTCATAATATAATCAACATGTCCAATACATCATATAACCAGATATAATCATAGATCTACTATAATCTCAAAGTAGCATCAACATGAAAATATGATAAACTAAACAGTATAGCAATATAGCATCTATGGTACTGAATCAAAGTATAACATCTGACCCTCAGGTCATGATAAGGTACAAAATAAGAATATCAAGTATCTCTCAAATCAAAATAGACAAGGTAAAAATTGCAAACACGAGAGGCACTACAAAAGCCATGGTCAAATTGATCGATTGATTGAAATTGATAAGATGCCAAGGACACATGACATTAATTGATTGATACGTAACATTTAACTGACATTGCAAATGCTACAAGATCAAGGTTGGTTGATAAGGTTGATCATAATAACATCAAAAAACATTATCAATATTATTAAAATGGTTGATAATGCCATGATTAGACATTGAAAGCCTCAACAATTTCAAAGATTGGATGACATGAATGATAGTTTGACCTAGCTCTAAGAGTCATGATAGTATTAAGGTCAGATTGATAAGATTGATAGGTTGATAGGTTTCCAAAGTACTAAAAGCCACAACAATACCTAGGATTGGATAAAAGATGATTGATTTGGGATGTTTGATATATTTTGGGTTGATTTGGACTGATTTTGAGTGATTTCAAGTTGATTTAGGGGGATTTCGAGTTGATATGGAATCATTTTGAAATGATATGAAACTAATGTGAAGAAGGACACAAATGATAAAGTATAATCATTTTGACCAAAAGATTGAAGTTAGTAGAATGAGAAAATGGGACAAATTAGTATGAAGAAGTGATGAAACCATAGATGCAAAACCATTTTTGAGCATCTACACACATTAGAATAGGATGCCTCAAGATTGACCAAAATTGTTGATAATTCAACCTAATTAATCGCAATTTGTTGAGCAATGTGGTCCAACACTTTATTATTGAAATTATTTTCTATGGAGAATCTATCATGCTCTATAGTAATTGCCTCAGGGTTTGTGCATAGATTTCTTTTTCTATTTTCATGGCAAAATCCCATCTTAGCTTTATTTTCTCTAACAATTCATTAGAGATTTGAGAGGTTATCTGGTCTGGTGAATACTTCCATTTGCCTATTTTTGTCAGCACTAGTTCTTCAACTTGTTTCTTTGTTTACCTCTATCCTTGTCTCATACTTCAATGATTTGAAGTTTTTTATACCAACACCTTCTTCCATTTTCTTCAACTTTTCTTGAAAGGTGGGAGGAGATCTACTAAGAACTGTTGGAAATAATCAAGACTAGCTAGGTTACCAAGAGGGGAGGGGTGAATCAGTAACCTCAAAAACTTTAAATTATTTAGCACTTAACAATGTAAATCATTCACCATTAATTGATCTATTTGATTTCATGCATAAGAAATTGAGAGATAAACATTCATGACACATGAACACAGAATTTTGGTGACTCAAAAACCTTCCAAATAGAAAGTGAAACTAGGGTGGGGATGATACCCACAAAACTTCACTACTACAGTATAAAGTTGGCATGCTAAGGCTTACATTGACCACTTCTAATGTTTTTCTTTGCTAAGAGCAATTTGGACTGCTAGATCCACCTTATTAGAGGGTTTACAAACATACAATGAAATATGCACTCTGTTAAGAGATTTAAAGAAAGACTATTAAGTCTACCCTATAAAAGAATTTAGAAAATTGATTCACCTATTAGGATGAAATAGTAGATCTGACTTACAACTTAATTGTTGATTAGATCCTTGAAGTATAGATCACCTCTTGTGATAGATATAACTTTACTGCTCCTTGTAGACCTTGCTAAATATTCTACTCTACTATTGACTCGCATTCACTCTTCTCATTACATCACATATCCATTATCCACATAATCATTCATACATTCATACATTGCAAATGATACAACACATTACATATATATACCATTCCAATATTTAAAAATACAAGGTTGACTAAAACAAAAGTAAACAAAATATTACTAAGTCGACCAAATAGTAGAAACTTAGGTTCTATAAGCTAACTTGGTGAACTTCAGATACTCAGTGTCTACTACATTACTTAGCATCATCATGCACTCTAATCACATAACATAGCTTCAAACTCGATAGATATAGTGTTATTTGGTAGATACTGAATCCTTTTTTTACCTTGCTTTCACTCAGTAAACACTACACATCCATCACTTGGTAGACATTCGCTTCTCATCACACAGACTGATGACTTGATAGACACTATGAAGCTTAGTGACCATTAACTGCTCAGTCATAACTACTAGACTGCACACTATTTGCTTTCACTAGGTAGCTTCTGGAATGCTCAATATGAACTACTTAACTGATAAACTTTCTTGGAAACCACTAAATTCTTGGTATAAACTATAGACTAATTGATCAGCTCAGTTACCATATATAGTTGAATAAGTGTCGTCACTAATGAAAAATATAACATAATGCCAACAATCTCCCCCTTTTCCATTAGTGACAAAAACACTTGTAAGCCAACACTTATGTACACTGACATGCTGATTTTTAATTTTTCAAAATTTATCTTTGTAAAGCTATTGTATATACATTTTCACATATCTCCCCCATACATAAGACATAGTATATACATGGTCCTTTACCCTTTTATTCTATACATAAAGCTACCTATTCTCTCCCCCTTTGTCTCCACATATCTGGGTGAATGCACAAAGTTGGGTCGCAATTCCACAAAAGTCAAATCCGCTAAATGAGACATCTTAGAAATGCGTACCTAATTTTTAAAAGTGGGCACCCATTTTCAGCTCGGGTGCCCAACCCTAAATTTAAAAAATGGGCACCCGTTATTTTTAAAAATTGGGTACGGTCCATTTTTTATTTTCAAAAAATGGGTACCTATTTCTCAAAAAATTAAAAATTTGAATTTTTAAGAAACGGGCACCCATTTTTTAAAAATAAAAAATGGGTACCCATTTTTTAAAAGTAAAAAACAAGTACCTGTTTCTTAAAAATTCAATTTTTTAAGTTTTCAGAAAATTTTGCATGCCGCTTTTAGCTTTTCAAAACAGGTACCCATTTTTTCAAATTCAAATAACGGGTGCCCATTTCTTACAACATGAGGCAGGATTTTTTTTCTTGCCTTGGATTTTGGTTTGGGATAGGCTTGGTGAGACCAAGCCTATGCCTTGGCCTCTAAAGATTTGGCTAAGGCATTGAACTAACGAATTCATGTCTTGCCATAATTTTTAGAGGGTCTTCCTGATCAAATTTTTTTACGAAACAAAAACCCATTAGAGCTCTCACTGTCTTGATTTCAGAAATATAAATTTTATAGAGTTATGATTTTGTTTACTATTTTATTATTATTTTTTAATCAAAGGTGGTACCTAAATGTAAAATAGCAATGTTCACTAAACTTTAATAACTTTTTAGTTTTATATTTTTTCTTAAATTAATTTATATGTCATCAATCTACATTCAATTCTTTTGAAGTTCAAAAAAAAATTGAAAAAAGTGAAATTTTGATCAAATTATGGTGTCCGTACATGAGAGGTTTTAAAATTTTCCTTTATAGCCAATTAAAAATTAATTTAAAAAATATATTCATTAAAAAATTCAAGAAAAATATTTGCATCAATCTTTGGTGTGTCAGGTAACTCCATTTAAAAGGGTTCACAAAAATTTATTCATTTGTGTCAAATTATGGTGTTCGTACACGAGCATGGTATGGTTCTGAAACAACCATTTTGAAAAAGTGTTTTTTAAAGATACATACCAAAAAAATAATCTATCATATGGGTATACAAATAAATTACATATTCAAAAAGAAGATTCAAGGCACTACAATTTTTATTTACGAATTTTTTTTATATTTAACCTCTAAATGGCTCAAATTTTGGCATCAATTGACAAAATATTTCAAAAATTGGAAAAACACTTCCACTTTTTGGCCAAAAGTGAGACCCAACTTCTTGCACTGACCCATCTCTTACCATCTCTTACTCCCCCTTTTTGATAATAATGCCAAAAAGTTGTACAATATATTCAAATAGAGACACCAAAATGTGAGAGAAACTTGGAATGTACCTTGAGAATAAGAGCTAAAGTCTTATCACAATTCTATTGAAAAATTTTGTAGGTGGAGAGTACCATGTGAATTTCTACTAAAAGTTCAATCATATGGTCTACAATAGAAAAATTGTTATCCTGGACCAATGTTTTTGAATATGCAATATGCTTTTTCATCGTGTCCATGATTGGAAGGATCATGTTTTGGATATATATCAATGTGGACCTAATCTTGGCTTCTTCTCTCAGAAATTTCTCTTGCTTATCTGACAAAAATATCACCTTGATGTGATATGTTGAGCTTGAACTGGAGTCAAGCTACAAGCTTTGAGCACTAACCTTCATATCTATATCAATCTTATTCAATTTCTCTTTTATCTCCTTGGTATACTTGATAACATCACAAATTTTTCCAAAAAGAGATGTTACATTGGTGAAAGAGTGTTCAAGATTGCTCAAAATTGAAGATAGTTCTACCTGGTTTATGGCAATGTGCTGAGCAATGTGCTCAAGAGTTTTATTATCAAACTTTTTCTCTACCTTTTCTATTAGCCTCTCTTCACTAGATGTGTCCTCATTGAACTTATTGACTACTTCTTCTAATTTTAACAAAATGTGTTGAGATGAGTCCTCATCAACACCTATAGCCTTTGTTATTATATTGTTTGTATTTTCAATTATTCTGAACTCTCTATCTCTTTCGTCTCTGGGATGTTTCTACCTTGCCTTCTATTCCAAAAGTCAACTGACTAGTCTCATTTCTTCAATTGTAGTAGTATCCAGATCTAATTTAGGAATTACAATTTGTTTGTCCAAATCAATATCATCATCAATTTATTTACCAGTAAGAAAAAGTTTTAGGGGTTTCCTTGGTTCGACTTCTGACCTTACTTCCTTGGACTTAGAGATAGAAACAATTGTAGAGATAGTTGGACTTGCAGTGAAAACTTGAATAGGACCAACTGAAGAGATACTTCCTAGTACAATAAAAGAATCCAAAACTGATGTGCTATCCAAAATTGAAGTAACAATAGGTGGAGCACAAATTGGAGTACTTACAATAGAAGAACTTACAAGAACAAAATTTGGTGCTAACAAAGTTGAAGCAGTCAAAACTATAGAACATGATTATGAACTTACTATACATGCTACCGATGATGTTGACAAAATTGTAGAGCTAGATGCTTCACATATTTCTGATTTAGATGACTTCAGAGCTGATGAAGAGGAGGGTTGCAACTCAGTAGATGAAGTGGTAGATACTTCCATTATTGATACCTAGAGCTGAGAGGGAGAAAATAGTGATTGAATAGATGATGTGTCTATTGTAGTTGTTGTCACATTTGCTAAAGCTATCTCCAACCCTGATAATGTAGTAGTCTTTGGTGGAGAATGAGGAAGGGAGGCTATAACCTATGTTGCTATTCTCATTGGATCATTCTCTTTATCTCCTTCCTTATTTTCCTCTTCATCGTCTTCCTCTTTCTCTTCTTCATCATCCTTCATCAACTCTTGACATTCCTCACATTAATGGTAACACATGGAGTGTTATCTAATGTCATCATCATCATCATCCTTGATTTCTACTAGATTTTCACTGGGCTTGTGCAGATGATAGATGTTTTTCCACATGTTTGTAGCATCTCTAACCACATGCAAAATGTCTTTGATCAAAATCAAACATGTATGAAATCTAATCATCATTTTACCTTTGTTCTTTTTCATTGTTACCTTAACTTTTGCATCTATAAGATTAGGTAGTAACTTTCTCAAAGATTGCTCATATATATCTTTTTCTATCTGTACAATTGATTCCCATCTTGGTTGCAATCTTGCCAATAACTCATTTGAAATCTGAGGGGCAATTTGATCAGGGGAATATTTCCATTTTCCCATCTTATTGGGTACTAGCTCCTCAATTTGCATCTCAACATCTGTTCTAGTTTCAAACTTTAATACCTTGAAGTTTGTGATTCTTGTACCTTCTTTCATTTACTTCAACCTTTCTTGAAAGGTGAGTGGGGGCTTGCTAAACAAAACTTCACTACCACCTTTCTTCTTTGATCTCCTTGTGAATACAATTATAGAGGCTTTGGGTGGCTTGGTAATAATTGCCTTACCCTTCTTCTTCATTGGCTTTGCCTGCTTTTTAGATTCCTTCTCTTCTTCTTCTTCAAATTCCTCAATATGTTCACCTTTACCCTCAGTAAGAATGAGAGGGGTACTTGCAGTTTTCAACTTGGCTACCTTCCTCCTACCTTTTCTTATTGCCTGAGGTAGCTTGATTTCAAGCTCAATTCTGGATTTGGCTTCTTCATATGTTCCAAAGACAAGTAGCTTTGGATCTACTAGCTCATTCACTAGGGCTTCAATAATATTTTTTCTTTCATCAATGTTAACCTCGTATGGAAGAGGTTTCACCCATGCAATTCTAGGCCTGACTGCTTGGATATACACTTTATCACAATCAACCATAAAACATACATTATTTTTATAGTCCTCAACTATTTTAGGAGGAATTTTGAACTTTTTGTTCATCTTCTCCTTAAAAAATTCAAAGTAATTATCCATAATACTATCAAAATTTTCTCCCATTTCTACAATGAATTCATTAATCTGATACAAAATTGGAGTATCTTTCCTCCATACTATTGAACCTTTTGATAGGAAAAACTTTTGAACATAAAAGAAAAGACATGTTAACAAAGAACCAAATTTAAAGGGGTTGTTATTTGATGTCCTAATACTATCCATGTTTTTGTTCAACTGCTTCAACAATAACTCTAACAGATTAAATTCCATATTCTTCTTTACAACCTTGAATGCCAAATCAACTGCCTCACAAAATACACTATTCAAATGACTGGAGCTATAAATCTTGTGAGCAATAATGTGAATACCAAACCTTAATTCTAAGTTAGATGCTATGATAATCTTCAGACCTCTACCATCCCATTCTATTAATGTTTTCCTTTGAAGTTCATCCCAACGTAGGGTTTTGGTAGTTTTGGCCTTGTTCAGCATATGGAGACTAGTAATCTTATGAATCATTTTTTCATGATCATCACTAGCTGTTCTAACCACAACTGACCATTATGTGCATGACTAAGAATATACCTAATCCACTTAATTTGAAAATTCCTTGGCATATGCGGGATATGGGTTAACCCTTTGACCTCTAAATGCTTATGGTCATGTTTTAGAGAACCATCAACACACATTTGTCCTAGGGCACTATCCATCTCTAGGGTTCAAATCTCTTACACAAAACACTTAAAATGAGTGTGAATATCATTAATGAGAAGTACCTTTGGAGGAATTTGCGATTGAGATCCATTCAGATCTAGAGACTCTGCAACTATTTGAACTAACTTGAAATTGGGTGATTTCCATTCCATGCCTTCTACCAACATTTCTAATTCTCTTTTTTCCTTGCTACTACTGCTACTTCTGGCTGCCATGGTTTCTGAGTAAATGAGAAAAAAAAATTTAACAAATTCTTTGCTACAAATTCACTCGAGATTGCTTGGATGCACTTGGAAATTTCTCTACTATGTGTATTTTGAAGTTGTGGTGAAAAATGAAGTCAAATTCTACCCTTTGTGATGAAAATTCTCTATTAATGTTTGGTATCATAATGACATAATGCATGATAGACTATCATCCACTCACTGGGCTTGGTAGAAACTTGTGACTCAATAACTGAACAAAAATTTAATTACTCCTGACCTAGCTCAGTTGAGTCTATGATGAGCCTTGCTTAGTAAATGTTCATCTCATTTGATCCCTCTATATCAAAAATACTGAATTGGATCTTCTTCTTTCTTTCATTTGGAACTGCTTGAGATATAGCTTGAAGATATAGTTCCAGATCCTCTTTTAAGAATCTACTTGGAAATGGTGGAGTCACACACTTCTTGAGTGACATGGCCATCATTTGAACTAGTTTTCTTAGTAGATTTTGGAATCCACTACTATCTCATATGCTTTCTAATATTATCAGCTTTAGATTTCTTTTCATCTTCAACCTTTATTATGTTCATGTAATTCTTAGCTATATGACCAAGTTTAGTGCATGAATAACATCTTAGTGTAGTATCCTTCTTCCTCAAGTGATGCCTTGCATAGTTTATGCCAATGTGTCCATATTCTCCATAATAAGGACATATACACCAAGTATTGTAGTCCCAACCAAATATTTCCTTTACAAGTTGTTCAGCTAGATTGAATGGTTTAGATCTGCATTCAAATGCCTTGTGACCTTGTTTCTTGCATTTGTGACATTTACCTTCAAATTTTGGTTTCTCCTTGCATTCATTGGCTTTATGACCATGCTAACTACAATTGTAGCATTTTCCATTGAATTTTTCCTTTCCCTTATTCCAACATTTTTTTGATGTATGACCTAACTCACCACAATAATTTCAAATAGGTGTTTGATTCCTTTGAGCACCTTCTTTGGAAGATTCGCCTTCTTTTTTGTATCCAAGTCTTGCTTTACCTTTTTGCCTATACAGATTCTTCTCACTTTGTTGATTCAATTGATCCATGTTTGCTTGAAATTTCATTATCCTTTCATTAAGTTGTTTTTCAAAATTTAGATTAGCTTTCAATCTTTCATTGATTTTTCTTTTAGTGATTAAATCATTCCTTAAACTTTCATTTTTAGATCTTAGATTCATGATTTCCTCATTTGTATTGGAGAGCTAATTGATAAGACTTTTTTGCTAAAGGGATTGATTATTCCTTACTTCCAAGTCTTCATTTGCCTTATTCCTTTATTCCAAGATTTCACATAATCTTATTGATTGAATTTCCTATACTCTTTTCAATTTTCTTACCTCTTCTTGTAGAGAGCCATTCTTTTCTATGAGGTCTTTGATTGCCTCATTTTCTTCATATGAACTACTTGAGGGGAAAAAGTCTTCAATCTTTTCTTCAACATACCAGTGGTCATTCATTTGTTTTGCAAGTTCATTTCTTCTTTTCAGAGATTGGGAAAGATGCTCTCTTGCTTCCTTGAGTTGAGCTATGGCCATCTCTGGATCTAGCTTCTCATTCTCAATAGCTTTGTCAAGTCTAAATATCTCCATTGTCCTTCATCTTTTCTCAAGCTATCAAACTTTATCCTGAGAACAACTAGGCACTAATACCAATTCTTGGAAATAATCAAGACTAGCTAAGTTACTGAGAGGGGAGGAGTGAATTAGTAACGTTGAAAATTTTCAATTATTCAGCACTTAACAATGTAAATCATTCACCATTAATTGATCTATTTTACTGCATGCATAAGAAACTAAAAGATAAACATTCATGACACATGAACACAGAATTTTGGTGACCTAGAAACCTTCCAAATAGAAAGTAAAAATGGGGTGGGGATGATACCCACAAAACTTCACTACTGTAGTATAAAGTTGGCTTGCTAAGGCTTATATTGACCACTTCTGATGATCTACCCTATTAAGAGCAATTTGGACTACTAGATCCACCTTGTTAAGGTTTTACAAACATACAATGAAGTATGCACTCTATTAAGAGATTTAAAGAAAGATGGTTAAGTTTACCCTATTAAAGGATTTAGAAAATTGATTCACCTATTAGGATGAAAGATGAGATTTGACTTACAACTTGATTGTTGATTAGATCCTTGAAGTATAGATCACCTCTTGTGATAGATATAAATTTAGTGCTCGTTGTAGATCTTGTTGAATATTCTACTCTGGTACTGATTCACATTCACTCTTCTCATTACATTACATATCCATCATCCACATACTCATTTGTTCAATCATAGATTGCAAATGATACAATACATTACATATATATACCATTCCATTATTTACAAATACAAGGTTGGCTAAAACACAAGTAAGCAAAATATTACTAAGTTGGCCAAATAGTAGAAATGCAGGTTTTGTAAGCTAACTCGGTGAACTTCTAATAGTCAACATCCACTACATTACTTGGCATTGTCATGCACTCAGTAGAAGTAGAGGCTTGGTCCATACTAATCACACAACATAGCTTCAAACTTGGTAACCATTGGAGACTCGATAGATATAGTGTTACTCGATAGATACTTAATCCTTTGTTTACCTTGCTTTCACTCAGTAAATACTACACATCCATTACTCAGTAGAAAGTTGCTTCTTATCACACAAACTGATGACTTGATAGACACTATGAAGCTCAGTAACCACTAACTACTCAGTGATAACTATTGGACTGTGCACTGTCTAATTTCACTCAGTAGCTTCTAGAATGCTCGATATGAACTGCTCAACTAATAAACTTACTTGGTAACCACTAAATGCTCGATATAAACTATAGACTAATTGATGAGCTTGGTAACCATACATAGTTGAATAAGTGTTGTCACTAATGACAAATATAACATAATGCCAACAAAGAACAAAGTCACTTCCTTTGATGGGGACACAACCCAACAACCAGAATAGACACAATAGAAAGGGGAAATATATTAACTGAGAAAATAAGCTGGTACAAACAGTGCAGAGAAAATAAACTCAAAACATGCCCTGCGGGCTTACAATAGCATAAATCTGGAGAATATTTCTCCTTTTAGCACCTCCTCTCAAGCTCCAATCCGAACTGCCTTTTACAATGCCAGAAATCTCCTTAAATAGACCCCGAAGGGTTAAGGACTAGGAGTACATTCTAGAAAGTGCTAGTAGGCATCCACCGACAAAATAGAAGGTTCCGAAAGCTGTGTTAGAAGTCGGTGCAATTCTAGAAGAATCCAGAAATGGTAGCCGAACTTCCGAGAGGCATAACTTTTGAACCATAACTCCGATTGATGAACCGTTTACATTTTCGAAAAGCTCTCGAAGCGCTCTATAGCCCTATGGACCAGCTTTGCTCGTCCCCCATTTTTCGACCCTTTTCAAGGTCATTTAATTCCCCAAACCTGACTTTGAAGCATTCTTAGGGGGTCTCCAAAACCTGAAAAACTGCAATAACTTTCAAACCGTGGGGCCTTTTGACCTGATTCTTTTTCTGGAATGCTCTAAATCTTGATTACATTCATCTAGCCAAGTCACACCTTCTAGGTCACCAAAATGATGGTCAAATTGCATGCTCCTATTTTTTTGGGATTTTTAAATGCACTGATAGTTGAACTATGAGAGTTGGAACCTTTATTTGAGCCAAATGGGTATCCAAAAATGTAAAGACATAAAATATAAACTAAGTCTAAGTACATTTTTTGGGTGACACAGGATTGCCCTTATACCTCTGGATGCTCTTGCATCATCCTTTCTTCCTGGACCTCCTCATGAAGATTACAATGGATGCCTTTGGAGGCTTGGTGATATCACCTTGCCCTTTTTCTTCAAAGGTTCTTCTTCTTCTTCTTCTATTTCTTCTTCATCCTCTACCTACTCTTTATCTTACCCTTGGTTAACATGAGAGGTGCACTAGATTTCAGTTTGGCTATCCTCCTCTTTCCTTTGTTAACCACCTAAGGTAGCTTGATTTCCAGCTCTATTCTTTCCTTTTCTTCTTTTTAAGTATCAAAATAAGGGGCCTTGGGATCCAAAGGTTTATTTACAAGGGCTTTAATGATATCCTTGGTCTCATCAATGTTTACTTGATAGCCAAAAGGCTAGAACCATACAATTCTAGGCTTGACTACTTAGATGTATACCTTGTCACAATCAACCATAAAAAACACATCATCCTTGTAGTCCTCAACTAACTTCTTAGGTATCCTGAACCTATTTTTTATTTTGTCTTTAAACACATCAAACTAGTTGTCCATGATGCTACCATAGTTTTCTCCCATTTCTATAATGTATTCATTTATTTGGTAGAAAATTGGCACATCCTTTCTCCAGACTATAGTGTCTTTGGAAGAGAAAAAAATTTTACACAAAAAAATAAAAATGTTATCAAAGAACCAAATTTGCATGGGTTATTTTTGGAGGTTCTAATGCTTTCCATATTTTTGTTGAATTTCCTCAACAACAACTCAGCAAGCTCATAAGATAAGTTATTCTTCACCAATTTGTATGCCAATTCCACAGCTTCACATGATACACTATTTAGATGGCTTAAACTATATATCTTGTGAGCTATAACATGAATACCAAACTTGAGTTTTGCATTACTGGCACTACTTATTTTCATGCCTCTATTGTCCCACTCAACTAGGGTTTTCTTTTCCAACTTAGTTTGACCTATGGTTTTGATGGTTTTGGCTTTGGTGAGAATGGGAAGACTAGTGATTCGATGAATCATCATTTTGGATATCAATATTGGTTGTTCCAACCATAATTGACCACTGTGCACCTAGCTAAGAACATACCTAATCCATTTAACTTGAAACTCTTAGGGCATATGGGGAATGTGACTTAAACCTTTTATTTCCAAATGTTGATGCTTGGGTTTTAGGGTTCCATCAATACACAAATGAGCTAGGGCATCATCCATCTCAAGAGTACCAATTTCTTGAATTGCACATTTAAAATAAATTCTAATGTCATTAACAAGAAGTACCTTGGGAGAGATTTGCAATTGAGCTCTGCTAGGGTGTAGGGTTTTTGCAACTTTAGGCATAAGCTTGAAGTCCAACACTTTCCACTCAACACCTCAAATCAAAATATCAAAACCTTTCTTTTCCTTTTTGCTAGTCCTGGATGCCATTTTCACTTGGTAGCTTGAGAGAACTCTGAAAATGATTGCAAGAAATTCACTCAAGTTTCTTGACCACACAAAAAATAGCACTTCATAATAGTTGTCAAAAATTTATAGTGAAAAATGATTTTGCTTCCATTCTTTTTGTCAAAAAAAATTCATTAATGCTTGCTATGGTGGTAGATGAGTTAACATAATACTTGGTAGGTTGTCATCCACTACTCTGTATTGATCACTTGATAAAGTTTTCATGACTTGGTAACCATAAGTGCCTATGTTACTCCCAACCCTTCTCGGTGGAGTCTATGACCTGACCTTACTCGATAAAGGAGGTAACTTGGTAATAACTAATACAGATCTTTCTTAGTGATCCCTTTTTATCTTGCATATGGATTTGGATCTTTGTCACCTTTCAACTAGAACTAATGTTGATGTCTTCTTTGATAGCCTAGTTTCATTTCTTTCTTAAGAACTTAGTTAGAAGTGGTAGAGTCACCTAGTTCTTGAGTGACTTGACCATCATTACTTAGATTGATATCCTTGGTATACATAGGAATCCATTTTTTTCTCATCTGCTTTCGAATGTTATTAGCTTTTACCTTCTCCTTATCTTCAATCTTACCAGTATTCATATAGTTCTTTGCAATATGACCAAGTTTTTTACAAATGTAACACCTTATAGTGGCATCTCTTCTTCTCATATGATGTTTAACACAATTCATACCAATATGTCCATATTCTCCATAGTAACGACATCTACACCAAGTATTGTAATCCTAGCCAAATATTGCTTTCAAAATTTGTTCTATAGGATTCATTGCCTTTATTTTTCATTCTAATGCCTTGTGTCCATGTTTATTGCATTTATGATAGTTTTCTTCAAATTTTGGTTTTTCTTTGCATTCATTAGCCTTGTGACCATGTTAATTGAAATTGTAGCATTTTCCATTGAATTTTCCTTTTCCATTACTCCAACATTTGTTAGATGTATGACCTATCTTAACAAAATTATTGTAAGTAGGTCTTTGATTCCTTTGAGCACCCTATTCGAAGGATTCACCTTCATTTTTGTATCGAATTCATGCTTTTCCTTTTTCCTATAAAGGTTTTGCTCATTCAGTTGAACTGTGTCTACTTGTGATTTCATCATTCTTTCATTGATTTTTCTTATCATTGTTTAGGTCATTTTTTAATCTTTCACTAATTTTCTTTTTAGATCTCAATTCATTTCTTATTCTTTCATTGATTTTTCTTTCAAAATTTAGATCATTTCTTAATCTTTCATTGATTTGTGTTTGTCTTATGGTTTCCTCATTTGCATTAGAGATTTGATCCATAAGGTCTACATGTTGAAGGGATTGGTTCTTTATCTCATTGTTCCTTCCATCCATTTCTTCTTTTATCTTGTTCCTCTATTCCATGATTTCACGTAACCTTACTGACTAAATTTTTTGTTCTCTTTTCAACTTTCTTATTTCTTCTTGCAGGGAACCATTCTTCTCTAGGAGTTCTTTGACTGCATAATTTGCTTCATCTAAGCTTTTTGAAGGGGAAAAGTATTTAATTCTTTCTTCAATGTAGGGATGATTGTTCATTTGATTTGCAAGTTCCTTTCTTCCTTTCAAGGATTGGGAAAGTTTCTCCTTAGCTTTCTTGAGTTGTGCAATGGTCATTTCTATATCCAACTTTTCATTGTCAATAGGCTTATCAGGTCTAATTATCTATGTATCCTTGATCTTTGCTCAAGTTGTTAAACTTTATCCTAAGAACCACAAAGCTTTGATACCAATTTTTGAAAATATTCAAGACTATGCTAGGTTACTAAGAGGGGAGGGGTGAATTAGTAACTTCTAAAACTTCTACCAATTTTAATTCTTAATTCAATAAACTAATTAGCATTTAATTCATCACATGTTATCTAATTTCATGCATGAGACACTAAAAATATAAAAGCATCCACAACACTTGAACACAATGATTTGGTGAACCAAAATCCTTCTAAGTAGAAAGTAAAATTGGGGTGGGGATGTTACCCAAAAACTTTAATACTGCAGTATAAAGTTGGCCTATTAAGGCTTACATTGATCACTTTTAAAATGATCTACCCTATTAGGAGAAAATAGGACTACTAGGTCCACCTTGTGAGTGGATTTTCAAAAATACAATGAAGTATGCACTCGGTAAAGAGATTTAGAAAAGACTATTAGGTCTACCTTGTTAAAGAATTTTAGATGGTTTACCTACTATGATGAACCAATACATCTCTAATTTGCAACTGAGTTTGCTGATAGAGATTCGTTGATGTACTTTTCACCTTTTTGTGATAGATTTTTCACTGCTGCTCCTTATGCTAATATGGCCTTCATAAAACTTTGTCTTCTTCTTACTTTCACATTCTTGCACTTGCATTTCACATTCATTACATTCCATACTACATTTGATATGATATAATACATCGCATATATATAACAATCCAATTTACAAAATTACAAAGTCGGCCATGACACAAGTTAACACAAATATTATAAAGTCATCCCACATGAAGATATTCAATTTTTGAAGACTAACTCAATGAGGTTTTGATACTTGGCATCATCATGCTCTTGGTGAACATAGAAGCTTGGTCCATACTAATCACTTTCAAGTAGTCTTGAGCTTGGTTTGCACTCGTGACTCAAGAGATATTGTGCAACTTAGAAAACACTAAAACACTTGGTTACCATGAAGTGGCTTGGTCAATAATGCATTTACATCACATGAACTAAGAACTTAGTAGAAACTACAGTGCTTGATAACCATTGACTTCACATCACATGAACTACTCAGTTTGCACTGCTGAATTTCACACTAACTGAATCTACTTGGTAACCACTGGAAATAGTCCAAAGGACTTGGTAGCAACTATAGAATCTTGGTGGCTACTAAATTACATGGAACACACTGTAAATTATTCAAAGAGATCAATAGCTATACAGAATCTGAATAAGTGTGTGTCACTAATAACAAACTTGACTAATATGTCAACACCATGATGTGTCATGCACATATGTCATGGTGATGTCAATATCATGTAAAATATTTGAATTAAAAATATGTTATTCCACAAAAATATAAATTAGTAAAAAAATGGAGTTAATGGTGGAAAATATGACTTAGGAAATTGAGAATTTCCATGGTTTTTGAATGATGAATCAATTAATTAATTGAGGATGTTAGCTAGGAAGAACAATTTATAAAATGATATAGGATTAAATTATGGATTATTTAATCCTATAGAGAAAATTACTAGACAATTGGCCAATTTGATTAAATAAGTGTGATAGTATTCTTTGATAAAATGTGATGATAATGGAGATTGACTAAGATGATGATGGATAGACCAAAGCCATGGTCAAATTGATTGATTGATTGAAATTGATAACATGCCAAGGAAACATGACATGAATTAAGGACATGTAACATTTAACTGACATTATAACATGCTAAAAGATCAAGATTGATTGATAAATAAAATTGATAGACAACATCAATGTTATTAAATAGTTGAAAATTCTATGTTCTAACATTGAGAGACTTGAGAATGTCTAAGATCAGATGATGTGAGTGAAAGTTGGACCTAGCATTAAGAGCCATGATAGAACTATGGTTAGATTGATAAGATTTGATAGATTGATAGGTTTCCAAGGCACTAAAAGCCATAGAAATGCATAGGATTAGACAAATGATGATATATCTAGGATGTTCAACATGTTCTAGGTTGATTGAGACTAATTCTGAGTAGATCTCATGTGATTCTAAGTTGATTTGATATGATTTTTGATGATGATAAAATGGTTTTTAAATGATATGAAATTGATGTAGAAAAGGATATGAATGATGAAAGACACTGTTGAGATATGATCAAGTTGGCCAAAAGATCAAAGTTAGTGTAATGAGATAATGGAATGAAACCTTAGATGCAAACCATTTTTGAGCATCTACAATTAGAACCAAGAATGTTGTATGTTGAGCCATTGGGCTACAAAGTATCTGAGGAAGAAATTGAAAGATATGTAATGGTAATCTTTAAATCAGACAAGGATGAATAATTTGATATATTTGGGACTTATAAAGAGTTGATGCAATTATTCAGCCAAGCATAGATTGAGAAAACAAGAATGAAAAATGTTGAAACTATGATGAACAAGACCATGTAGCAAGTAGGGATGACAACAAAAGAGGTGATTATACTAAGGCATACCATCAAAGGTATGAGGAAGATAGGCCAGAAAGGGTTGATGTATGTACCACCCTTGGCATGGACATAGCTATATGAGGAATTCACAATAGAAGTTCCATATATAACAACACCTATAGCATAATATGTAACAATGTCATAGGAGAAGGCATCTATTACACCCACTATTCCACTATCCAAAACATTAGAAGAAGAAGAGGAAGTAGAAGCGGTTGAAGTCAAGAGGAAGCCAACCAAATTGGCTAAAGTAAAACAAGAATCCACTAATTCTCTTGGAAAGAAAAGGATGAAAGCTATGGAAATAGGACCTAGAAAGAGACATAAGGAAGTAATTCCTAATATACCTAAGAAGAAGATGTGAGGTCAAATAGATCCTTAGAAGTTAGTAGTAAAGAAACCAGAAGCTATGAGCATTGGAAGAGATTCATGGAAGACTAAGATTGAAAAGATTGATACAACAATCATTGATGAAGGTGATTTTGTACAATTAAACAAGTTTTAGAATTTATACATTGGAATTGATAGATTGAAGCTAGAGAATGCCATTATTAGAAACTTGATAGTGTCCAATAAAATATTTGAAGACATTAATTATGAGATTCCTAAAGATCTCCATGAGAGGTTAATAAATAGAATAATGAGGGTAGTAGATAAATCCAAAGGAAATAGAGAAAATCAACTCAAAAATTATGGTAGATTGATAGCAAGGAGCACCTAGAAAGTCTTCTAAAGAGTCAAGTGAACCCTATCATAAAAAAAAGACTAAAGTTATATTGATTATGGGAGGCAACTATCAAGAAGTCAATGAAGAAACAAAAAAATCCATAATATAGATGATGGCAGTTCTAAATAAGGGAGTGGCAACAATGCCTCAAATTACCATTGGTAGAACCACAATGTAGATTGGTAGCACAAAGATCACAATTAACACTTCTAAAGATCCTTTTAAGGATTTTGGCACCAATGTTGGCAATTTAACCAGCTACACCAGCTCTAAGGAAGATGATGAAGAAAATAAGAAAAAGGAGCAAGAAAACAAAAGGAAAGAAGAAGAAAAGAAAAGAAAAAGAGAAGAAGAAAACAAAATGAGAGAAGAAGAAAACAAGATAAAAGCAGAGGAAAAACAAGGAAGAATAAAGGAGGAAGAGAAAAAGAAAGAGGAAGAAAGAGATAAAAAGGAAGAATGTAACACAAAAAAGGAAAAAGAAAAGAAAAAGAAGGAAGAAGAAGAGAAGAAAAGAAAGTGAGAGGAAAATAAAAAGAAGAAGGAAGAGGAAGATAAAAAGAGGAAGGAAGAGGAAGATAAGAAGAAGGAAGAAGAGAACAAAAGAAGAAGAAGAAGAAGAAGAAGAAAAGAAGAAAAAAGAGGAAGAGGAAAAGAAGACAAATGTACCTAGTTCCTCTAGGACATCTCTCACAATCGCAGGATTGATAGGTTCTGACGATGATGATTAGACTAAGTTCATCTCATCACTAAGAAATATCATTAAAAGAAATAGGAAGATGAAGAGATTGCAAAGTTCTCTGATGGAAGTCTTAGAGAAACTTTAGAGGACCTTGATTGTAAAGTTGATAGAATTAGACCTAAAGGACAAAGAAAAAAATTTAGTACAAGATTTTGATGTTAAGTTCATGATTTTTTTTTGAAATTACATCCATTCAAGCTCATACAAAGAATGATGCACATATATTTGACATTTTTTGTCAAAAAATCAAAAATGACCTTGGAGCTATTAATACATGAATCAAGGAGCTAAGATGATGTGAGAAACAAGGTAAAGAACTATATACTAAGTCTGCATTATCATTTAAGTTCACCAAGTGTTGCAATGATGAGATAAAGAGAAAACATGAAGAACTATAGGCATTGTTAGATTAGCTTCAATAACCTAACCAGAAGCTCGAAGATCTTGAGGAAAAAATAGAAAAGACTTTTGATGAAATAAATCTTATTGAGATGAACAGAGAGAGGATAACCTATAGGTTCTCACTTTTGAGAGAAGAGAGTTTAGGAATCTTTTAAGAATAAGGCATCTTTTAAGAAGTTTGTCTACTTACACCTAAATGCAATCAAAGTAGCATCTTATGGACTTTGCACCTTTCTCAAATCATCTTAAGGAGTAAGAGAAGCATGGGAGAAGAATCTTAAAGGTCTCAAGACAAGTTTTAATGGTTGTAATTCATGCTTATCTACCTAAGTATAGAGTTATAGATCAAATATTTTGAATTGCATAAAAATTTTGAGACCTTTTTCATTAATGTCAAAGGGGGAGTTGTATAATGGAAGGAGGAGTATGTTAGAAATAGATAATACTAGGGGGACAAGGAGGGGTGTTGAATTAGTATTCTACAAACTTTTACCCACAACTAAATATTGTTAGTTAATTTATAACTTGCATATGAAAGTAAAACAATAATGCTAAACAATAAATAAAACCATGCACATAGATAACTCATAGCACTATTATTTGTTATCTAGAGAAATCATGGCCAAGGGAAAACCCTGGTGGGGATGATACCCACTAGATAATTAACTAAACAATAGGATCCTAATAAGGATATTGACCTTGTTAGGAGTCTATGAAGCACATATAGTGTCTTGAGTCCCTATTAGGAGACTAGGCCTTGTTAGAAGCCTCAACCTTATTAAGAGTTGATAGAAAACATACAATGTATGCAGGAAGAACCCACTACCCTAACATTCAATATTACAATTTAGTTCATCACAAGAATAGATATACATATAATACTTGCTACCTATTGTACTTCACACTTGTTCTAATCATACATTAGAATTTGCATCAAAAAAGGATCACATATCTTTTATATGATTCACGTATCACTTAACACTTGCTTATCTATCATAGATAACACACTTATGTTCACAAGATAAGATCTTTAGTTATACCTCACATATTCAAAAAATTATGCTAATATGGCCTTTATGTGTTCAAACGCTTGACATAATAATGTTCACATACTCAACTTGTCATAACTTAGTAATTATTTTGTAACCAAAATAATTCCTAAGGTTGTACAATCCAATTCACTACTATTCTTTGTTCTACACTGCTAAATACCCACACTAGTATTTAAATCATAACTTGTGCCATACTATCCATAGATACCTACACACTGCATGATATATGTCATGAAGATGTCCTTAACTTCTCAACAACTAACTCTCAATGATTCATCCATACACTTAACATATATTCATTGTGTTTTTGTAAACTGTCTAACACTTAGACAATTTTCTATATCTAATGCATAAATGAAGTGTTGAATGTATGTTGCCATAAATGTCAAAGGGGGAGTTAAAATGTAATAGGAGATATAAGAAAAGATGGTTATAAAATATGATGATCTACAAATTTTGAGGTTTTGTAAAACAATTTAAGGCCAAGGTTTTCTAAATTTTTGATCAATATTTTGGGACTTATCAAATTTTCACATATGTTGCCATCAATTCCAAAGAGGGATATTGTTGAAAATTTGGTGAAGAAGATAAGTTGGATTTTTCATTTATGGTAACATATATCTTCTATAAAGAAGGTACAATGTATAGATGAAGATTCAATAGTTAGATTTAGAAAATTGTCTAAGTATTAATTTGTTTATCTGGCAAAGAACATATAGTTTTATATGTATAATTCACTAAGGCATTATGGGATTTTCCATAGTTAGGTACAAATAATACTAAGTGTCAAGATAATGTATTCAAGTGCATGAGTCAGTACAATTAGTACAAAAGAACGTATGATAGTTTTATCGACTATGGTAGTATATAGATAGAATAGAGCATGATAGGAAATGATTAATTGTGAGTTAAGGAATTTTTTTTTGAAATAATTAGTTCACTAATTAGGGATGGCATCCTAGATGTTAACTCTAAGAAAGAAAGAGTTAATTTTGTATTTTGTCAAGCATCTAAAATCTTGAAGGCCAACTAGATAGTATGTTTTAAATTACAAAGGTATAATACCTAGTTTTGGGCTAAAGCTTGTAGGATACTAATTCACCCCCCTATTATTTCATGTTTCTATAGTAGGGACAACAATTTTTTTTAATTATAAAAATTGTTAAGGTATTGTATTCTCTTAATAAGGTCTTATTATAACTATAACTCAGAAAGCCTCAAGACCAACTCAAAAAATTATTTTGAGGACATGGTATAAAGGAAAATTATTTTCCTTGTGATGAAGAATGTATATGCAAGAGAATTGTATTAAATTTTTGAAGATTGCTAAATGTGAATAAACGATTAAAGGGATCATTGTGATGCAAGTTTGAAGTTCTAGTATTAAGATCTAAGAACTGTTTTGGTCTGGTAAAGGAATGAAAAGAGCAAAAAGAAAGAATTTAATTTTCTGAGATTATTTAAATTTCTATTATTTTGAAAGAATAATAGAGATGTCAATTGTATAGTGAGTTCAGATTTGTTGCCCTTGAATTTGTTTAGATAGTGGGTCCATCTACCCTCTACAACTCCTAAGAAGGTTGGAATCTCCTCATAAGGATTCAAAGTCTCCTAGTAGGAACTGATATGTACTAAATGTATCTCATTATCCCCTAACATAGCCCATCCTCTTAGAAGGAACTTATATAACTAGTACATCATTTTATGGGTGCCACCCCCACCAGGGTTTTCTCTTTGAGCAAGAATTTAACTAGTTAACATTTGTGTACATGTATCTTCTTATGGCTACTATTGTTATTGATCACATATTTGAAGTTTAAGAAGGTTGATAAAAGTTTTATTGATCTAATAATTGATTCATCACACCCCCCACCCCCTCTTAGTTATCTTGGTGGAATTTACTTTTTAACACATCTAAGATTCAATGTTATGTTGTAGGACCCTTTAAGACTCCTTACAATCTATTTAATAGACTAATACATGGTAAGGGGTCATAATATGTCCTAAAACACATTAAAGTGCCCTACCAAAACCTAATACCCCTTCCCATTTATTGGTCGTAAGGGGCCCTAAGAGGTCTTAAGGGAATTTATGACACATTAATATGTTCTAGGAAAATATTTAAGACATCTTACCATACACTAGTGTATGGTAAGGGGTCCTAAGATCCCTTATGATACCTTTAGAACCCTTAGGAATAGATAATAATAATATTATATAATGAAATAAAAAATCGAGAAAATTGTAAGAAATATAAAACTCAATATATAGAATTTTTTTCTATTGTTTTCATCTCTTTGAAAGGAAAAAATAGATATAATCTTCAAATCAATACCATTACTTTTGTTTCAAATTCAATGACCTAATGATAATAACTTTGGTTTCTAGAGCCACTCACAATAGCTTGAAAATACAATTTATTATATAGATTCTTATTACTTCAGATTTGAGCATTCAAAAAAATTAAGGTGGGATATCTTTCTCCACATGATATTTGGAACAAAATGGAAACATCTTTCCATTCATTTGTCTATAAAAAATTAGAAGTTTTTATAAGCTTAATAAGAAGAAATGAAAACAAAAAATGAGTTTATACTTATAATTCATTTGGTGAACTATGAATTTGGTAAGTTTCTATTTCTAATTTTAGAAAAAAAATTGTAAATTTGAATGAAAAAAACAAGAATAAAAATACAACCGAAAAAGATAACTATCCCCAAAAAGTCATTTTCATGAAAAAAGCTCCGACACAAAGCCTATTAATGTAATAATCAATATCATAATTGATTATCTTGTATGTCAAAGTGCATCCAAATTTACCTAATCAAGAAAAAAAAATTAAGAGTAAAAAGTATACATTAATTAATTTTGATATTCAAAAAATCTTGTGTACACTCTAACATGGTGAGCGACACAGTATTGTTTTAATAATGAATAGTTTTTATTTTATTTTTGTTCATCACCATAATAGAGTAAACTCCAATATATTCTCAAATTCCTCATTTTTGCATGTCCCATGAGAGCAATGATTTGGCTTATTTCAACTAAAAAAGTTTATTAAAAAGTATATGGATTATGAATAGTTAAACTTATAGAAATAAATTTAATAATATAAAATATTTTATTTTCATTTGATTTTTAAGAATTGTAGTTATTTTAATTAATTTAAATTATAGTATAGTATTCACAAAATAAGTGTATTTCTATGTAGACTCGTGCCTGGATGTGACAAATAGTTTTGTGTATCTTTATTCTAAATAATTAATTAATTATTAATCTTCTACTTTAGTATTTTTATAATAAAAAAATCTTGTGTTTGACCACCTTAACTAATTCAAAACCATGCAAAAATTATTTTTTCTTTTATTTCCTTGTAGTAGAAGAAGCATCGAATGTGATGCATCTTTTGGATTTCAACAATGTTGTACCATTTGAATGTTATAGTTATTTTTCAAGCAGTATGTCAATCAACATTTATACATGACTCTATCTTAAAATAAGTAATAATTACTTACTAAACTTGTAATTTGATAAACCTTACATTTATGGAAAATTAAAAAAATTCTTAAGAAACCCTTTTCATTTCATCAAATTTTGGTGAAAACAAAGTTGTGAGCTACATGTTTGAAGTAAAAAATAGACAAGAACATACCAAAAATAGATATTCAAGAGGTTTTTTAAGTTGACCATATAGGATTGGTATCAAATGCTATAGTAGGCCTTATAAAAGTATTAATTTTTTTCATTTATTAGTAGAATGGGTACAAAAAAAAGTTGGAATAGATTTTGAAATGCTTTGCAGTAGTTTAGGAATACATAATTTTTAGACTATCACTTTTTGGCACACCATGATCCTGCACATACCCTAGTGATTAATGTTAGAATAATAGGAGGATTCTACCAAATAGTTTGTATAATCAAGTTCAAAACTATCTCAAATTATAACAATGGATTTTGAAATTTTCATATTTTTAACTTAACGACTATGCTAAAAAAATATATATTTATTTAGAATTTACAAAAATATGTCAATTCCCCCTTGTTGTGTTGAAGAATTTTAAAGTATCTTGATGAGCACAAGAAGGATCAAGTTGTGTTTAATACAAGTCCCTAACATCTAAAAGGGATGTGGTCAAGTCTATGCCTTGAGCAAATTTGGTTTAATGGATGTAATTTAGTGTTTAGCTCTTAAATAAAGGGCTTCACTAAAAACGATGATCTCCATCAAATATATAATAATGAAATGAAATGAAAAATTTAAATAGGAGACAATTTATCATATCTAAGATAATGAGGTAAATTTTTAGGCTTGCTGATGAAAATTAGTTTATATAGGATTGTTTACAAAAATAAATATTTTATACTCTTTTTATTGTAATGTAAAGTGAACATGTAATTTCTCCTCTCTAATTATTGATGCCTCTTGAAAATAATTTATTTATCTACATTCATTATGGTTTTGTGGGATTTCTAACAAGGAAAGTACATTATTAAATGTTTAGAGTTTATACTTGTACACCACTATTGCAATTTATAGTACACTAAATTATAACCACATAATTGTCCATTCCCCTAGAATTTGAGTCAATCTATTTCAACCCTTGCCTTGGTCTTTTAACTCTTTGAATGTTCAACATCATTTTAAGTAGAAATATTTTTGTCTCACCTTTTCATGAGTCACATCTTTCCTTTGTCATGTGTCATTTTTTAAAGTGACTTTCTTGGGTACAAGCACATCATAAAAATGTCCATAGGTTGTAGATTTATCCACCTATATTTCTATGTTGAAATGTTGTGTTGTTATCTCTAACCACTATTGTCTATTAGTGTCCATCACTTAGTCATTTATAAGGTAGAGTCAGATAGTCATCACCATTACCGAGCTACTATACAGAGGTTGAGTCATGTACATAAGATAGTATGTATTGAGTAATTCTATAGAATTTGAATAAGTATAATCAAAAAGAAATTTTCTATATAGACCAAGCTCACTCGATGAGAAAGGAATTTATTAGGCAATGAGAAAAATTCCAAGTATACAAGTACTAATTGATATAGTATGTGTTGAGAAAAATATATGCCAAGCATTAGGACATTAATAAAGACTAGGAAATATCAATGCTAAGCAATGCAGAGTCTACACAAAAGTCAAGAATAGGATAAAGTTGCAGGCAAAATAATTATCAAGCCAACTTGGATAGATTAGTTAAGTTTTGAAGAGGTTCTTATAGAAAATTTAATACTTGTTAAGGTTTTTATAGAAAAATTACATTGCATGGATCACATATCCCCATGTGTATGTTCAATGATTAGGATGCAAAGGAAAAAAATGGAACCATCTAGAAGACTCTTCATGGAATCCTTATATAGAGATGATCTTAACCTAGATCAAGTGTGTGTGTGTGGAAGCGATTTTGTGCAAGTGTGTGAAGATTAGAGAGAAGAAGATTAGAAGTCATTCAAGGGTTTCATTATCATTTAACAAAATAATTGACCTATTAATAAGTGATGAAAGTGGATGGGAAAGAAAAGAGTATCAAATCAAAAGTGAGGATTAGTTAGAAAGGAGAAGACTCAAAATTAGCTTACTAAGAAAATTGAGAGTCAGGTTCTAAGTCAGTTTTAATAGACTTGAATCAAGGTAAATCTCTAAATAGAGTGATCTTAATAGATCTTTGTAAATATCCCAACAGATTCCTTACTTAGTTGTAAGTGTTGTATCCTCTAACAAGGTGAAACCTAAAAGTTTCTTAAGTCTTTAACATGATAGAATCCTGATAGAGTAGATCATATATTATGGTCAAACATTTAAATCCTAACTAGTTAACTTTATTACTACAGTAGTGAAGATTTGTGGGTGTCATCCCCACCCTAGTTTTACCTTCACCTTGGAAGGTTTCTAGGTAAAAGAATACAATGTTATGTGTTATTATTTTCATACATTTGATTGAATTGATTTACATGTTACAAAAAGTCTACATTTATAGATTTCCATGCATAATTTATTATCGGATGTGGATGAATCTATGAAAAGATATAAATAATTATAGATTCTGACTCACCCCCCCCCGCCCTCTTAGTATTTAGTTTACTCCTCCATAAATCAATGATTTGTTACTAGAGAAAATTTTATCTAAAGGAAGCTTAAAGGCTTGGAGATTAGGTCTTCGAAGATGGAAACTTTCATATTGGACAAGTAGATATTGAAAATTAGGTGATTAATATCCAACTCACATTGCATAAACTAGAGTAGGAAAGAAAAGATCTAAAGGATTATGTAAAAAAGGAGAAAGGAAATTTCCATATAGATAAAGCAATTCTCTTATGAAGAAATTGAAAATGAAAGACTATTTGGGCCAATCAATCCTAATGGAAAAGCATATGCTAAACTACTTGAAAAGAAAAACTCCTCAATGATGAGATAAGGGCACTAAAAAGAGAACATGAAATCCAATTAGTAAGACTATGTGAAGTGACCAAAGAAAGAAAGAAAGCTAAATAAGAAAAAACCATGGAAGAAGATGACAAGAGGGTAATGGCTAACAAACTAGAAGAAAGGATACTAGATGTGCATAAGCTCACAAATACACAAATGGATATGATGAATCAACTAATGACTAGAAATCAGAAACTGAATAATGAGGATGTGGATATTGCAAAACTGGAATTTCACAATGAGATGCTAAAGAATGAACTAAAGAATGTGAAGGAATCTATGGAAAAATTAAACAAACAGTGAAATATTTTGAAGAAATTATGAATTCATAAAGTCATCTAATGAGTGAGGAAATTCATGCACTAAGAAAGGAGAATCATCCAAGAATGGAGAAATGAGAAATGTAAAGCCTAAAGACAAGCCAATTGGCTATCACAATGGAAAAATTGGTCATACTAAAAATATTTTTCAAACAAAATATGGTATGAAAAATTTGAAACTTAAGTTTATTGGTTACTATTTTTACTAGAAGAAATAAGGACATCAAATACATGAGTGTAGGTCAAAATTGAGAAATACACCTACTAGACCTAAATTTGAAGGATACTGCTACAACTATTAAAAAATATGGGCATAGATCGTTTGAATGCACATTAGAGAAAAAACCATACTAGCCAAATTAGAGAAAGAAGAATTGTGCACCTAACAATGGATGTTCTAAATCTCACACGTTTGGACATCAAATTAAGAATTTTAGAAATAACCTACATTTAAACAATCACACAAAGGACAAAGGAAAAGGAAAATTGGATATTGAGAAATTGAGGAATGAAATGAACCAAAAATAGAAAAAAGAAACCAGGAGATGGAAATAGTGGAGTCAATGGAGCTCAAGTTACCAATCCAATGGAGAAGGTGACCATGTCATCTCTAACTGAGGAAAAAGAGGTATGTATGGAACTATATTTTTAATTGATATATCATAAAATAGTTCTTTACATAAATTTATGAAAAAATTCATATCTGCATATATAAGATGCATGACAACAAATTTTGTGAATAGTTTTTGAGTATCAGTATACTATCTATGTTGACCCAATATTGCAACATAGACCAAGCATTCTAATAAAGATTGAAGGTTATAGAAGAGACTGAGATTTTGTGCAAGATGGTTTCTGCTCAATAAAGACATATAATTAATGGTAAACTTAATTAATTAAAAGATGAGGTACATAAAAAATTTAAAATACATCATTTCATACCTTGCATCATATTTATGAAGAGCTTTGAGTGATTAAGCGATCAAGCAATAAAGAAAATTCAAGAAGAAAAAAAGATTTCAAGGAGAAAAATGAAAAAAAAGGTTGAACAAGAGTGTGATCAAGTGATGAGCATCCAGAGAAGGAAATACATGAAACACTAGTTATTATCATGGTAGTTTCATCGATCACTAGAATGAGCCAAAATGTTACTAAAGTCAAATTGGTGATGAGTGACACCTATCCTCCACCTAAATTTTGTGTTATTCTAGAAATTTCTATTAAAGGAGACTCAATGAGTGTATTATCCTTGATACCACCTATAGTCATCATGATTCATGATGTCATAAGTTGCTACATGTGCAAAACTACAAAAGTTGGAGACCATGAGATCAGGGAATCTTATGAGAAGCTATGTGATGAAGGAATCTTGAAGGACAAGTTTCAAATTATTGAAAGGAAAGGGTTAACTTGAGTCCTAGAATTTTTGAGAAATTTCAAAGTGGAATGGATCAAAGGTGTTCTAAGAGAAATTCATGAAATGAAGTACTGGCTATAGGATGGACCAGTTAAAATCATAAAGATGATGATTCATAGGGTTACTAGCTATCCAACCTTAGATAAGAAGAAAACCATGTAATGCTTGAGCTGAGGTGAAGTTGAAGCTACTATATGAGACAAGTAGAATTGATGAGGTCTATCCATTACATGAATTTCTAATCTAATTATAGAATTTGTATTGAGATTCATTACTCACAAAATCTATCAATCTAGAAAATTAAATAATGTCAAGTATCTTTAACTATTGTTATCTATTAGTGTCAATCACTAAATCATTTCCAAGGTAGAGTTAGATGTTCATCATTGTGGCCAAGCTACTCTACATAGGCTGAGTCATGTACATAAGATAGTATGTACCAAATAATTCTATAGAAGTCAAATGAGTATGGTCATAGAGTAGTTTTCTATATGGACCGAGCTCATTTAGTGACTAAAAATGTCATTAGTGACTAAGTGAAATTCCAAGTATGCAAGTACTAATTAATATAGTATGTGTTGAGTACAATATATGTTGAGCATCATGAAGTTAATAAAGGCCAAGAAACAACAATTTTGAGCACCGATAATAATAGAGGTTGAGAAATTTAGATTCGACATAAAATTTAAGAATCAAATAGAATTTTAGTCATAACAATTATCAAGCCTACTTGGAAGTATTAGTTAAGATTTGAAGCGGTTGTTTTAGAACATTTAATACTTGTTGAGGTTGTTAAAAAATATTTACATGGTGTGGATCACATATCCCCATGTGTATGTTCAATGATCAATATGAAGAGGAAAAAAATGGAACCATCTAGAAGACTCTTCATGAAAAATTTATATAGCAATTATCTTAACCTAGATCAAGTGTGTGTATGTGCAAGTGATCATGTGTGTGTGTGAAGATCAGAGAGAAGAAGATCATAAATCATTCAAAGGTTTTGTTATCATCTAATAGAAAAAGTGACCTATTCATATTAAAAATGGAAGGGAAAGACAAGCATATAAGATTAGAAGACAAGATCATTTAGAAAGGAGAAGACTTGAAATCCGCTTATAGAGAAAATAAAGAGTTAGGTATTCAGTTAGTTTTAATAGACATGAATCAAGGTAAATCTCTTAATGGAGTGATCTTAATAAATCTTTGTAAATATCCTAAAAGAGTCCTTACTTAGTTGTAAGTACCAAATCCTCTAACAAGGTGAAACCTAATAGTTTCTTAAGTCTTTAACAAGATAGACTCCTACTAGATTAGATCATATATTATGGTCAAAAATTGTAACCTTAACTGGTTAACTTTATTACTATAGTAATGAAAATTTGTGGATGTCATCCCCACCCCATTTTCACCTTCACCTTGGAGTGTTTCTGGGCAACAAATACTATGCTATGTGTTGTTAGTTTCATGCACATGACTGAAATGATTTACATGCTATAGCAAGTTCACATTTATTGATTTTCATGTAGAAGTAATTATTGGATGTGGACAATTATGTGAAAAGGTACCAATTGTTATAGATTCTAATTCACTTCCCTCTCTTAGTATCTAGTTTACTCCTCAATAAATCAACATACTACTCATGAGCATGCTTTCCACTTGTCACTTTCCTTGGTTGTTGGATATATATTGAAATATTATATAACAACTTGTATCTAATTTTCACCTTCATTCTCTCGCTTTCATCTCCATCTTCTCCCTTCATTCAAGATCTCTAGTTTTCACTCTCTTGGCTCTCACAACTATCTATTTCACTCATTTTTTGCATAAACAATATCTATTTCTTTAATGATTTTCTCAACCATATTTATAAATAGATTTCTATCTCTCTTGCATCTTTGAGTATCTTGGGATTTCACATCCTTATCCATCAATATAAATTTATCTCATGCTATAAGGGTTTTTCTCCACTATGTTGTGCTCTTTTGTATTTTCATATCTTAAGAAATGGTGGTTTTTATCCACTTAAAGATAAAAAAATTCTCTTGTTCTACCATTCATTTATATATTTGTAATTTCAATCTATTAGTCTATATGGTTGTTGTGAAGGTGGAAACATTAGAATTTATATTTGACTAAGGAAAGTCTCCAAACAACTTCAAATAATATTACCTTTCTTATGTGTTTTCCAATTTATCAAAATCATTTGAATGCATGATGGTTTTCTTATGATTCATCCTTTTACTTTTCCTTCATTTATGTGACTTAATACCTTTTCTTACCTTTCTAAATTTTCAAGTTTTGCAAGTTATTCAAGGAAAAAACCTATTTTTGTTTTTCACATTCTTAGTCTTTTCCATTTGTATATATTGATGATAAAGGAAAGAAGAATTTTGAGAGAAGAAGAAAATGATATCAAATATTTTTTTCAACACAATTAAAAATGTGGGCTTTTTCCCCTTTGTGAAATCACAGGCCTTGCTTCCTGTAGTGCCTACAAAGAAGTTCAAGTCCCTACAAGGTTTCTCTCTACTATGGTTCTTAATTGAGAGTAGATGACATAAACCCTTGGTGAAATAGTGAGAGTTCTTTCTTAGAGATCTTATAAACCAAGGTAAATTTTATTTTAACCTACTCATACCACTTAAGGTGTGAGGCCTCACCCTGACCCATCGTAGCATAGTTGACATTTTATTATTTTGATACTAATGACTCGATATGTCGAGACACTATCAGATACACTAAACATATTATGTTATTTCATGTTGTGAGATGTTTACTTTCAGATATTTGACTTCATCATTCAATGCTTTATGAACATGTATGTTGATGAAGTAAGAAAATGCAAAACTAACACTTTGATTTTGCAATTTTAATGATTGAGAATATGAGTAGAATGAGATAAACCATTGATTATTTGAAAGATGAACTTTTTAATTTATGTGATTTACCTGATATGTTATATACATATATGCATATGATTTTTTTGAGCTACTGATGTATGTGATGAGTGTGCAAGATATTTTAGCCAAGAAATCTAACAGAGAAACAAAATTGAACCATATGTACCATTTTTGGAAACATCGTTGTGTGTATTTTATTTGTATTATGAGATGTATGAATGTATCATTCCATATTCAGTAAATGTTAATGTTCGTAACAGTGTTTTTATAGTGTCTCTTGACACTCATGAATTGTTTATGCATTATAGCATGCTAGTTAGGATTAACTAAGTAGCCTTTAAATCTAAGTCAGACTAAGTTAGTGACCTTTTGCTAATCAATTTATAATCAAGATTAGTTACCCCTAATCTAGATTAGTGTTTAATCTACTTTTTGGAAGTTTGTTAGATAGTCCTAAATTCTCGGTGTTTGTTAGGTCCCCAAATTCATCCCTAAAGCCTAAAATCATGAAATCTTATTACCCAAGGGGTATGAGTATGGGTTGCGGGCATTTTCCACCCCCGTAGGCCCTTTTGTTGACTTTTATGGTCACTCAAAAATCCAATTTTTTCTTTTTTGTAAAAATTTATTGATTTCATCATGGGTTGGGAACTTTAACTCCACCTTGAGCTTAGCCTTAGGTCTAGTTGAGTTAGAAGCCTCTAGAACTTTTGGGCAAGTGGGGGGAGTTATTGCTTTTAGAGGTGGTTGAGTTGAGGATCTTATTTAGAGGCAATTTTGAGGAGGTTTGGGTTGTTCACCCAACCTCTAGTTTTAGAGGGATTTTATGAATTGAAGGAGAAGGAGAGGAAAGCTAGCTCTTCTCAAACTTGTTCATTGCCATAACCTATTTTCTTGAAGGTAGGAATACTTTACCTTGTTTTGTTTTCATGTTGTGATTCATATTTTAGTTTCATTCTTTATGTATGTATGTGTGTGTGTTGAGTATGTTGGGAGGGATTGAAAATAGGTTTTCTTCAATATTTTTCCTTTGTGTTTGTTTTGAATTTTGAAGTTTTCTTTTTATAGGTTTTTTGGCATTACTCACCCTTGGATAGGGCAAAAGTGGTCATTTCAAGAAAGGTATTCAGTTGGACTCCAACAATGTAGAGTCTTTTCTCACGATGAGAGGAGGGAGAGAGGGTAGGTTGTTATGGGCCCCTACCTGTCAACACAAACCACATATGAATTTTGGCATGTAAGAATGGAAGAATGGAAGTTTTTGAGTTATAGTCCCAATAGGGAACCTGTTTTGGTGTTGTGGCTAACATCTTCTATTGGAAAAATTCACCTTCTCCCTAGTTTTGGTTCAATGTCAAACCCGTTGTGAAAACTCAGTATGGGAATGAATTTCTGATTTTGCCTCCTTGTTATGTTTGTTGTCACTTGGTTAGTTTCATTCTCTCCATGATCTTAGCAATGTATTGCAAAAAATAAAATGGATCCCTTGTCAAGGGCCATGAAAGAAATTTAAATTGATTGTTGAAATTCAGTTATGTTCAGGATTGAAATCCTGTGTAAAATGTTTTTAAACTTTTCGTTGTAGTGGCAATTATGCCAAGTTTTCTTCCTAGTTCTTTCTTGGTGGAGCCTTTGAATTAGGTGGCTAATAAAATAATGATTGAGTAATATCATTGCTTTTGAGGTTTTTCATATTTTTAGTTTTATGTATATATATGAAAAATGACATAAAATGATGATGTGCAATTATGAAAATTTCAAGTTCAAATATGTTAAGGAAAAAATTATGTTATGTTTGGAATGTTAATTCATTTTTGTGGTTATAGGGAAATAAGATCAATCTTGCAATGTTGTTAAAATGAATTATTCAATTTCTTGGTTTAACTAGGTATTTAGTAAATTCTATTAGAATGTAAAACAAATATTACTCCCTTGTTTCAAAAAATAGATTGCATTGAAAATTTTATACTTGGAAAAATGAGGCCTTCAAAAAAAAATGTATTCTTAAAGTAAAAATTCTCACTAGATTTTGTATGGGGAAAGAATTAATCCCCCCTTGTAACAGAGAATCTTTAAAGAATCTCCTAGATATTCCCATTGAATAAAATAAATAAATTAACTTTTGAATAAATAAATAAACAAAAAATATATAATATTAATACATATAGCAAATATCTATCTCTACCAATTTAACTTTTTTCTTTTACTCCTCCCTCCATCCTTCTATGTGCCAGCTCTTTCAAAAGGGTATGAGTAAGTGTTAACCAAAGTCAAGATGCATTTATTGGGTGACATCATCCTTGTACCCTTCCATAGGTTTTCACAGCCCTATGTAGCCATGTGGTTTGGCAAGGAAAGTGTAAGTTTTGTTATAAGTTTGTAGGAGATTGTTTTAAATACAAACCTTACTCAGATTACTTTTTTTTAGCCACCCACATCACTTGATTGTCTGCAGTCTAGGTCAGCACATGGGGAAGGACCCTCAGGCAGAGAACCCCCACAAGTGGTAGGGTTAGGCACTTAGGAAAGTGCATAGGTTCAATGTGGAGAGGGTTGATAGTTGGAGAAGTGTGGGGACTTGGGTAGTTTAGGATTAGTGGTGTTAGATTTTAATAAAGTTGTTAGATTAGTTAAAATTTAGTTGTAGGATTTACTTTTTAGATAGATGTTAATATAAGATGTTTTAATTATAGCTTTTTTTTTAAAGTTAAAGTTTTGATTTAGTTAAAAGCTAACATATTTAGTAATATAGGTGCTTATTTGTATTCATTAAAATGATAGTTTATTAGTATTAATTATTAGTTAAATAAGATTTAGATAGTATTAAGCATGTAGTTAATTTAGATGTTTTAAAATATTAGTGTTAGTATGCTTCATTTATATAATTTTTTTTTTTAAAATTTAAGGTAGTTTAAAGTATTAATTAGTATTAGTTAAAAGTTTTTAGATTGTAGATTAACTTAGAAAATAGGTTTTAATTTAGTAGCAACTTTATGAATATATTTAAAGTATTAGTAAACTTCGTGTGAGCTATTATCTTGTTTTATTATGTATGTATATGCTAGACTAATAGTTAATGTTAATTTGTTTTTCTTTATCATTTAGTCAAATTTAAGTTTAATTTATATTGTTATTATATTAGGAATGTTTAATTTCAAAAAAAAATCATCATGGATTTAAATAAAATTGTGATTTGAATAAAGTTAAATAAAGTATATTTATGAGTATGTTAGATGTGACACTTATCTTAATTAGTTCTTTGATTTAATATTTCAATTTTATTCAACCCATATTCATTTAAATTGTTGTTCAATAATTTTAAATATAATGTTGTAAAAGTAATGAAATAACAAAACAAATATCTATATTGATTTTACAACGAGAGATTAAATTTAAAAATTTATTCCTACTCATGATTTTTTTAAAAAACTTAAGGTGAAGAGTAGTGAACCTATACTCTCATTTGCAAATCAAACTTTTAAACCTTAGTAAACTTAATTATTATTCTTTTTTATAAAAAATCGTCTATTTATGCCCTTTTTTTTTTTGGGCATGACATTTTGGTATCAGAGCGGGTTTCAACACTAGGAACCTAAAACCATTATGCTTCTGAAACTCAAACTAAACTTTAAATTGTGTAGGATACCTCCCATTATATGAAGCAACCGACAAGGTAGAGGTCATAGGGTTAGAGGTGGTAGAGCAGGACAGGAGGATGGACCACCACCACCTCCACCACCACCACCAAACTTGAATTAGGAAATTTTGGATGCCCTTCAAACAATTATTGGTGTAGTCCAGTAGAGGGTACTACCTATAGTATAGCTAGGGCAACACATTCTAGTAGTTGAAGCAGAGGGACCTAAAGCAGGCAGGGTCAGAGATAGAGAGAGGAGTAGGAGTCCCCCACCGAGGCAAATAGAGGGACAGGGTGAGCATGAGGGTGAGTTGATACATTAGAGGGGACCACCACTGGATAGACCTCCTAGGCATATAGGAGATGATATTAGAGATTTGATATGAATCAAGCCACCATTCTTTACCAGTTCTACTAAGGGAATAGTAGCAGAGGCCTAGTCACAGAGCCTACATTAGTGCTTTGGATTACGTTCTTATGGGAGTAATCTAAAGGCATGTCTAGTAGTCCATTAGCTGAGAGGAGATGCCTCTAATTGGTGGCATCAAGAGGAGACTATAGGAGGAGTGAAGATTGATACCCTCACATAGGAGTCATTCTTCAAGAGATTCTAAGAGAGGTACCTGTTAGAGCACTTTAGACAGAAGTAGATAGAGCAGTTTCATTCTCTATATCAGAGGGGTCTTACAATAGCTTACTATGAGAGCAAGTTTCTTGAGCTCCTGCCTTATGTTAAATACATGAAGGAAAAGGAACTATGAGTACATCACTTTATCATGGGTCTAAATTTCTCACTTTAGGGTCTAGTTTGTTTGGCCTTCCCTACCACCTTCAGATAGGTAGTGGAGATAGCACTAGTTGTTGAGGATACTTGAGGTAGACAGGAGTCACAAGATCGATCTTAGAACCAAAAATCTACCTAGCAAAAACCCCCTTAGAAAGGGAATTAGAACTATACAACAGGGTCCTCTAAGGGCGAATAGACTCAGTAGTAGAAACCACAACAACAACAGCAAAAAACTTCACAAGGTTATTAGGGCTCCAAGCCCAAGTAGTGGAAGTCATAGGGTCCCAGATAGGATCAAAAGGTATAGGCCTCATAGTCACAGTCAGTGAAGACTCAACAGTCTTCCAGGGGTGGATACAATAGATCTAGTAGGTTAGGAGGCCCACAATAGTCTAGATCATAGTGTGCATGATCTTATACCCAAGGACCATGCTACACTTGTGGTGGCATGGGTCATATAGCTAGAGAGTGTCCACAAGGACAGGCATCTGGTGGTTAGAGAGGGGCTTTTTTAGAGCTGATAGTTGGTGCCATGGGCAGATCCCACAAATTTTTTGCAGCGGTTGACAACTGCCAGGTTGAGCATTAGGCCATGGTTATAGAGGCTACAGGTATTATACAAGGCTGTATAGTTGTAGTATTATTTTATTTTGGAGCTAGTGGCTCTTTTATATCTCCATATGTAGTGGAGCATTGTGGGCTAGTGGCAATTAGGCAAGATGTCAGTTGGAAAGTAGAGTTAGCCTCAGGAGCTAGAGTGTCAGTTAGTTCTTCAGTGCATGATTGCTAGATGCAGATTGGTGACATGTCCATGACGTCTGATTTAGACATTACCCCTCTAGGTTCTTATGACATTGTTCTTGGCATGGACTAGATTTATGCCTACAACACAAGGATGGATTGTCAACAAAAGAGGGTTGAATGTGTGGATAAATATGGTGTCTCTAGAGTGATCTTTGGAGTGAAAAGACCAGTATCCCTTCATATGATTTTTGGTATACAGCTTAGATGGTGCATGTGAAAGGGTTGTCAGTTGTTCACTATCACCATTAGTGATAGAGGGGAAGATTCAGAGGGAGAGCCATCCCTCGATGATTTTCCAATCTTGCAGGAGTTTTCATATGTGTTTCCTTTAGAGCTCCCTAGCATGCCTCCACCTAGAGAAATGGATTTTAATATTGATCTTGTGCTAGGAGCCAAGCCAATTTCAAGAGAATTATACAAGATGACTACTCATGAGCTTAGTGAACTAAAAGCTCAGTTGGAGGAACTCTTAGAGAAGGGGCATATTCAACCTAGTGTGTCACTTTGGGGTGCATCAGTAATCTTTGTAAAGAAGAAGGATGGGTCACTTAGGTTGTGTATTGATTATCAACAATTGAATAAAGTGACCATCAAGAATTGATATCCTCTTCTCAGAATTGATGATCTCTTTGATCAGTTGCAGGGTGCCCATGTATTTTCAAAGATTGATCTGAAATTGGGTTATCATCAGTTGAGGATTGTGGATAGTGATATCCCCAAGACTACATTCTGTACTAGGTATGGTCACTACGAGTTCACCGTGGTACCATTTGGCCTCATGAATGCTCTAGTTGTACTCATGAGCCCCATGAATGGAGTATTCTATACCTTTTTGGATAATTTTTTTGTCATTTTCCTTGATGACATTCTAATATATTCTTGTGACAAGAAAGAGCATGAGGAGCACCTGAGACAAGTATTCCAAAAGTTGAGAGAGAACTAATTTTTTGGTAGCTTGTCAAAGTGTGTGTTCTATAGACCTGAGATACATTATTTGGGTCATGTCATATTAGGTGATTGTGTCTTATTAGACCCATCAAATATTAGGGCCATCATGGATTGGCCAACACCCACTAGTGTTACTGAAGTGAGAAGCTTCATGGGACTAGCAGGATATTACTGACGCTTCATTGTGGGATTCTCTAGGTTGGAACACCCTATCACATCTCTTCACATCTCTTTAGAATAAGGGAAAGAAGGATGAGTTGGTAGAGAAGTGTGATAGAGCTTTTCAAGAGCTCAAGAGAGCCCTCATGAGTGCACCGATTCTTGCAATACTAGATCCTTCTACTAATTTTTTGGTGTGCATTGATGCATCTTTAGATGGTATAGGGGTAGTCTTATGTAGGATGGATGACCTATTTCCTTCAAGTCTAGGATCCCACCCATTAGCAACATTAGAATTCTTCTCTTCATCTTTATCTCTCTCCAACCTAGGAGGTGAGATCACCAGATTTATCTAGGGGAAGGATCACATAGGATCTACATTGGAGGAAGGCCACATGAGAGTAGGAGAAATAGGAGGAGCAACCAAGGATTAGCCAAAGATATGCCTCAAGGGAGGAGAAACTGAGCATCCACAACCTCCAAAACCACCACTAGGTGAATGACAAGTAGGTTGTAAACTAAGACTATGGGAGTGGTGGGCTAAAGAGTTGTAACTCCAATGACAGCCTTGACAAGGCATACAGTATCCAAACACAGCATTAGGTAATAGCCTAGCCACCATATAGGGAGTGTTCTTCCAATGAGCTAAAAGATCCTACAAGTCGTCCACCTCCAGACCCACTTTACTAGTTGTTACTTGAATTTGCATCATTACGTTGTTGCATATGTAAGCTTTAGTCTACATTGAAACATTTATATCAAGAGACTTGTGAGAAGATACAATGACATTTCTATTTTTCCATATAGTGAATAAAATCTTTAATCCAAAAGCATGCCAAATTTGAGAGTACTTATAGGGAATCCTAAGTGAGTCCCCCAGCAAGATCATATGTTGACGAAAAGCTTCTAAGCATAAAGTCTTGAAAATGTCATGAATCTAGTGCATATACTATTGGTAACATCTACAAAATCAGAAAATATGTGCAAATCGTAATACCCCTGAATTGGCACATTGGTATTCTGAACCAATTTTGGTTTATCAATATTAATTAAAGTCTTATTGTACTAGGAAATTCAGATTTTGATAATCTCTACTTGACCTAAGTGTCAAATGTAGAAAATCATTAATTGTATTAATCACTTTACTTAATTCCTAAATATTAATTGAATTAGCTAAATTAAACCTATTAATTAAATTAAATCTAACCCTTTAGCTAATACACATAAAGAAGGAATTAGAATACTTTAGTTTGATTAAATATATGTCATGCTTAATGAAACTATTTATTTAATTAATTAGAATATCTAATTATGACCACATGTTAAATTCTGATTAATTCGAATATGTCCTCATAATTATTGAAACTAATTAATTAATTAATTAGGAAATCTAATTATGAGCACATATTTGAATGGATCATTGTTATCACTTATTTCCTCTCATTCAACTCCATAAAAAATGGAGGACTCAATCTTATCTTCAATCAAGACCATACAATCAGATTGATCTTGACCATTGTTCAAATTCTTGGATTCTATATTAGAAACCTTCAACCTCTTATTTTGGAGGATGCACATGAAAAGTATCAAATTAATGCTAATTTGATTACTCAAGTGTTATGCATTTGAATTTTCCCTCATATGCCCAACGTTTAGATTAAGATGCAATCATCTAGTTACTATTTTCAATTGTTAAGTAATATGGAAGATTTTCATAAGTTTGACACCACCATTCAAGCCAATAGCTCAGATGATTCATCTAGTAATGTCTCACACTAAGTATTTCCCAAAGGAAACATTTCTTGGAAGATTAGAATTGTTAGAAGTATATCTAAGATAGTCTGGAGAACTAGCTAGAGTCGAAACAACTTTTAATGCCCTGAACATTCAACCTAATTTGACAAGTAGTATAAGAAATCATGGAGATTTTGTTGGTAGTAGTATATCTGATGAAGCAAGAAGATTGAGGAATTATTATTCATTCTAGTGAGAAGAGAAAAATATGGTAGGAAAATTTTTAAATGTTGGACTTCTAATGAATTTGGTCATTATGCATCTAAATGTCCTAAAAGAGATAAACAGTATAAGGGAAAGTTCAAGCCTAAAAGAGATAGAGATAGGAACTATTTGTATGCAAATGAAGATGAAGGAAATGATGAAAAAGGTCAAAGTGAAAGTGATGATGAATTAGGATTTATGGCTATCAAGGAAGATGTTCTTGATAGAGGAATTAGACAAGACAAAGCTCTAGTTTCCCAAGTGGAGAAGAAATCTAATTGAATAATTGATAGTGGTTGTCCACTTCACATGACTAGCATTATGAATAAATTTTTTAAGTTCAAAAATCATGATGGAGGTATTGTTAGAGTTGGTAATAATGTATTCTATCATACAACAGGAATTGGATCCATTACTCTTGATGGTAAAACTAACACTGATGATGTTTAATTTGTTGATGGATTGAAGCATAACTTGTTGAGTGTTGTAAAATTGGTGGAAAAAGGTTATCTATTGCAATTCACTAAGAAGACCTGCATTATCAATGACAATGATAGTAAGATGATTGGGACTAGCACTAGATCTAGAGGTAGTGTATTTCAGTTGAATCCTACTAACATAACATGTTTGGTAGATATAGTGGATAAAACTTGGTTGTGGCATAGAAGATTCTATCATATAAACTTTGATAATATTGTGAAAGTTAGTAGCACTTTTGCAATTACAGACTTTCCTAAGATTACATAGCCTACTAATGTTGTGTGTAAGGAATGTATTTTGGCTAAGCAGAAGAAAATGTCATTTCCTAGAAAGAAGTTCACCACTATAGAGAAGTTGAAGATCATTCATATTGATCTAATTGGTCCCTCTAGAACAAGAGGATTCTATGGTGAAAGGTATTTTATGATTTTTTTTGATGACTTGACTAGAATGATGTGGGTGGTATTTCTTATAGAGAAATCTTAAGCTTATGAGAATTTTAAGATATTTAAGAAAAAAGTTGAAAATGAATATAGTGTTAAGATAAAGTGTTTGAGATCTAATAGAGGACGAGAATTCATCTCTAGAGAGTTTGACATATTTTGTGAAGAGAACAGTATCAAAAGTAAATAGCTATACCTAGAACACCTGAACAAAATGGATTTCTTAAAGAAGGAATAAATCAATAGTAGAAGAAGCAAGAGTGATGTTGATTTAGAATGATTTTTTTAAGATATTTTGGAGAGAAGCAATCAATACAATACTATATACTCTAAACATACTAGAGATCAAAAAGGGTATGAGTAAGAGATCTTATGAACTATGGTTTGGTCATTCACAATTAGTTAGGTATTTTAGAATATTTGGGAGAAAATGTTACATTAAGAGAGATGATGACATTGGTATGTTTGATCCAAGAAGTGAAGAAGTTATGTCTCTTGGTTATTCATTGAAAAGAAAATCTTACAATTTTTTTAACTATATAACTGAGACAATAGTTGAATGTACAAATGTAAGAATTGATGAAAAGTTTGGAAGTTGAATTTTCAAATATGGTAGATTATAATTTAGATGAAGAGGAAGTTCATTCTAGGATTTGAATGCTGAAGTTTTCTTTGAGACTAACAATGATTTAGAAAATGATGTGCTAATTGTTGATCAAAGAGGAGAACACATGTCTAAACTAAGAGAAGAGATCAGAGTGGAGATGTCAACTTATACCCCTAACAAGAATCTAACAAGGAATCACCCTCCTGAGAAGATAATTGGAAGCAAAGAAAAAGCTGTAATGATAAGGAATATAGTAAATGAGGAGATATGTTGAATATCTCAAGTTGAACCTAAGAATGTAGATGAAGCAATTAAAGATGATCATTGAATTTAAGAAATGAAGAAAGAATTGGATCATACAGTAAAGAATGATTCATGGCAATTAGTTCATATACCTAAAGACAAGAATGTGATAGGAACCAAAAAGGTATTTAGAAATGAGATGAATGAGCAAGGCGAAGTTGTGAGGAATAAGGCTAGACTTGTATGCAAGGGATATTCATAGCAAGAAGGTATAGACTATGAAGAGATATATGCACTGATAGCTAGAGTGGAAGTAGTAAGGATGTTCCTATCTTATGCAGTGAATAAGAAGTTCAAGGTTTATCATATGGATGTTAAACTAGACTTTTGGAATAGAGAACTTGAAGAAGAGGTATACATTGACCACCTTGAATGTTATCTTTTATCAGAAGATAAATATATGATATGCACATTAAAGAAATATTTATATGGTCTAAAACAAGCACCTAGAACTTGTATGCAAGGTTGGATACTTATTTTACAAAGATTGGAATTGCTAAAGCTATGGTAGATAATAACTTGTATTTGAAAGAAGTTGAAAATGGTTTTTTGATTATTGTAATATTTGTTGATGACATTATTATTTGAGGTAATGATGAAGTAAGTGATAATTTTTTTGAAGAAACTAAGAATGAGTTTGAAATGAGCATGATAGGAGAAATGAAGTTTTTCCTAGGATTTTAGATTGTGCAGAGAAATGATAGTATTTCATTTCACACGATAAGTACTTAAAATATTTTATGAAAAGTTTTGGTTTAGAAAGTTGTAAACTAGTTGGTACACCTATGATAACTAGTCACCAATTATCCAAAAAATATGAGACATGTGCAATAGGAAAAAACCAGTATAGATCCATGATTGGAGTTTTGCAATGTCTGACTCACACTAGACCAGATATAGAAAATGTAATTGGGATTGTAGCTAGATTTCAACCCAATCCGAAGGAATATAATTTTTCAGTAGTGAAGAGACTATGCAAATATTTGAAAGGGACATCTAATTTTGGAATTTGGTATGACAGATCATGTAATTTCCCTCTATGTGCATATAGTGATGTAGATTAGGCAAGTGGTATGGATGAAAGAAAGAGCATAATTGATAGAGCATTCTTTCTTTGAGGAAGATTGGTTTCTTGGTTAAGTAAGAAGCAAGATTATATTTCATAGAGTATTGCTAAGGCAGAGTATGTTGTAGTAGCAAATAATTGTAATCAAGTTATGTGGATGAAGATGATGTTGAAGGATATCAAAATTGAGTTTCAAGAACCTATTATCATTTTCTATGATAACACAAGTCTAGTGAGTATGTCTAATAATCCTATATTGCATTCTAATACTAAGCATATATCTAATAAGTATCATAAGCTAAGCAAGAAAGAAGCAACAAAGGAGATCAAATTGGAGCATGTCAGTATTATAGATTATATTGTAGATATCGTTATGATGCCTTTATGGTATAGGGGCACCCCAAAAAAATGCAATGTTAGGACTCTTTTGAAGTCTTTTGGCTTTCATTAAGAATGTTAGTTATTCATGTTGACCAACTTGTGAGACCTAATTCCAAGAATGAAACTCTATAAGCCCTTGGTCAACTATGGTCAAAGGTGTCACATAGCCTAGAATCTTAGGATAGATTAGTTTTTCATGTATTAAAACAAAGTTTTGGTTACCTTAGGCAAAGCTACTAAAAAGTTCTCAAGAAACTTTTATCAACTTTTTGTAAAAGTTGTAATTTCAAATCCCAATGACCATATTTGGTTTGAATGTTTGTTATAACTATTGGGAAATTCTACATAGCCCTTTTAGGCTGGTGGTAGGCATAGAAGTGTAATTTTTCTTTCAGATCAATAAAATATCAAGTTTTTCTACAAAATCTTATGCTACAACATGTTGTACACACTCATTCTAACACATAGGTATAGGTTGGTTACACTTTTGTTTATCCTAGCAAATCAACTTTCTACTGCACTTGGAATGAGATTCTAATTGGTTTTCTAACTCTAGATATCCAAGTTTTATTGATTTCTACCACAATTTTTTTATCTACCTAGAGTTTCTAACATTTTCACTCATATTTTTAGATTCCACCATTGGAATTTAACAACCATGGGTGGACTGCAAGTAGGAACAATTTAATTTAAGATTAGTTTGGCCTCATGTAAAAATATGTAGGTAACAAGGAGAAACTTGATTCCCTAGGCATACAAGATCCATGTGCATGCTATAAATGTGCAACAACAACTCCCACAACTCGCTACAAAATATAAGGAAACTCAGGTGCAGAAACAACTTCCTACAGTAATCCCTTAATGAAAGTATTGTGCAAATTCCTATAAAATCCTTATAGTTTCAAATTTGATATTATGTAAACAATAATATTGTAGTCAACCATGGATACAAAAAATATATAGATAAAGAAAACACATTAACACAAAGATATGCCAATGGTGAAAAACCTTTTAGTAAAATAAACCAACCCTCCAAAACATTCATAATATTTTATCTTCGATACAAAATGTTACAACACACTTGTAATGCAAGTTCTTTCAGGAAAACAATGACACAGAAGACCAATCTAGTAGAAACATACCATACTAACAATATAGTTTCTCACTCTCCAATCTATAACCCTAAAAAAATTTATATCATGTGTTTTCCCTTTTAGGGAAACTTCCAAAGAACAACCACATTTGAATGTATAGTACTCAGTGATCAATTGCCACATGTCTTCATGTCTTCACCCATCATCAAATCTTCTAGAAATAGCTCTTATGCATCATAGGAATTTGTTATAACTATTTTAACCATGATGTTCTTACACACAATTCAAGATGTCGACACATATAAGTGGAGTGACACATCAACATGTCAACCAAATAAATCAAATAATAAGAATATAAATTATCCAAGGTTGAGACATGTTATTCCTAACATAGAAGAGGCTTCAAGGACTAGGATATCATTTATAAACATGTTATTTGAACCCCCTCATGTTCCAATTATTGGATTGGAGATTTGTCTAGTGGTTAGGGTACTTACTTTGTAAATGAAGGCCTAATTGGCTAATCATTCTAGGCGAGATTGTAAGTTTTACATTATACATTCCCATCTCGGGATCCAAATGCTTTAGTATATTATATAAACCCCAAACATTATTTGAATCAGTGATTAATTCCTTGGATTGTGTGGGATTTTCAGAATCTAAGTCAAGTTTTCAAAATTCAAGTGCTACAATCCTTGTCTGGGGTTTGTGAATCACAATAGGGATACATGTTGCATACTTTGAATCTAATGTTTTTTTAATGCTATTTGGAACCTAAATAGACTGTGAGTATGTCTTGAGTCAACCCTGGTTCTTATGTGATTTTGGGGATTTAATGTGTCAAAAATGTTTTTGATGCCTTGTGTGTGCAACTAGTGATTAATTCTCTTTGTGATAGATTTTCACTGTGATTTGGATTTCCTTGGAATGGTTTGGGTTGTGAGAATCTTATCCATCTTGTGGAACATGTGTGATATTTTTTTTGTGGTAGATTAGCTTTGTAAGGACAATATTTATATTCATACATTCAGTGAAGAGGATTCTAGGAACCTTGTTTTAACTGTTAGAAATAATAATCCACCAAGATAACATTTATCTTCTTTGAAAAAACTTAACCATTCAACCAAAATAAACAACAACCATAATAAAATACACATAGACAATTACACCAGCTATGTTGACTAGGGAAACCCTTGATCAGAGGGAAATCCCTAGTAGGAATGATGCTCACAAGATGATGTACTAATATAAATATTCCTCATTAGAGGATGGACCCTACTAGGAGTCTATTACAACATTTAGTATAATAAATCACTATTAGGAGATTCCAACCATGTTAGGAGTTGTCCCAGCCCTGTTAGAAGTTGTAGTAAAATGTATGCAAGATGAGCCCACTGCCCAAACATGCAATTTCAACTACAAGAAGAGCTCACTACTCAAAAAAGTCCTTTACTATTATCTTCCTCTTTTTTTTGTTCTTTCAACTAAACCAATCACTATTATACCTTGTAGACTAGGTCATGAACATTGGATCCAAACATGAAACCTTGAATCACTCAACAAAACCTTGGCAATAAAGTTTCCTTCACTTCCCCACTACTCTACTCAACTTCACATTTTGCACTCTTTTTTATTTATCATCAATCATAAAACTATCTCATAACACTTCATGATAAAGAAAAATGTCCTTCTTTTATACTAAGTCCATAAAACAATTCCCTAAGTTGGCTATTAGAATTTCTCAATTAATTATTATTGGACTACATTAAGAGCACATTACACTTAGTGATAACATTAATCTTCTGCATTGAAACTTGAATAATTTTTTGTACATGCAATCTTATGATAGAAAGCTTAGCCACATCATCACCAACGTGTCTTCTTCATGTCCTCAACCTCAATCCTTAGATTATCAACTCTATTAAGATATATAACAAGTTTACTACAACATGCCTCTATAAACTCTATCTCAGAACATACATCATTAAAACTTATGTAACTTCTTCTAGACTTATCCTTTATTCTTCTAACATTAACTACATATACCAGATACTCAAAAGTATCTCCGATAACCTCAAGTGGTTATAATACTCAACTAGACATCTATACCAACTTGATCTTTCCACTGTTCTTCTTTTAGATACCACAAATAAACTATTATGTTGACATTAATGACAAACTCAGTCATGAATATAACATATTATCATAGTAAGATATCCACAATACTCCCCCATAGGAATATCATCGAAATTCATGCTTCCAACCAATCTTCTAACAATATCCTCCTTTGGCATTGATGATAGCATAGATGAAAAATATCTAGTTCCAAGAATACCAACAAAAGACTATTCATCCTTCAAACCCTCTTCATCAATCATTCTCCCCCATTGATATAACTCAATGTGCTTTTTTCCAAACTATCCATTCCATGTTGTTCTTATGCTAGATATCTTCCTTGGCATAATGTTTTTCATACAATATTCTCCCCGATTGACATCAATGTCAAAGGTTTCAACAACTAACATCTCTGCATCAAACTCTGCAACAAAAGATATTTACTAGCTCAAGTGTTAAAAGATACTATTCAAAAAAACATCAACAAGAGTCCTAGATGACTTAGTTCATCACATATACTCCCCCATATAGGAAGCATCAACATTCAGTCTAGATAAACAATGGTGCTCTATTACCCTAGATTGATGCACTCTTGCATCTTCTACTCTACTATAGCAAGGGGCATAACCCCAAGTGTACCTTGCGAATAGTCAAAATTCTCTTTGGGAAGAGGCTTAGTGAATATATCTACAATCTGGTCTTTAGTGCTCACATACTCCAATTTGATTTCCTTTTCTGCAACTTTTTCTCCCAATAAATGATACTTAATAGAAATGTGCTTTGTCCTTGAATGCAAAATTGGATTCTTAGACATATTTACTATGCTTGTGTTGTCACAATGTATAACAATAGGTTCACTAATTTCTATCCTTATATCCTTTAACATCTGCTTCATCTAAATGATTTGATTGAAATTATTTGCTACTGCAACATACTCTTCTTTTTTTGTACTTTGTGGTGTACAATCCTAATTCTTTCTTAACTAAGAAACTAATCTTAATCCAAGAAAGAAAGCTGCTCAATTGGTGCTCTTTCTATCATCCATACTTTCCACAAAATCTACATCAGTATAAGCACCTAGAGTGAAATCATTAGATCTATCATACCATAATACAAACTTATATGTTCCTTTCAAATATCTAAATATCCTTTTCACCGTTGCATAATTTTTTTCTCTAGGATCAGCTTGAAATCTTACAACAATTCCAACTTCATTTTCTATATCTAACCTTGTGCAAATCAGATATTACAAACATTTAGTCGTAGATCTATACTTCTTCTTCTCAATAGTAGGTGTCTCATCCTTTGCAAATAAATTGTGTCCAATTACCATAGGTGTTCCAATGGGTTTTCTTGTTTCCAAACCAAACCTTTTTAGTAAATCCTTCAAGTACTTAATTTGAGAAATAAAGATTCCTTCTTTATTCTGTACAATCTACAATCCTAGGAAATATTTCATCTCTCCTATCATATTCATTTCAAATTATTTCTTCATCTCTTCTATAATTTCTCACTTTCTTCATCATTTCCTCCAAATATGATGTCATCAATGAATATTACCAAAATCATTAAACTATCATCAATTTCTATCCAATGCAAATTAATATTTATCAAACCTTTTCTATATCCAAGTTTTGTTAAATGTTTGTCTAACCTTACATACCAAGTTCTATGTGCTAGCTTCAATCCATACAATGTTTTCCTTAGTTTGCATACTATGTCCTTGTCATCTATCAAAGGACATCCTTTAGGCTGCTCAATGTATACCTCTTCTTCAAGTTCTCCATTTAGAAATGATGACTTTACATCCATCTGATACAATTTGAATTTCTTTGCATTGCATAGGCTAAGAATAATCTTACTACTTCTATTCTAGCCACTAGAGCATACTTCTCCTCATAAGCTATTCCATATTGTTGTGAGTAACCTTTGCATACATATCTTGTTTTGTTTCTTACAACTTCTCCTTGCTTATTCATCTTGTTCTTGAATACCCATTTAGTTCCTATCACATTCTTTTCTACTAGTTTGGGGACCGATTCCCATATGTCATTATTTACTATCTGATCCAATTCCTCTTTCATAGCTTGTTTCCAAAAATCATCTTTACATGATTCATCTACATTCTTAGGCTCAACTTGAAATATCAAATATGTTAGAAATAATAGTTCACCAATATAACTAAGAGGGGGGTGGGGGGGTGAATCAGTTATATAACAATCTCAAATATTTATCCTTCTAAATAATCTCAACCATTCAATCAAAGTAAACAACCATAAAGAGATGCACATACACAATTATACTAGGTGTGTTGACTAGGGAAACTCTTGATTAGAGGGAACACCCTAGTGGGAATGATGCCCAAAAAATGTTGTACTAATATGAATATTCCTTGTTAGATGATGGACTCTATCAGGAGTCTATTATAACATTTAGTACAAAGAGACCCTATTAGGAGACTTTGAATCCCTATTAGGAGATTCCAAACCTGTGAGGAGTTGTAGAAGGCAACTAAACCCACTGTCCAAATAGCTTTAGGATCAGATCAACAAACCCAATGTCCAATTGATCTCGATACTATTCCTTTCAAAATAATAGATGTGTGACAATCTTTTACTTCTTCCTCTCTCCATTATGTCAGGCTTCTTTACCTTCAGATCATGCAATCAGATCTAGAACTTTGTAACCATCAACTATAATCCTCAATGTCACTTAGATGCATTTGCAAATTACTTTGCTCTACTACTTCACAATTTTCAACTCTTCTATGCTCATCGATCTCAATCATGATGTCTAAAACTTTGAAAACATCTTTTCTTTATACCACACTCAATAGTAAATCCTTGAGTTAGCTTCACATTTTACCATACATTAATTAAATGAAATGGACATTTAATTAATGCTATCAACTCATAGTTATACCCAAATTTTCCCACATGCAACTTCTATACCTATGCACTTGTTGACATCATCAGTGGTTAGTGTACTACCTATAGTTAACTATACAACACTTCATTTCAAATACAATGTGTTGTATTGATCATACAATAAGGATTATTTTCCTAATTCTTTATTTCCATGTGGTTCTCCATATATCATTAATATCTTTCATGTTCTATCAATTTAGGTTCTGCATACAATACATACTATAGTATGTGCTAGTAGCTGCGCATAAGTAGATACATAATGTATTGTCCTTAATACAAAGATCATAGTCTATTGATCTGTTAGTCTTTACAAACTCATTACTATGTTGCCATCAATGACAAACATAGTCATAACAATGTTCTACAATTCTCCCCCATAGCATTAGAATTCATGCTAATAATCTCCCCCTTTGGTATTGATGGAAAAATAGATGAAAAACATCTAGTTCCAAGAATACCAATAAGTCTCTTCATCAATCAGATCTTGCTTCATGCAAATCCTTTATTAAAACACTTCTCCCCCATAGTACAAACTCTCTCCAATTTTTTTCATGTCACTCTCTCCCCCATTGACATCAATTTCAAAGATGGGTCAATTGTTTGAACATATAATTATCTATTAGCATGGCCACAAGTTAGTCTATTTCTTTACAACTTTTGCATATATCTCTATAAATAATGCAAGTGTCTAAAGACACTATTGCATACCAATTACCTATTACCAAGAGTCCTTGACTGACTCTATTCATCACATATAATCCCCCTTTGAGGAAGCATCAACATTCAATCCAATCTAACAATGGTGCTATATACCTTTGATTGATACACTTTTTCATCATTTATTCTAAACTAGGCAGCAGCATAACCCAAAGCATATCTCTTAGGTATTCAAATGTATCCTTTGGCAAGGCCTTTATTAAAATGTCTTCAATTTTTTCCTTAGTGTTAATGTATTTCAATTTGATTTCCTTCTTTGCAACTTTCTCTCTCAACACATGATATTTTATAGCTATGTGTTTATTCATAGAATGCAAAACAAGATTCTTAGACATGTTAACTATACTTGTGTGCACAGTAAATGATCACAGGTTCTCTTAATGTAATTCCAATATCCTTCATCATCTTCTTCATCCATATGACTTGATTACAGTTGTTTGTTGTTACAACATACTCTACCTCTGTAGTACTTTGTGAGGTACAATCTTGCTTCTTTTTGAGCCAAGAAACTAATCTTCCTCCATAGAAGAATGCTCCTCCATTGTTCTTTTTCTGTCATCCCTATCTATGGCCCAATTAGCATTAGTATATGTGCAAAGAATGAAGTCATTGCTTCTGTCATACCAAATGCCATGACCTGATGTCCCTTTTAGATATATGAATATCCTCTTTACTATTGCATAGTGATACTCTATGGGATTAGCCTAAAATCTTGCCACAATTCCAACTACATTAACTATATCTAGTCTACTATAAGTCAAATACTGCAATTCTCCAATCATAGATCTATACTTCTTTTGCTCAGCAATAGGTGTCTCATCTATACTTGATAATCTATGAATAGTTACCATAGGAGTTCTAGCAAGTTTATAACTTTCTCGACCAAATCTTTTCAATAAATCTTTCAAATACTTGGTCTAAGAAATAAAGATAGCTTCTTCTTTTTTGAACAATTTGCAATCCTAAGAAAAAAATCATTTCTCCTATCGTGCTCATTTCAAACTCATTCTTCATGTCTTCTAAGAATTTGTTACTAGCTTTATCATTTCCTCCAAAAATGATGTCATCAACAAATACAATGATTATTAGCAAACCATCTTCTATTTCCTTCAAGTACAAGTTACTATCTATTGTTCCTTTAGTAAATCCAAGCTTTGCCAAGTATTTTTCCAACCTTGCATACCAAGTTTTAGGTGCTTGTTTTAATCCATACAAGGCTTTCTTTAATTTTCAAACCATGTCCTTATCTATTGTCAAAGGAAAACCTTATGGTTTCTCAATATAAACTTCTTCTTCAAGTTCTCCATTCAAGAATGCTAACTTAACATCCATTTGATATGCCTTTAAATTCTTATTTGTTGTATGTGCTAGGAACATTCTGACTACTTTCATTCTTGCTACAAGTGCATATGTTTCCTCATAATCAATTCCTTCTTGCTGAGAGTAGACTTTGCATACAAGTCTTATTTTATTCCTTATTACTTCTCCTTTTACATTCATTTTATTTCTGAATACCCATTTTGTGTGAATCACATTTTTGTCCTTTGGTCTAGGAACTAATTCTCATGTATCATTTTTAATTATCTATTGAAGTTCTTCCTCCATTTCTTTTATCCAATGATCATCTTTTATTACTTCATCTATGCTCTTTAGTTCTACTTGAGATATTAGGTATAGTTCTTTATTAATTCTACTTCTAGTCATTACTCCCTTTTCTTTATTTCATATTATGTGATCAGCGGGATGATTTCTTATCAAATTCCTATTTGGAGTAGGGGTTGCTACTTTAATTCTTATTTTAGGTATTGTGCTTTGTTCTGCTCTTACTACTTTTTTTTGCACATTATTTTGCAAGTCATCGTTAGTTTTGAAAAATAGTTCATTGCATCTGTTGGTCATCCAAAAATAATCATCTCCATCAGAGTTATAATCAATCATCTTTTCTTTAGTGCCAAACTTTTCATCAATTTTAACATTTATGCACTCTACTATATATTTTTTTCTATAGTTGAAACATCTGTAAGCTTTACTTTTTAATGAATAGCCAAGAAATATACCTTCATCGATTTTTGGATCAAACTTACCAATATCATCATCTCTTTTAATGTAGCATTTTCTTCCAAATATCTAGAAGTATTTGATTGATGATGAGTGACCAAACCATAACACATAAGGTGTTTTGTCCATACCTTTTCTAATCTACACTCTATTCAGTGTATACTATTGTATTGACTACTTCTCACCAAAAAGTTTTTGGTACATCATTCTCAAATAACGTAGCTCTTGCTACTTCAGCAATTGATTTGTTTCTTCTTTCAGCAATCCCATTCTACTCAGGTGTATGGTGAGGATAGTTGTCTCTTGATACCATGCTCTTCACAATAGATATTGAATTCTCTAGAAGTGAATTCTCCTCCTCTATTAGATCTTAAGCTCTTGATTTTAACTCTAGATTCATTCTCAACTTTGTTCTTGAATATCATGAATTTCTCAAATGCCTCTAATTTTTCCTTAAGAAAAGCTACCCACATAATTCTAGTCAAATCATCAACAAAAATCACAAAGTACCTTTCTCCATAGAATCCTCTTGTTCTTGTAGGACCACTTAGATCTGTATGAACCAATTTCATCTTTTTTGTAGCACAAAACTACTTGCTAGGAAATGAGATTCTCTTCTACTAAGCCAAGATACATTCGTTACAAATAATGCTAGTGGGCTTAGTGATCTTAGGTAAATCTGCCATAGGAAGTGTATTAGTGGCTTTCACAATGTTATAAAAGTTAATGTGAAAAAATCTTATGTGCCATAACCAATTGTTGTCAATCATACCTACCAAACATTTTATTTTAGTGGAGATCAACTGAAATACCTTACCTCTAGTTCTTGTGCTAGTACCAAGTAATTTTCCTTTGTTTTTCTTGATAATGCATGTGTCATTACCAAACTGCAATTGGTAACCTTTATCCATAAGTTGTCCAACACTCAACAAGTTATGTTTCTATCCATCAACAAAATAAACATCATCAATGTACATTTACCATCAAGTGTGATAGATCTAATTCCTATAATGTGATAGGTTGCATTGTTCCCTACTTTGACAATTCCTCCATCATGACTTTTGAATTTGACAAATTTTCTTATATCACCACTCATGTGATGTGAACAACCAGTACCAGTGATCCAATCTTTTTTTCAAATTTTGAGATTAGTACACTTTCTTCTCTAATTTCTCTATCAAGATCATCCTCCTTTATAGCTATGAATCCTAATTCATCTTCACTTATGTATTGATTAGATTCTTCTTCCTCTTCTTCTTCATTAGCATATAAAAAATTTCTAGGTCTTCTAAATTTGAATCTTTCCTTATACTTTATTTCACTTTTAGGACACTTAGATGCATAATGACAATATTCATTACATGCCCAACATTTAAAGATATTATTACCATATTTTTCTCTTTCCACATGAAGAACCACTCCTTCTTGGATCTTTTCTTTAATAGACTTGCTACTGCTGGCAATGTCCCCTTGTGTTTTTGTGTTCCTTGTTGGACCAGGTTTAATATTGAATGCACTAAATGTTCTCTCAACTTTTGTTAATTTTCCACATTGTTTTAGATCAAATTTTGTAGCTTCCAATCTACCAAGCAATGTTTCTTTGGTGATATTAGTAGTACAAGGTATCATCAACTGAATCATTTGTGCTACTATCTTGAAAGGTGGTGTTAGACTTTTCAAGATCTTCCATATCACTTCATCATCAGATTTCTTTCCACCAAGAAATGTGATTGCTACAACAATCTCATATATTATACCAATATAGCTCCTTACAAATTCATCTTCCATCATTCTAGCATCTTGGAATGAGAAATTCCAATTTTGCAATCTAACCCTTTTTGCACATGTATCACCCTCATAATTAGACTCCAATATTTTCCAAATTTCATGAGATGTTTTGAGTTGTTTTACCTAATTGTACTCACTTTTAGGTAGAGCTGACAATATTTCTTCTCTTGCCCTTATTTTGCACATAAATACTTCTCTCTACTCCTCAATACGAGTTTCAAGATTGTCTTCTTTCACAATGTTTTTAGATGCCTTGGTTACAAGCTGATATCCTGGACATATGCACAAGAGATGATTATTCATTTTATCCTTCCATTTTTCATAGTTTGTACCATCAAATCTAGGAGTTTCTTTTGTGAACAAATTCACCATGGATCTCCCAAAGTTGTTAAACTTCTCCTTTTAGGATCTGAGGCTCTGATACCAATTGTTAGAAATAATAGTTCACCAATATAACTAAGAGGTGGGGTGAATTAGTTATATAAAAATCTCAAACATTTATCCTTTTAAACAATCTCAACCATTCAATGAATGTAAACAATAACCATGAAGAGATGCACATACACAATTACACCAGATATGTTGACTAGGGAAACCCTTGATTAGAGGGAAAAACCCAATAGAAATGATACCCAAAAAATGATGTCCTAATATGAATATTCCTTGTTAGAGGATGGACCCTATTAGGAGTCTATTACAAAACTTACTACAAAGAGTCTCTATTAGGAGATTTTGAATCCATGTTAGGATATTTCAACCCTTTTAGGAGTTGTAGAAGGTAGTTGAACCCACTATCCAAACAACTTTAGAATTAGATCAATGAACCCACTGTCCAATTGATATTAGTAATATTCCTTTTAGAATAATATATGTGTTACAATATTTTGCTTCTTCCTCTATCCAATACATCGAACTTCTTTACCTTTAGCAAATCACTCTGCTCTACTACTTCACAACTCCCAACTCTACTCTGCTCATTGATCTCAATCATGATGTCTAAAACTTAGAAAACATATTTCCTTTATACCATACTCAATATTAAATCCTTGAGTTAGCTTCACATTTTACCATGCATTATTTAAATGAAATGCACACTTAATTAATGTTTTTGGCTCATAGTTATACCCAAACTTTCACATGTGCAACTTTCATACCGATGCACTCACTGACATCATCAGTGGCTAGTGTACTACCTCTAGTTAACTACACAACCCTTCATTTCAATTACAATGTGTTGTATCGTTCATACAATATGAAATTTTTCCCTAATGCTCTATTTCCATGTTATTCTCTATATATCATTAATATTTTCTATATGCTATTGATTCAAGTTCTTCACACTTGCCCATGTGCCCAATACATATTGTAATATGTGTTGGTAATTGTGCATAAGTAGATATGTAATCTATTGTCCTTAATAAAAAGTTCATGGTTTATTGCTCTGTCATTATTTTCAAACTCATTATTATGTTGTTATCAATGACAAAAATAGTTATAAAAATGTTCTACAATGCTCCCCCATAGCATCAGCATTCATGCAAAAAAAATATAGTTCTTCATTTACTCTACTTCTTTTCATCACACCTTTGCCTTTTCTTTTGATGATCAATTCAGATGGGTGATTCTTTATCAAATTCTTTCCTAAAGTAGGAGTCACTATCTCAACTCTTGGCTCTACTGAAGGTTTTGAGCTTTGTTCCTACCTTGGTTCTCCTTCATTCTACAAATCATTGTTAGCCTCAAGAAATACTTCATCATTTCTAGGCTTAGTAACAACATCATCTTCCAAATTGTAATCAACTATTCTCTCATGTATCCTGAATTTCTCATTAATTCTCACATTTTCACTTTCCATGATAGTCTTAGTTCTCTAATTATAACATTTATAAGCCTTGATTTTCAATGAATAACCAAGAAATATACCTTCATCACTTCTAGAATTAAACTTACCAATTTCATAATCTCTTATGATATAACACTTAATTCCCAAAATTCTAAAATACTTAACTATAGGTTAGTGACCAAACCATAGTTCATAAGGTGTCGTGTTTGTGTCCTTCTTGACTTGCACTCTATTCATAGTGTAAGACTAATGTATTCATAGCTTCTCTCCAAAATGTCTTGGATACATCATTTTCTACTAACATAGCTCTTGCAAATTTTGTAACTAATTTTTTCCTTCTTTCTGCAACACCATTCTATTCAGGGGTTCTCAGAGTTGATAGCTATCTCTTAATTCCATTTTCTAAACAAAACATGTTAAACTCATTTGAAGTAAATTCTTCTCCTCTATCTAATCTTAACTATTTAATACTTATACTAGATTCATTCTCAACCCTATTCTTGAATACCTTGAACTTATCAAATACCTCATATTTCTCTTTAAGAAATGCAACCCACATCATTCCAAAAAAATTATCAACTAGAATCATAAAATACCTTTCACCATAGAATCTTTTAGTCTTTATAGGACTTCTGATATTTGTGTGTACAATCTCCAACTTTGGTGTAGTGGTAAACTTTTTGTTAGGAAAACAAGTTCTATTATGCTTTTCCAAAACACACTCCTTGCAAATTGTGTTAGTATGATTTACAATCTTTGACATATCTCTAACTACAAACATTCTACTAGTCATCATAATATTGTCAAATTTTATATGATTGAAATTTCTTATGCCATAACCAACTATCATCTACCTTTGCAACCAAACATGTCATTTTAGTAGGATTCAACTAAAATACATTATCTTTAGATCTAGTTCCTATTCCAATTACCTTTATAGCTTTATCTTTGATCATCCATGTCTTTTTGGTAAACTACAACTAATAACCTTTGGCTACTAGTTTTCCAACAATCAAAATATTGTGCTTTAAACCATCAACAAAGTATACATCATCAATTTTATTTTTACCATCAATAGTTATAGATCCAATACCTTTAACTTGACATGTTGCATTGTTTCCAACTCAAAAAATTCCTCCATCCTAACTTTTTAAGTCAACAAACTTGTTCATGTCAGCAGTCATGTGATGTGAATAAACTTTGTCAATTATCCAATTAAATTTCTTCTCAACCTGTGATACCAAAGCTACTTTTTTGAGAATTTGTTATTTAATTGCACAAATCCAATTTCATCATCACTAGCACTTAATGCTTGTTCATCATAGTCATTATCTTCATTTGCATATAAACACTCTCTATCTTTTCTAGGCTTGTGATTTCTCTTATACTTTTTATGTCATTTAAGAAACTTAGCTGCATAATGATCACATGCATCATAAGTCCAACATTTTAAAAATTTCTTACCTCCTTTTTCTCTTCTTACCAAAAGGGATACTCCTTCAATATTTTTTTCTTCCTCAAATTTGATGCTACTAGAAAAATCTCCTCTAGCACTTGTGCTCCTTGATAAGTTAGGCTAAATATTCAAAGCACTAAAAGTTGTCTCTATTTTGGTTAATTCTCTAGATTGTCTAAGTTCATTCTCAACTACTTCTAGTTTTCCACAAAATGTCTCCTTTGTGAAATCTTTCATACAAGATATCAACAATTGTATCATCTGAATTGTTGACTTAAATGGTGATGTTAGAGTCTTCAATACCTTCCATATAACCTCATCATCTTCTTTGGTTCCTCCTTAAGCTTTAATACCTACAATAATTTCTGATATCATGCATATATATGTTCTTACAGATTTATCTTCTATCATTTTAAATCTTGAAATGCACAAATCCAACTTTGTAGCCTCAACTGCTTATAATGTGCATCATCTTCAAAACTATTTTCCAAAGCTTTCCATATCAAATCTAAAGTAGCAAGTGATTTCACCTGATTGTACTCAATTTTAGGAAGTGCAATCAATAGTTCTTCTTTGTCACTCATGTCACACATGAAAATATATCTTTCTACCTTGGTGCAAATTTCCAAAATCCTTTTTAGCAATGATTGTTTTCACTAATTTTGTCAAGATCCAATATCCTGGGCCCATAGAAAAAAAATGTGTCTTCATCCTTTCCTTTCAGCTATCATAATTTGTTCCATCAAAATTTAGACTATCTTTCCTAAACATGCTTTCCATGGATCTCCCAAAGTTGTTAAACTTTAACTTCAAGGACCTAATGCTCTGATACCAATTGTTAGAAATAATAGTCCACCAAGATAATTGAGAAGGGGGGAGGTGAATTAGTTATCCAAAAATTAAAACATTTATCTTCTTTGAAAACACTTTACCATTCAACCAAAGTAAGCATCAACCATAATAAAATGCACATAGACAATTACACCAGATATGTTGACTAGGGAAACCCTTGATCAGAGGAAAGTCCTAGTGGGAATGATGTCTACAAGGTGATGTACTAATATAAATATTCCTTGTTAGAGGATGGACCCTATTAGGATTCTATTACAAAATATATTAAAATGAGTCCCTGTTAGGAGACTTTGAATCTCTTTTAGGAGATTCCAATCCTATTAGGATTTGTGCTAACCGTGTTAGGAGTTGTAGTACAATGTATGTAAGATGAGTCCACTACCTAAACATACAATTTCAACTACAAGAAGAGCTCATTGCTCAAACAAGTAATTAACTTTTATCTTCCTCTTTCCTTTGTTCTATCAACTAAACCAATCACTTTCAGATCTTGTAGACTAGGTCACAAACCTTGGATCCAAATATCAAACCTCAAATCACTCATCAAAACATTGGAAATGAAGTTTCCTTCACTTCCATCTACTCTTCTCAACTTCACATTGTAAACTCTCTACTACTTATCATCAATTATAAAACTATCTCATCACACTTCATGATAAAGGAAAATTTTCTTCCTCTATACTAAGTCCATAAAAAAATTCCCTGAGTTGGTTGTTAGACCTTCTTAATTAATTATTATAGGACCAAATTAAGAACATCTTACACTTAGCGATAACATTAATATTCTACCTTACAAATTGAATAACCTTTCATATATGCAATATTATGAAAAGTGAGCTTAGCAACACCATCAACTCTGCTAAGATATATAATAAGTTTACAAGAACATGCCTCTATAAACTCTATCTCAGATTAGACATCACTAAAACTTACATAACTTCTTCTAGACTTATCCTTTCTTCTTCCAATGTTAATTGCATACACCAAATTATTAAAAGTATCTCATATAACCTTAAGTGGTTATAATACCTAACTATCCATCTGTACCAACCTGATCATTTTGCTATTATTCTATTAAATACCATAGAAAATTCTTATGTTGACATGAATGGAAAACTCATTCATGAATGTAACATATCTACAGTACTCCCAATAGGAATATCATCAACATTCACGCTTTCAATGAATATTCTAACTTTAACCCACTACTAGTTCCATTGCATCAAGTGGTATTACAGCATGGTAGCTAATTTTGAATTAGCAAAGTTGATTTGAGAACAAAGAGAAACCAATGCTTCTCTTGAAAAGAGGTTGAGAGAACTTAAAGACATAGTAGATAAACAAAAGAGGGCATAATCTGATGATGAAGATTAGGATGCTAAGGATGAAGACCTTGAAGAAGATGGTGAAATACCTTTTGAGCAAAGACCTCTCTTGGATGATCTCAAATCCATGGAGAAAAGAACCATGAAGGGGAAGTTGGAATTGCTAAATTTTAATGAAAAAATGAATGCTAACATAGCATTGGATTAGATAGAGGCCCTAACTAGTTTCCTTGAGTGTGAAGACATCGAAGAGAAGTAGAGAGTAAAGATAGAAAAATCCAAGTTAAAGGGAGAAACCCTAACTTGGTGGAACTTCATCCAGAAAAAGAGGGTGAAGAAAGGAAGAAACATCATTTAATCATGGGATAGAATGGTGGAATTAGTTAGAGATACTTATGTACCTAATGACTATGGGGTTCTATTGTCACAAAGGTTTGCACACTTGTCCAAAGTTTTTACCTAAGGAAAACCTTGTGAAACATGGAAATAACCTCCAAGATGTGGGACTTAAACTATGAGGTTGAGTCCCTAGAGAAGGTCAGCTTCCTTTACTATTAGGGCACACCTAACTACTCTTGGAGAGGAAAAGGGAGAAGGAATGCATGAAAGAAAATTTACCTACTCTAACCTAAGGGGGTGATGCACCAAAATAGAGTGTTCAGACCAATCTCTGCACATACATGCACTATTGAACCTTCATGACACCAAGAGATATACACATCTAGACTTGCTTTAATCTAACAATCACACACAGATCAAAAAACCCAAATGAATGACACAAGGAAAGAGAGGATTCACTTATATATCATTCATAGGCCAAAAGAGATATGGTCATGCAAGAATTTAGATATCCACAATACACTAATGAGACGCAAATGGTTCTTGTACTTTACATCAATGGCTGAAGGAGATAAGGCAGAATGTCATATAGTTTAGAGGCAAAAGGAATTTACACATGAAATTGTGGAGTAATAACAAAGAAGTCAGAGAAGAGTCAACCAATACAAAATCTAAAAAAATTGCCTTTCTAGTTCAGGCATAACTAAGATAATTTTCTCTGAAGTTACTCCACAACCACTGCCGTTAAGTTTCTAAAAAGATCTGGACAAAATTTGATATTTGTTGAAAAAGGGCTTTGATAGAAATGGTGCCATTAAACCATTTTGGCTAGGTAGATGGATGAACTAAGATGGTGGAGAGTTTTCCTTCATTCACTAAGTTTAGCATTCATCCAAGAGTGGTTTGCATTGATCACAGGGATCAGATTGCATGGGAAAATTTGATCTCCTTCAATTCTGGCTCATGAATTAGTAGTCAGCAGAATATTGCAACTAGAATGGGCCACATGGACCAATTATTTCATTTCATTTTGCCACCCTGGAAAGTCTCCACATGGTTGAACAACTAAGCCACCTTCCAACTTCCTAACCATGACATTCTCCCAACTGCCAGCCTTAACTGCCAATGCTAATTGTAGTGTTATCTCCTTGGGCCTGCAAGGACACATGTCATTGAATTGCTATCTCACTATACATAAATAGTGAGCACCTTTCCATAGCGAGATAGCGACGGCTGTTGATTTGTCTTTGATCCCTTCCTTCATTGTTGGAATTTTTGAACTGGACCCATAGAACTTTGAGGACACATGTTGCTGAATCTCTATCTCTCTATACATATCCTTCGAGCAACTCTTCATGGTGAGATAGCAACGAACATCGATCTAAGACCAAATCAAAGGTGGAGAAACTACACAAAGTACCCTGAAGAAGTGGTGGGTCCCATACTTGCTATGTTGCTATGAGTAAACAACTTGCAACTTTCCATAGTGAGATAGTGATCATCATTGATTTGAGATCGATCATGTGGAATACATTTGATGCATCACTAAAGAGAAATATGGTTGGTCCCCTGTCGTTGTTGTTGTTCGTAACTCTTGTGCAACTCACCATATCGAGATAGTGATGGCTATCGATCTAGCTTGATCTGAGGATCATAAGTCCTCATGTATTTTATGAATGGGCATGGATCTAGGGCATTGATGATGCAAAAAAAACCTTTCCCCACTGGCATATAAATTTATTTATTTTTTTAAAAAAACCTAGCCATATTATGTAATGTCCCCTTTAGGACATATTCGGTTTTTCTCCATTTTGTATAGATTCCATTAGATTTTCATCTGATTTGCTTCTTTATTCCCAAAAAGCTTTCATGATCATTCATATCTGATTCCCCTTTAATAATTGAAATTCTCACATATATATATCAACACTTCACAAGGTTGCATGTTTTCATTAATATATTTAATAAGGCAATTATTATATTATTATAATAGTTATATATAATTATATATTAACATAATATATGTTAATATTAATAATATATATTAATATTAATAATATATGACTATATATTATATATTATTATATTATATATGATTATATGTTATATATGAATCATAATTAAATATTACTTTAATAAATAATAAAGATATAATATCATATATTATTGTCACACAGATATGTACTAATTATCTATGGCATATAAATATCTAACTCATAGATAGATTTATATGGATAATTAATACTTATAATTATATAATATATATAATTATAAATTATATAATATATGATTATTATAATATTATAAATTATATCTTAATATAATTATAATATTATTGATTATTAATATTATATACTCTTTATGTATAATTAATTTATATACTGAAATGGGGATATCACATATTACCACGCTGCCTGGGTCCCACTGTGTGTTTGTTTACCAGCTAGGTGCTATTTTGCTAATGATGAGATAGACAACTTCCCAATAGCGACATAGTGACCTCTAAGGACTTATCAAAATTTGGGGCCGAATCTCATTCTTTCAGTACTGCAACAAAAATTTTGATGGTTGCTATCTCGCTATGGCAAATGACCTTGTAGCTTCTCATAGCGAGTAAATGACATCCATAGATCGTAACAAGATCCAATGGTGGGGAAAGTTGTAGCCCAGCAAAAAGAAATATCATAAGGTTTAATCATTTATTTTTTGGTATTCCCAGGGCATTTAAATAATACTTAAATATGGAAGATGATTGTTGGATGGGCTCAAATGCTTGAATTCAAATTTTGGTGGTAGTAAAAATAGGTAATAGGTTCAACTTGATGGAAGGAAGAAAAGCTTGAAGCAAAAGGACTTAGATGTAAGTTCTTACATTGAGGAATTTTTGGAACTATGCATGAAGACAAATGTAGTAGAAGATGAAGAGAAGAAACTTTCTAGATACATGAATGGCTTGAAAGTACCCATTAAATAAGAGTTTAGTTTGCATAGGTACCCCTCATCACTAAATAAGTGCTACTAGTTGGAAATAAAAGTGGAGGAAAAGTACAAGAGAAAGAAAGATTAAAACAAAGGCAAAGCAAATGACAATAAATCCTTCAAATGAAAGAATAATTCATAGAACAAGGGGTAGTATAGAAACACCAAGACCACTATTTAGAATCCAAAGGAAAAGGATCAAAATAAGTCAAGTTCCAAAGGGAACTATAGAGAAGGCCAAAAATTTAACATACGAATAGTTGGTAAAGGAAATGACCCTATCAAATGCTATAAGTGCAACCAATCGGGACATCATGCAGGCAGGTGTCCCGAGAAAAGAAATAACAACCAAAGTGAAAGAAGAGCATAATTGGTCCAAGAAGATAGTTCAAAAATTGAAGTTGAAGAAGGAAAAATCCTAATGATGAGGAAAACTTTCTTACAAGTCCCACACCCTCAAGAGCCACCCCAAACAAAGAAATTGTTTAGAACAAGGGTTAAGTGCCAAGGAAACGTATGTAACTTTCTTATAGATTTTAGTTCTATAGAGAATTTAGTTTCTAAAGAGATGGTGGAAAAATTAGGATTGAAGAAAACACCACATCCTACCACATCCTTTCCTTATAATATATCATGGCTTACTAAAGGGAAACAAACCTTAGTTACTGAAAAAACCATAGTAGAATTTTCTCTTGGGGATTTCAAAGACAAAGTCTTGTGTGACATAATTGAAATGGATGTTTTCCATCTCCTTCTAGGGAGGCCATGGTAGTATGATTTGGATGCCACCTATAGTGGTAGGAAAAACACATACACCATCATCAAAGGTGGAAAAACCTTCATACTGAAACCATTACCTGATCAAAAAATAGAAAAGGAAGAAACAATAAGAATTGTAATAGGGGGAAAAAGATTAAAAATATAGAAGAATCAGAAGAGTGAGGTTTCATACTGATTATGGAACCTAGGAATGGTGAGAAATCTAATAAGAAAGCACCTATACCAGTAGAAGTCAAAGGACTACTAGAGAAGTATAACAATGTCATGGCAAGTGACATGCCCTCTTCCCTCCCTCCTCTCAGAGATATTACACATTAGATTCATCTAATACCTAGATCCTTATTTCCAAACAAGGTACCTAATACAACAAAAAGTGTGATGTAGCCCAAACAAGTAAACAAAGTAAAAATGTGCAAGGGAAAGGCTATCTTCCTCAACCCACAAACAACAACTATCCACTCTACAACTCCTACACCCTCCCAATGGATATGGTCGATGTATTTCACTTACCTAAGATGTATTCAAGGGTTTACAAGTAGTTTTAGATCCCCAACCAATCCTAGCACTCAAATCCTTCAAAATTTCCCAGTAGGACTAATTGCCCCAATTGGGTCTGCAATGAGAAAGATCTAAGGTTTTTTCTAAAAATTTCCAAAGAAATTTTCAAAAAAATTAGGCTTTCAAATACCCATTTTGGCCGTCTTCAACATATGTCAAACTTAGCATAGGTTGTTTTGGATCAACAACCTGATCCCCAAAGGTGGCACCTTTTTTAGGAATAAAATAGGGTGATTTTACAAAGAAAGTATATGCTTCCCATACATCCAAAGCTTCAAGATTTCAATAGTCCTCCAAATGATCCCAATAAAATTAAAATCAAATAAATTTGGCTCCCCAACCTCTACAAATAAGAAACCCACAATTTGGCCTCTTATAAACCCTCAAATCTAAGGCTTTCTTAATTTGTGACCTCTGAAGACAATATCGACCAACTAAAGGTTGATTCACCATGTAAAAAGTATATTTAGATGATATCTACCATAAAATACCCCTCTCCAATGGATAGATCTCTAGCTACTACACTCTAGGCATACATTGCATGCACCTACAACCACCAAAAAACCATTAGAAGCCTCCATTTGTGTAGACTCCTACAAATCATTGTTAAAATTATTATTTACATTAGGATACAAGGTCATTTCATGAGAATCAGATTCTTACATCCATGGAATGACCAAATGCTTCCAAAGTGCCCAAAACTTACACAAATTGTTGCAAAAGTTGCTTGAAATCAGCACTTTTGGTAAAATGAAAACCTATTTTTCTTAATGAACCAAAAATGGTTTATATATCATGTTAATAGGTTTCAAACATCAATACAGGAATAAGAATCTAATGAAATGAAATGAAACAATGCAAAAGCTCAAAAATGGAGTTTTATTGCATTCAATTGGTCAAATTCGTACATTTATTGGTAAATCCATACTGATGCTCCTCCTTACTAATCTTATGACTTTTCTAGGCTATATAGGATGTACAACAACTTCCCAAACCATATTCCATTGGTTGGAAAACATTAACAAGGTTTTAAAACATTAAAATATGTTTGCCCTCCTAATTTAGGATATAGCCATTAGGATCCTAAATTTGAATTTAAAACCTTATTTAAAATGTTTTAACTCATATTTTATTGCACTCCACTACTTAGGATTTGTTCTAATACCCCCCGAGGACCTATTTGATCCCTCTAAGAAATCTAGATCCCTTGTTGGAACTATTGGCCACCTTTACATCATTTTTATGCCTAAATCCTTTAGCAGACTCTTTAGGACTTTTCAAGTTAACATTAAATTGTTCATTACATTTAGTCATTATAGGCCTCAATATATTCAAATCCACTTTCAAGGATGTCATAGATCCTTTTTTATTATTTGCATTCAAGGTGTTCCTAGATGTTTGCCTAGGTGCTCCTGCACCATACACCCCACCTTGAAAAAGACTCTTGCAACAAGAGTGAAGAGGAGTTGTCTTCAAGCCAACCATTCTCCTAGATGGATGTCTGCAACTCTTCTTTAGCAATCCTCCAATTTTTCCACATGTACTTCTTGCATTCAAAATGTTAGAACAAAAAAAAACATCAGATTTAGGACATTTATCATTTGCCCTCTCAACCTACCCTTTCTCTTACATTTGAGTATCTAGAAGACCCTTGTCTCTGCCCTTCATGGAAACTCCATTACCTACATATAAAGGTACGGTATAAAGGCACCTAATTTAAAATAAAAATGGAGATTAAATATCTTAATCTGAGAGATCTAAATTCATTTCAGTCATAATTCTTGTTTATGTTGGGTTTATACAAAAGTTGTAATGTGAAAATGCATAAAGTGCATAACTGTTGTCAAATTTTCATAATGATTAAAAGAATGTAAGGAGATGTTTAAAATATCATTTAGAAGTAATAACCGACCACAAAAACTATAAAAATGGATGTATGGTTGAACCAAAGAATTAATGAAAGGAAGAGATACATTTTGAAACAAATTTGGAAAAATTATGAGATGTCTAAGAATGAAATTTATTTTATGGATTTTTAAGTGATTGGCATATATCACATCGATTGGTTGATTTTTAAGATTCTTTGAATCAAAATACCAAAAGTGAAGATGAAGTGATCTTTCAAACCCCATTTCCAAGAGGACTTGAAAAAAATTTCAAAGTCAGGGAGTATGGTGCAAGAGCACATATTCATTTGATGTCTCATGGATAAATCCATATTATAAATTATCTTTAATATGGTTTCAATATTATTTAAGGACCTAAATACCATTTTGAGTTCATTCAAATTATTTTGTAAGGCTATAAAAGCCATTAAAAGCATAGCAACTTACAAGGTCATGAAAAATGTTAAGTGTGATAAAACCCTTCAAATGTATCAAAATAGATTGGAAATAGTCTAATTGAAATCTTAAATTCATTGTAATCATGTTTTAAGGGATTATGGAAACTTTGAATTCATTTGGATGATAATTGTAAAAGTTGTTCAAAAGTTGCAAAAATTGTAATGACAACTTTTACAACTTGGTGACAATTTTTTAAAAGTTGGTTTAAAGATGTTAATGGGTAGTTTTAGGTTGGTTGGTGAGTTTAATATTCTTCCAAATTATATATATTTTGTCTCTAGAACACAAAATTGTAAGTGAGAGAAGTTGGAGAAGTTGGAGGAAGGATTTGGAATGGAAGAAAACTTATTTTGATGTTGTAAATTTCAATTTTTTGGTTATATGTTCCTACAATTTATTTGATTTTTTTTTATTTTATGAAAAATCATTTGAATGATAAATATCTATAACTTATATTTTTAGAAAGCTATATTTTTAATCTTTTATTTGGTTTTGTTTTGTATGAATTTCATAGAATTTGGAAGAAGCTATGGTTGTTTGGTTAAGACTAGTCAAGTTCTGTCATAACATGAACAGTTTTAAGGAAATTGTAATAACTTTTATTTCCTTGCTTGGATTTAGATATAACTTGGAGAAAGTGTTTATAAATCACTATTATTTAGTCTAAAAAAAGGTATTTTTTCCATTCTTTCATTTATTAAAATTATTAATAACTGATTAATGGTTTTAATTTCTTCCCCCATTGAGAAATTGTTCTTAAAAGTTGTAACATTCTTGTGCATTCATTTGAAGGGTTGGAAAATATTATAAATATGAATCCCTACCTAATAATTGAGTCTAATAATATATTTTAAGTTTTTTATTGATTCTATGCACCCATTAATTGGTACTTTCTTTGTAATCCAAGCCTAATTAGGCCTATTAGGTTTGTAAATATAGTAAGGATTAAGGAGTATTGGAGTAGAGTTGGTTCTATAAATTTGATATTTTGTGGAAGACCCATAAAGAACACTTTTTCTATGCTCTCTACATCAGCACCCTACAAGATGACTCAAAATCAAAATGCAGAGATTGCAAAACAAATCAAGGTAATGCTTTCCAAAGTTCTAATTCAATAAAGTCTTAGGCCTTCTATAGTACCCTCTGTTCTTGCACCTAAAAAGGATGGAACTTGGAGGCTATGCACTAATAGTAGAGCCATAAAAAGAATAGTTATCAGGTATAGGTTTCCTATGCCAAGGATTGAGGATGTACTTGATTGATTTGGAAATGCTTTCTATATTTGAATTTCTTGTGATGCCATTTAGCCTAAGTAATGCTCCAAGTACAATCATGAGACTCACATCTTGACTTTATTGGATTTTTGTTTTGTTTATCATGATGAAATTCTCACCTTTATTAGTAGTAGGGAAGAACATTTGAATCATGTGTAGCAAGTCCTGATAAGACTTCATGATCACAAGTTGATCATCAATTTGGAGAAATGCACATTCATGAAAAGGGAACCCACCATTTTGGTATTTGTCATATATCAAGCGATTCTAAAAATGGATCCAAGAAAAGTGGAAGCAATTATCAATTGGCCACCTCCTAAAGGTGATACAAATAGTTTTCAGAGTTTGGCCACATTTTATAGGAAATTAATAGAGAACTTTAGTCATATATGTACTTCTGTTCTTAATACAATCAAAGGAAGTAATAAAATCAAATTCTCTTGGACTAATGAGGAAAACAATGCTTTTGAGTCTTTGAAGAATAGAGTGGCTCAATACCCTATCTTGACCTTGGTTGATTTTAAGGAGGTGTTCACTTTTCAAATAAATGCTAGTAATCTAACCCTTGGTGTTTTCATAAGTCAAGAAGGAAAACCTATTGCTTTCTAATCTGAAAAATTAAATGATGCTAAGGAAAGATACTCAACTTATGACCTTGAATTGTATGCAGTAGTACACGATCTCAAGAAGTGGAGACATTATGTTTTTCAAAAGGAATTTGTCATTTATATTGACAACCATGCTCTAAGATTTTTGAATTATTATGAAAACTTAATTGTGAAGCATATCAAATGGATGGAGCAACTGTAGGCATACACTTTCACATTGAAACACAAGAAAGGTCAAGCGAATAAAGTGGTTGATGCCCTCAGTAGAATGGTTTTCCTAATCAAAGAAGTCCAATTAAAAATCATTGGGATTGATGACCAAAAATATCTCTATGTAGGAGATCTAGACTTTGGAGAAGCATTTAAGGTTTTTTTCAATTAATAGTAAAATTTAACACTGATTTTGCTAAACACATTATTTAAAATGATCTTTTATTCAAAGGCTATCAAATTTGTATACCAAGATGTTATATAACACCAAACATCATTAAGGAGAAGTATTGTGGTGGCATGGGAGGCCACTTTGGCATTGATAAAACATCTAAATAGATCAAGAGGAGTTTCTATGGCCTAAAATGTCTAATGACATCAAGAAATTTGTGGAAGGTTGCACTATATGTCAACAAGCTAGGGGTGCATCTACAAATTAGGGGTTATACCAACCTTTTCCAATACCAACTAGACCTTGGGAGTCTATTTCAATGGATTTTGTAATTGGGATTCCTAGAAGAAAACAAGGATTTGATAGTGTATTTTTTGTTGTAGATAGGTTCAACAAACTAGTGCCTTTTTTGCCATAAAGAAGTACTAATGATGTCTCACACATTGCTCACATTTTCTTCAAAGAAATTATAAGAATTTATGAAACAATTGTTTTAGAGAAGGACGTAAATTTTCAAGGACATATTTGGTGTACACTTTATGAGAAATTGGGCACAAATCTAACATACAACTCTTCTTATCACCCACAAACTAATGGCCAATTAGAAGTGGTGAATAGTTCACTTGGAAATCTATTGAGATGCCTAACTAAGTCATATAATCAAAGTTGGGATGTTATACTCCCTCAAGTAGAATTTTCTTTTAATGATTCCTTGAATAGGTATACTGGTAAGACACCTTTCCTAACAGTCTATGGTCTACATCCTAGAGGTCCATTAGATGTGATAGACCTACCATCAGACTTTAAAGTCAGTTCTTAGGGAGAAGAATTGGCAAATCTCATCAACCAAGTCTAAGAAGAGGTAAAGTCTAGACTATAACAAAAAACTAAGCAGTATAAAGAACATGTAGATAAAAGGAGAAGAGAAGTCCATTTTTAGATGGAGACAAAGTTTGGGCATTATCTTAAAATGAAATATTACCAAAGGGAAGAGATTCTGAGCTACACTTGAAGAAGGTTGGCTCATACAATTTTTTTCACAAGATGGGAGAAAATGATTATGAAATATCCTTGCCCCTTACATTGTCTATTTCCCCAATCTTTAATATAGTTGACCTAGCTCTCTACAAAGGTGATGTAGGTTATGATATTTTAGGTTACTCTACAAGTGCATATCATGTTGATACTAAAGATTTTGTTACAAATATCAATCCTAGAAAGCTAGCCATGTTCGAGAAAATACTATAATCTAAAATCCTTAGGAAGACTAGGAGTAAAAATTATATGTAGTATCTTGTCATATTGAAAGGACTACCTAAAATTGAGGCTACTTGGATGACTAAAGAACATATCCTTCCACATGGCATGACTATTGATCAGCTTGACTCAAGTGGGAACTTAATCTCTAAACTTCATGGGAGGTATGGTGTAGGGGCAGCCCAATAAAATATAATGTTAGGACTCTTTTTAAATCTTTAGGTTTTGATTAAGAATTTTGGCTATTCATGTTGACCTACTTGTGAGACCTAGTTCCAAGATTGGCACTCTATAAGCCCTTGGTCAACTATGGTCAAAGGTATCATATAGCCAAGAATCTTAGGATAGAGTAGTTATTCATTTTTTATATGTTTTGGTCCATTTTGTATTGGTTAAAACAAACTTTTGATTACCTTAGGAAAAGTTGCACTAAAATTTACAAAGTTGCTAAAAAGTTGTCAAGCAATTTTTTGCAACTTTTTGAAAAAGTTGTAATTTTGAATCCCAACAACCATATTTAGTTTGACTAGTTGCTATAGCTATTGGGAATGTCTACATAGCCCTTTCAAGTGGGTGGTAGGCATAAAAGTTTAATTTTTCTTTCAGATCAATAAAATACCAATTTTTTCTGCAAAATCTCATGCTTCAACACATTGTATGGACTCATTCCAACACATAGGTATGGGTTTGTGACATTGTTGGATAGCCTAGTGAATCACCTTTCTAATTAACTTGTAAAGAGACTCTAATTCATTTTCTAACTCTAGATATTCAATTTTTACTTATTGTTGTCACAATTTCTTGTATCTACCTAAGGCTTCTTTCATTTTCACTCATATTTTGAGATTCCACCAAGGGAATTTAGTGGAATAGGGTGGAATCCAAGTAGGAACAATTTAATTTAATATTATTTTAGTATAATTTGAAAAGATCCAGACAACAAGGGGAAACTTAATGCCCTAGGCATGCAAGATCCGTGTGCATGCTAGAAATGTGCAACAACAACTCCCACAACTCTGTACAAAAGATTCTTCAAAGCCTAGGATCTCATTTATAAACATGTTATGTAAACACCCTCTTATTATAGTTTTTGGATTGGAGTTCTTTTTTAGTGGTTAGCTTCAATCTATTATGTAAACCCCAAAAGGTTATTCAAATTAGTGATTCATTCCTTGATTGTGTGGTTTTTTCTAAATCTTACTCAAGTTTTTAGAATTCAAGGGCTACAAGCCTTATCTTGGGTTTATGAAGCAACACAGGGATAAATTTTGCATAGTTTGATTCTAATATTTTTTTATGCTATTTGGGACCTAAATAGACTACGAGTATGTCTTGAGTCACCCCTAGTCCTTATTTAAGTTTGGGGACTGAATGTGTCAAAAATATTTTTAATACCCTATGAGATAAATTAGTGATTATTTGTTTTTGTTATAGGTTTTTGTATAGGTTTTCATTGTGATTTGGATTTCTGAGGAGTGGTTTGGCCTATGATAACCTTATCCATCTTTTGGAACACATGTGATAGGTTTTTTGGGGTAGATTATCTTTGTAAGGACACTATTTGTATCCATACCTTTAGTGAAGAGGATTCTAGCAACCTTATTTTAACCCACTACTAGTTCCATTGCATCACTTTTAGTAAAGATAATTTTTAGTAGATGATGTAGGGAGTGCATCAATCTAGTAGTACATAGCTATATTGTTGGCCTAGACTGAATGCTAATGCTACCTATATGGAGGATTATGTGTGATGATCTAAGTCACTAAAGACTCTTCATATTCGATATTGAATAGTATCATTGGTCACTCGAGCTGGTTGATGAACTAGTGTAACATATTTACAATTGGAATTTAATAGTTGGTATTTTGTAACATTGAGATTGAGGTCCTTGAAATTGATGTCAATGGGGCAAAAATATGCAAGAAAAACACAACTCCTAAGTATGGGGTGGAGATATCTCTTTAGGGAGATTTAGAAAGATTCGTGAAATGAAGCAAGAGTGTGCACCTAATGTATTTTGAATTATTTAGTGAGAAGTAAATAATTGATGTCTAAGAAGAAGGAGTTTTGTATTCTTGAAACTTAGATGTTTCTTCATCTATGTTTCCATCAATACCAAGGGGGGATATTATTAGCATGGATACTAATGATACTACTTTGGGGTAGTATCCTGAGTATTGGAGAGTATTGACATGTTGCACTCATCACTATGTTTGTCGTTGATATCAACATAACATAGTTTACATAAAGAATGGCTAAGTAGTAGATAGAGATCTTGATGATCCAAACAATAGTTTTTATTGTCTTTTGATGCATAGTTATGAACATGTTCAACATAGTATCCTAATGATTTGGTCAAGTGCATAGAGTCTAATTTAAAGACATATAGAAGATGTACCTAAATTACAGAGAGTAGTTCACAAAAAAAATATTGGGAAAGTAGTTCATGATGTTTGTTGGCTATCTTACATCTAAGATGTAATGGATAGATGCATAATCAAGTAGTGATAGAGGATAGTCAATTACTAGTGTCAGTGAGTGCTCAAGCCCTAGTATCACACGTGAATTTTAGTATAGATGATGAGGCAAAAATGCTATTGTAATTATATTTAATTAATTATCTTATTATAATTAATTGGGAAATCCTCAACACTGACTCAAGGAATTATTATGAAAATATGGTATAAAGGAGAGATGTTTTCCTTGAGTTTAATGTGGATAGAAGTATTATAATTATTGTTGATGTGTAAAGTTTGAAAAGGAGTAGAATGCTTACTAAATTCATGTAAGCAATCCAAGGGATTATTAGATGGGAGATTTGTGATCTAGTTACAAGATCAGAAGAAGCATAAGTCTAGTTGATAGGATAGAGAAAGAGGAAGAAATAGTAAAGTACAATTCTATTATTCTACAAGGAATAATAGACAGATCATTTGGACAGTGGGTTCATTGGTCTTTCCCTTGAACCTATTTGGGTAGTGGGTCCAGCTATCTTCAACAACTCTTAATAGGGTTGGTACAACTCTTACGAGGGTTCAAATCTCCTAATTTAGGGATTCAAATTCTCCTAATAGGGATTCATATGTAATGAATTTATTCATAGACTCCTAATAGGGTCCATCCTATAAAAAGGAATATTTATATTAGTACATCATCTTGTGGGTACCATTCCCACTAAGGTTTTCCCTTTGATCTAGGGTTTCCCTAGTTAACATATCTGGTGTTATTGCATGTATGAGTATCTTGTTATGGTTTTTGTTTATATTACTCATATGATTAAGTTTGTTTAATGTTGATAATTGTGATATTAGTTGGATAATTGATTCACTCCCCCCCTCTTAGTTATATTAGTGGACTATATTCTAATAAGTGATTGAAGGAAAAGGTAGAGAAGGAAAGTGTGGAAGATAAGATGAAAAGAATATTATAATCAATAAGGATCTAGAGATCAAGCTAGAATAGAGATCTAAATCTGAAAAAGAAGTTTCTTTATAAATTTGGTTAAATTATTGTTACCATCTAACCATTCTAGCTGTGAAGACATATCTTTACAAAGTGTACTTCAAATTTAGATTGTAAATTAATATTTCGAGTGTGAAGTGTGCAAAGACCTCTAACCAGGCCACTCCTAATAGGATGATCTAAATCCTCTAATAGGGCCATACTTAACATTAAGTATTGTAACCTTTGATAGTGTTGGCTCCTAATAGGGCTCACTTCAAAAGAAGTAAAAATTATTGTAGCTAGTTGCATGGTGGATTTTCAAAATTGGGTTTTCGATTAAATATTGGTGTCATCTATGTTCGAGTTATTTTCTTTATTCTTTATATTTTTTCAACTAACTTACTAAAGGTTAAAATTGATTAATATTCATATGACTTCTTTGTTAACCTAGTTACAACAAGAACCTAGTTTTAACCGAGCTTGATAAAGTATTTCATTATTAGTAAAGAGTTCTATTTGACATCTAGGGAAAAGGAATTATTTTTGTGGTATCTGATTCACTCCTCCTCTCTCAGTTACTCTCTTCATTTCCAACAATCTACAATAGCTTTATATACCTATAGGTCCACAAATATTTTTATGAACTAGTTCCAAAAATTCTTTAGAATTAAAACACTTACTTATGAAACTTCTTTTTCTCATTTTTCCAATTTGAAATTGTTTGCACATCCCCATCTTACGTTTTGTTAGATTTGGTATACCTCTTAATCTTGTGTTCTTTCTTATGGTGACTAGCTTATCAAAGTTAACATGACACATCATTTTATACCATATCCAACTTTCCTCAATTTGAGCTAATAAAGATGTATTTTCATAAATAAGTTAAATGAGAAAGGAGAATTAACAAGGAATAAGGCAAGGCTAGTATGCAAAAGTTATCCATGAGAAGAAGGTATTGACTATGGAGAAACATTTCCCCCTATTACATAGAAGGAGTTAGAATACTACTAGAATATGATACACAATAACGATTCAAAGTATATCAGATGGATGTAAAATCAGATTTCTTCAATGGAATCTTGGAAGAAGAAGTCTACATTGAATAGTCTCAAGGTTTCATTGTTCCAAAGAAAAGAGATATGGTATATGAACTTCAAAAAATTTTGTATGGACTAAAGCATGCTCCTAGAGAATGGTATGAAAGGATGCATGGATATTTGGAAAGAATTGATTTTGATAAGACAATAGTAATTTGTATATAAAGGAAGGACCATGAAAAAATATATTTCTTACAAAAATATTTGTGGATGATAATATATTTGAAGGATATGAGATGATATTCAAGTCATTTACTGAACACATAAATAATTTTTTTGAAATGTATATGTTTGTAGAGATAGAAAATTTTATTGGCCTACAAGTTCATCAAGTGAAGGATGACATATACATAATTCAGTCACAATACATTAGGGAAGCATTGAAAGAGCATAATCCTCTACCTTATTTTCTCACCCAAAAACGCAAAACACATTAATCACCAACTTAGCTTAATCAATCTAGACTCATCTTTTCTAAAGATTTTGACCCCCCCCAAAAAAAAAACATCATCTCATCATAGAAAAGGATTAGCACTAGAGAACCACTAAGTTTCTCACCTCCCTTAGATGTCATCTTTCAGAGGCTTCTAGGTTTCTGATTCACCCTTGGTCATAACCTCCAAGTGGTGAAGAGCATAGTACCCTATTCCTCTATCTTGCACCCTACAAAGTTCACAAACCCTCATTAGACTATTTTTGGAAAGAAAGAAAAAGATACATTGTTTTAGTGGGTTTTAAAATTGGTCTTTGATAATCATATCTTTGACAATATCCTGCAAACACACAGCCAGTTCATGTTTATGAAAGTTTGTATAAAGGATTCTTTGTCCAACATCCTATAGATAACTGTTAGGCTGCAAAAAACTAGAAAAATTGAAATAAAGATGCTCCAAAGAAAACACGTCAGTAAAAAATGATAAATAACATATTGAAAAATTTCATCTTAACTATGTTGTTTCAAGATTTCATGCAAAATCTTGCACAAGTCCACATGAGCTCTTGCACTTATGCTCATGAGAAAATGAGGTGCCACGCTAGAATCTGCACAATAGGGAACTTTTTTGCATGAGGAAGTGATTAGAAACTGACAAAACCCTCAAATCTTCGCGTGAAAATGAGATTTTATGCTTGAAAATATGGAAGACTGTACGAACAAGCATGATAGAATGATGAAAATGTCAAAAAAAAAGATAGATGAGGCCAAAAAAAAAAGAAAATTCTTAGCACCATGGTGGACACTAAAAATGTATGTGTAGATTGTGAGCCTTTGAAGCTCACACACACTTCAACATGGTCATTAGACGCAGAATCATCTTGGAATAAACATGGAATTGTTCATCCAAGAGGCCTAACAATGTGACCTATTGCCTTCTATCTAGAAGAATTATGCCTATATGTTCTTATATGGAAGACTATTCTTATATGCCTATATGAAAGACTGTACAGACAAGTATGATAGAATGATGAAAATGTCAGAAAATAGGATAGATGAGGCCAAAAAAAAATAAAAAATTCTTAGCACCATGGTGGGCACCAAAAATGTATGTGTAGATTGTGGGCCTTTGAACCTCACACAAACTTCAACATGGTCATTAGATGCAGAATCATCTTGGAATAAACATGGAATTGTTCATCCGAGAGGCCTGACAATGTGACCTGTTGCCTTCTATCTAGAAGGATTATGCCTATATGTTCTTAAAATGAGGAGTAGGCAACCAGACCTTTCTAGAATGAAGGATTTTATGTAGAGTATGATTATGCAATTCATCTATATGAAGTGCAAGCATTAATCTAAGAAATAGAAGATATTAAGCTAAATGTATGCATTCTTAATCTAAAATGATATCAAATGTTAAATCAAATGTAAAAGATAGAACTTAAATGACTAGTTATTTTGACAAAAATTCAATATAATTCAAATTCCAACTTTTGTAATGAGGGAATGTGGGTCCCTTAAATAGAATCCTAGAATTGATCAATGATCAAGATCAATTATGATGGACAGTTAAGATTAAAGAGACGATTTAGTTGAAATGGAAACTTCCTTGTGTAGGTGAAGTTAATTGTTTAAAATCTAAGTGTGATGATTAGTTAACTAATCTTTTCATGAGTGTGCGAACAGGTTAACTAAATTAATTCCAATTTGAGGGATAGTTCACTTAGAGTTTCCATTTTGGAACTGAAGAGAAGATTTTGAAGATTTAATTTAATTTAATAAAGTTAGATATGACCTCATAAATACCTTTTTCATTTAATTGAATAATATGATTCAATTAATTAAAGTGAGCATGATTATTAAATTAAATATTTTTAATTCCTTAGTACATTAGCCTTAGGATATAATTTAATTTAATTAAAGTATAAACACTTCAAATTAAATTAAATCTTAATCAATAGGTTTAATGTGAGTAATTTGAGTCAATACTTTAGGAATTAAATAAGTAGCCTGATTAATGCAAATTAGGGTTTTTTGCATTTCAAAATTAAGTCAAGTAGCAAAAATTAGAATAAGAATTGCCTAGTAAAATAGGACTTAGAAATTGATCGAAATAGATCAGAATTGGTTAACATAGAAATGAACCAAATTTGGGATATTACATTTTTCCCCTCTTTGAATGAATGTGCGAGCAACACGTTCAATTTAAAGAAAATCAGAAAGCATGATGCAAAGGTCAAGAAAGAAGATTGATTTTGCAATTTGATGATGCAGAAACCAATTAATAATCTTTTAAAGTTTATCTCCAAAATGGAGCTTAACCTTAGGGAATCTAGATGGAACACCTAGATACCTAGTGTTGATAAGATTGGTTCTAAAATTGATGACACAGAGACCAATTGATAAGCTTTTAAAGATTATCTCCAAAATGGAGGTTAACCTTAAGGGATCCAAATAGAACACCTAGATACCTAAAGTTGATAAGACTAGTTCCAAAATTGATGACACAGAGACCAATTGATAAGCTTTTAAAGATTATCTCTAGAATAAAGCTTAACCTTAAGGGATCTAGATAGAACACATAGATACCTAAATTGAAAAGCTTTTAAGATTATCTCCAAAATGGAGCTTAACCTTAAGGGATCCAGATAGAACACCTAGATACTTAAATTAAAAAGATTTTAAAGATTATCATTAGAATGGAGCTTAACCTTAAGGGATCTAGATAGAACACCTAGATACCTAAATTGAAAAGCTTTTAAATATTATCTCCAAAATGGAGCTTAACCTTCAGGGATCTAGATAGAACACCTAAATACCTAAATTGAAAAGCTTTTAAAGATTATCTCTAGAACAAAGCTTAACCTTGAGGGATCTAGATAGAACACCTAGATACCTAAGAATAAAATATAACAAGATCTAATCAAGAGCCATAAAATCATCGTTAGAACAAGGCTTGATTCTCAGGAGTTGGGGTTTAGCCTGCCCCACCACTTGTCCATTGGACTCTGATAAAGACTGTTATAAGATGTGATCAACTAATGAAAAGATGAAATAGATGACAAAGATGCCAGATAGCGGGGGAAGAAGATGCCCCAAGTGATGAGATGCTCCTAGCAATGAGGACATAAGATGAGAGAAAGATGCCCCAAGCTATGAAAATTCAAATTGATTCAAAATTTGGATTCAATGATGTAATCATCCTACCCCCTCGAGAGCAAAATCAAAAGATGACACACTAGAAATATGATATAGAATAGTATAGAGTGAGATATAGAAGAAATTGAAGAGTCGGTAGCATATAGAAGAGATTAGAATGATGAGATGAAAATTTGAATTGAATTCAGCATGATTTTGGAGTCTAGAAGACCAAGTTTGACCAAAAGTTGACCAAATTTGACTGTAGTTGACTTTTTTGTCAAAATTTTGAAAATTTTGAAGGAAATGGAATTTGAAAAGATTCCAAGATTCACAAAGTGTCAAAAAAATTTTGACTACACAAGTGTTCGATCGCATCGGTCCCAAAATTTTAAAATGCATGTTTGAGTCACTTGAGTGTGTCAGATTTCAAATTCGATCCCAACAATGGATTCAAAATAGTCAAATTAGCCAAGGGGTGATTTTCATGCAAATTGGAGCACTTTGAAAAATTATGTCAAAACCTATATAAGGGCCCAAAGGGTCATTTTCAAATCATTGTTGCATTTTGTCTTTAGTGAAGAAGAGAGCTCTAAGAGGAAGATGGTAGTTCTAGTGTGTACATACCATTTTGAGTGCTCCTGACGACATAGCCAACTGGTGGACTATAGACCTCTAGTGAGTAATGGAAAAACTATCTTTCTATTTGATTTTTGCATGTACTTTGTTGTGTTTTTAGTGCATTGTTAGCATGTTTTCAAGGTAGGTCTGTTGGTTCTCACATAAGGGTTTCTTTCCTTGTGTGAATCTGGTCTTTCTTCATGCAAAGATACAGTAGTCTAGTGTTTCTTCATGCATGTCGGTGGGGAATCTCACCTAGGAGATACCCACCCCTTGCACAAGATGTGCGAGATTTTGGGTGCATCTCAACCATACTCTTGTTGCTCCTCATGTAAAGAATTTTTTTCTTGTGCGAAGATGCAAAATCTCGCAAGAGAGAGTGTAGTTCCGCATGAAATTCTGGCATGTCGAAGAAAATTGAAAATTGCATTATGTGATGTTTTGTCTTAAATATGCCTTCATTTTTTCATCATTTTGACTTGTTGAGTGGGTACTAACTATTTGCATGTTATGTTTGCTCATGTGTGTGTAGGTCATCTTTGATGACATTGTATTTAGGTCTCATTATCCACCTTATGGAGATCTATTGTGGAGTCTTGATGATACAGACATGGCCCATATTAATAGATTAGGATTAGCATATCTATGCTAGATCCCAATAGTGCTAGTGAATCACAACCTATTGACTTCCTTGGTGGAGAATTTCCATTCAAAGATGAACACCTTTCATCTTCCACAAGGGGAGATGACTATTACATCAAAGGACATCTACCAGATACCATGATGCCTATTTCCAGGTTTTGACCAATGGCACTTTTCTTGTTTTTCAATTTTTTTAAATTTTTCCTTTTTGATTTTTTTTTTGAATTTTTGAAGTTTTTTGGTATTACGAAGGTGCCTATAGCTAGGTTTTCACTAGGATAATGACTTTTTTTTTAGGATATTTAAATATGTTCAAAGAGCTTCTTAGATCAGATAAGCTATAAAACTGGTTTAGGTGGAGAGTGTTGATAGGCTCCTTGAGCACTTCTCCCTTGGTTGTAGAAAGCTAGTAAGCACCAGGTCCATACATTGTAGTGATTATGTAAGAACCAAGCCAGTTTTATTTGAACTTCCCTTTTTGGTCTCGTTGTTGCTAATTCTTAGGATTTTCTCTCTGGACAAGATCATCCAGTTAGAAGTCACATGGCTTACCTTTCTTATTGTAACTTCTGGACATTCATTGTTGATAAGCTCGCAAATGATTGCATGCCACTTGTCGACATTCATCTACTAGTACTAGCTCTTGAAACCAAGCTATTATGTAATCTTCATTAGTAATGAGACCTTTCATAGAGATTCTCAAAGTAGGAATCTCAACCTCTACTAGAAGCCCAACATCCACTCCATAAACCAAAGAAAATGGCATTGTACCCATTGGAGTCCTAATGCTTGTCCTCTTTGCCCATAAAGCTTAATTAATCTAGAGGTGCTAGTCCCTCCTAGATTTGGTGACTGCATGATGGAGGATCTTGAGGATTGCTTTGTTGGATGCCTCTCCCTAGCCATTACCCTAGGGGTAATAGATAGAAGACTGATGTTGCATGATTTTTAATTTCTTGCATAGCTCTTTGAGATCTTAATTTTTAAACTATCCTCCATTGTCAATAATAATGTAGGATGGTACACCATACTTGCATATGATGTATATTGTGATAAAAAGAGATACATTTTTTCCATTTTCTATTGTGAGAAGTACTGCTCTGCCCACTTCATGAAGTAGTCTATAGCTATGATAATTAACTTATGTCCATTAGAAGAAGATGGGTGAATCTGACCCACAATATTGAAGGCCCTTTGTTGTAATGGCCATAGTGTGGTAGATGGAATCAACACCTTGGCTAGAGCATGAATTAGATTCCCATGGAGCTGGCACTTTTTTCAGGACTTGGTGTACTTGATTGCCTCTTGCTCCATTTTTGGCCAATAGTAACCAACCTTAATGAGTTTGCAAGCTAGTGTCAAGCCATTTGAGTGAGATTTGCAAATGCCATCATGAACATAAATTAATGTATGTTTGGACTCTTCTAGTTCCAGATACCAAAAGAGTGTTCTGTTGAGACCCCTCCTAAACAAGTTGTTATTAATAATGACATATCGTAAAGTATTATGGATAAGGTAACATTTTTCATTTTGGGTTAGACCATCTAGAATAGTTTGATTACAAAGATAGGAATAGATGTGGTGGTAGTGATATGAGTCTTGTCCTACAATAGAATAGATCATTCTAGAATCAAGAGTATCAGAGGTAGGGTAGAGTAATGCTTCCACCAAGAACTCATGTCAAAGATCATTTTTAGGCATCTGTAGCAAGGAGGCCAGAGTAGCCATAACATTAGCCACTTTGTTATCTGCTCGAGGAATTTGTTGGAAGGTGATGTGAGAAAAATATTTCTTCATGTCATCAACCATGCATTTGTAAGGGATAAATTTCTTATTCTTTGTCTGATACACATCATTAACCTAGTTGATTATGAGCTGAGAATCCCCAAAGATATCTAAGTGATCCATTCTCCATTTAGCTGCAATCTTCATGCCATTAATTAGAGCCTTATATTCATCAATGTTGTTTATACAAGGAAACATAATCTTATGTGCTTTGGGCAAAGAATATCTATGTGGTGTTATGAAGAGTAACCCAACACCAGATCCCTATTGTGTGAAGGACCCATCAAAGAACATCACCCATGTTTGTTGTGTGAGTGTCATAATTGAATCATCAGGGAAATCAATGTTCATCAAGAGAAGACTCTACATAGGTGCATCTGCTAGCTGATCCACAATCACATTTCCCTTGATAGCCTTGCATTCGACATACCGAATGTCAAACTCATTGAGCATCATGACCCACTTAGCCATTCTTCTTAATGATGTTGTAATTCATCTCATAAGAGATCAATGTGGAGCTCAAATAGTAAATATCTCTTTCCTTGTTGTTGTTGTCCCCTTGACCTAATAGGATTCCCAAAGATGTTTTAGTTATTGAGATGTACAAAATCAAAGGCTTCCCATAGATAGGAGGCATCAAGATTGGCAGATTAGCAAGATATTGTTTTATCTATGTCAAGCTTTGCTCGCAATCCTGACTCCAGTTGAATTTCACACCCTTATATAGAGTCTTTATAAAGGGTTGTGATCTATCTACCAACTATGAGATTAACCTAAAAATGGATTGGAGTCTTCCTTATAGATCTCTCATCTGGCTGATGTTATAGGGTGGAGGCATATCCATAATTGCTTTAACTTTCTCTAGATCCACCTCTATTCCTTTTGCAGACACAATGTATCCCAGTAACTTCCCTAATGTGATACCAAATGCACATTTCTTAGGATTGAGCCTGAGACTAAACTTTTCCATGTGATCTAGGCTAGGTCCCAAATCTTGTAGATAAGTATGGAATTTCACACTCTTGACCAAGGTATCATCCACATAGTCCTTCATGGTCTTATGCATCATGTCATGGAAAATTGTAATGACTGCTCTCTGATAGGTAACACCAGCATTTTTCAAGCCGAATGGCATTACATTCCAACAAAAGGTTCCCCATGCACGTGTAAAAGTAGCATTTTCCTAATCTTATGGCATAATTTTCATCTGATTATAACTAGAAAACTCATCCATAAGACAATACATCTCATATCCTATTGTCATGTCCACTATCATATCAATGTTGGGAAGTGGAAAATCATCCTTAAGAAATGCTAAGTTGAGATTGTGGAACTCAATACAAACTCTAATGAATTTATCATTCTTAGAGATTGGAACAATGTTGGATATCCATTTAACATAATCAATGTCATGGATGAAATGAGCTTTTAGAAGTTTCTCTAGTTTAGCTATGACAAGTAATGCAACATGAGGATGCCTTTTCCAAAGTTTTTGTTTAACTAGTTTAATGCCTGGTGTGATGGAAAAATGATGCATATTTAGATCAAGATCTAGTATGGCTTGTCAAAATATTTCCAAGAAAAAAATTATCTTCTTATCTCGAAAGAAGGCAATGAATTCCTCCTTTTCTTTAGGAGATAGTGACTATGCCAGATGTATCATATGAGGATGTTCTTAAGTGCCCAGGTTGATTGGCTATGTTGAATCTATCAATAATAATGATCTCTCTTGAAATTGATTTGGAATTGCATCAAATATCTCATCTGCAAGCACCTCAAAGAGGTTTCCACCCTTAGATGCATCTTTTGTTTTTACTTTTTTGGGTTCTAACATTGCCATAATGTGATTTTCACCATTGGACCTTCTATGTTTTTTCTTTTTAATTGTATGACTGAGATATTTGATGTCATCTTTAGTCATGTTAACACTTTGTTCACTGGTGGAAGACATTACTAGTTTGAAAGTTTTCAAGTAGCAGGCAAGAGCATAGTCATTCTGGAATGTGAGGACTTCACTAGATTTATTAGGATTCTAGTCTATAAGTTTAGGATATGTCAGTGAAAGAGTAGTAGTAGGTTTGATTGCATTCATGGTGTAGTTACTAAATCCTTGGACCATCAATTTGAGACCTTGAGTGGCTTCATCCACAAGTGTGTTCAGATGCCTTTGAGTACTAACATCAGCAACTAAAGACTTGAGGACACTAGTTGGATTAGACCCATCTGACCTAACCCTAGGCATTTCACCCACTTTGGGTTGGTTTTTGTAGACATGAACTTGTTCAATTTCTTTATCTATAGTCACTTCGAAAAGGGAGTCAAATTCATATTCCTTAGAATCAATGTTGCATGGTGACAAGCCGTAGAATTTTCCAACAGTGATAGGAATGTACTCTCCTTCATCATCTAGATTTTTTCATAGATACTCAACATGTAACACCTAACTAGAATCCCCATGCTCTAAATGAGCATGGTGGCGATCAACATTATCCTTAGAAGAATCACTAGTACCATCCATAGTGCTGACATATGGCACAAATTCATCTGGATCAGCAAATAATTTAGCAAGATCATGAGGAATAAGATATGGATAAGAATCCTAATTGTCAAAATTATCTTCTTTAGTGTCTAACTCAGCATGTGACTCATTTCTAGATGAATTCTTAGGTTCTAGTATGAATTTTTTAGCCCCTAAATAGAAAGGGACCTTCTTAAAGCCTAGACTAGATGTATCTCTATTTCTTTGAGTTATTTCTTTGATAGGATAAACTAGACCATTGTTATTGCATCCAATAGGACCAATTCCCTTATAGCCAAAGTACTTCATGAGTCTAAGACCAGGGCCATATTTCTCAAGAGTGATCTCACAAGCTTGTTCTATTAGGTCAACTGGAGTCTGCTTGCTGTAAAGCCACATAGCAATGGCTCTATTTTCACATTCATCCTCTAAGAGGATTGTGACCTTGACAAAAAGTGTCATTGTACTTGGTTTGAGGCATCAACACAAATAGTTTCTTTACCTTAGATGGTCTCCCATAATGCTAAGGAGACTCAAGAAGAGATGTTAATGACAACACTAGTTCAATATGGTATTCAACCATGCTAGTTTCTTTTAGCTTGAATGTCTACTCAATTTTTTTAGCTTATTATCATGATAATCAAGAAATTCCCTATCAGTGGGGACAAAGTTCTTAGTATCTTTGAGCATATTGTAGTTGTAGCTAGTACTGGTAGGAATAGTGACTTTAGAGCCATGAATTGGGAATTTGATGCATTGATGGTAGGTGGATGGCACAACACAAATCTCATGTATCCATGGCCTTCCTAGCAAAGTTATAAGCCAAGGAAATGTCAAGGACCTAACAAGTGATATCCCTTTCAATAAGACTGATGCGAATGGGCAATACCACAAGACCTAGAGACTTGCACTCTACTTCGTCATATGCTTTGATAGTGATATTGTGGAAAGGATTAATAGATTCCTTAGAATAGTTTAATTGTCTAAGTGGAGCAACAAAGACAATTTTTAGCCCAACACCATTATCAATGAGTACCCAACAAACACGTGTCTAATGTATCATGACCTCAATGTGTAGAGGTTGATTGTGTGGGTGACTCAATGAATTATCATCCTCCTTAGAGAAGCACATAAAGTAAGATGAGGTCAAGTGACTTACCATAGATTGAAATCACTTAAGATCAAGTTCTTGAGGAACATTTTCTTCAATGAGGGCTTTGTCTAGAATTTTCCTATGAGCAGGCAAGATTTTATGCAGCTCAAAGATTGTGATTTGAGCATTAATTAATTTTAATTGATTGAGAACACTATAGATGGTTGTTTCTAAATTTTTTGTGAGTTTTGCACCTCTGGTAGATGGACCAATAAGAGTTTTATCTCTATTTTTTTCAAGATCAGGAGTAGAAGGCGTAGGGCCTTTGAGCATGAACTTGGCATGAAAGCATGTAACAACATTAGCATAGTATTGCAAAGATTTTTTATCAATTGTGTTGGAAGCAGGGCCCCTTAAGACAAATTGAATCTTGGGTTTATTGTTATCTTGCTTTCCCTTGATGATAATAATGTCACAGTACTCAAAAATCCATAGGTTCAACCATGTTGATCATATTGTTATCATTAGAGTATGCATATTTGAGCTTGTTGTTAGGTTTTGGTTTTGAGCTCTCTCTCTTTTATATGCTAGGAAGGGCTCTATGAAAGCCTTGTGATCTGAGTTCTTGTTATGTTCATCTACCACAATGTCACCATCATCGATCATGTCCTAGAATTTGTGACACAAGTTTATGTAGTTGCTAGTTTTGTGCCCCTTATTTTGGTAGTACTCGCAAAAAGTAGTTTTGTTCCACCATGGTGGGCGTGGTTGTGGATCATAAGGGCAAGATTTGTCCAATTGTGAAATAAGATTTTTTTGTAACAAGGTCATGTAAACCATATCCAAAGGTTCACCCAGAGGCATATACTCTCATTTAGGGTGGGTAGCCCATGATTTTCTCAGTGTATTCCAAGATGTTTTGTTATCAAGAGGAGGTTTTTCAACATTCTTGGCTATGTTGAGACCATCTGTGAGATTAAAGGCTTCCTTAGCAGGTTTAGGAGTGACATTTTCAACATCACCATCATGTACAATTTCTTGGTTCTTGTTGACATACTTGGGTTTGTCCTTGTTAGAGGTGGACCCTTGTTTTGTGTCCTTTCAAAGGGTAAGTTTTCCCTTCTTGACCATGAGTTCTTCTATGTGGATAGCTTGTGTGACCATGTCTTCAAAGGTGCATGGACCTTGAAGCTGGAATCTATACCCAAAATTAGGTAGGAAATTATCAGTAAAGATGTCAAGATTTACCATTTTAGGAATCTCATGTGAATATTTAGTGTAAAGTTGTTTCCACCTCTAAATGAATGTGAGGAAAGGTTCCCCAATCTTATGCTTAAGATTACATAAATCTCAAATATTAATAGGGTGTTAAATGTTATGAGGATTGTTAATGTTTGAAAATGTTACCCATTTCCAATTATCCCCATGAGAATATGACACATCTAGGGGCAGCTAACTCCCATTATCAACATATCATTTCAAACATAGGGCCAACTATAAGGCATGACCCTTCTTGTTCTTCGGGATCTGCAAAACCTAGGCGGGTGAACCTATAGATTCCTTATATGGTACCAGTTGTCAAAGGATACACTGAATCTATTCAAAGTAGATAAAACCCTTATTTCTCCTAAGAACTCATGAAATAACACAAACCTACGATAGCTAGATGCAAATCTATGAATCTCATAAGCTGAGTGAGGGCATTCTATGATAACTCTTCAACATGAAATGGGAAAAGCGTTTGATTTTTTATGTTGATTTCAATAACCCTTAGATATGCAGTAGTGAGAAAGTAATGACCCTGTAGCTAATCAGTGCCTAGTCCATTGGGAAAATTCATGGATCACAAACATACATATGAATATCTGAGACATGTGTGTATCTTCAGATATAGATCTATCTATTTAACTTGTAAATAGACATCTATGTTCAGTTTAAAATCTCATTCTTACCTAATATCCTCCTCAATAAATCTGCAACCATGTTGATTTCTATGAAGCATTTACACAATTCCTTGAACTATCAGCAATAATGAAACAACATACAGTCTTAGGGGACTGCAACTATGACCTAAACTCTTTGTTCAGAGATCGTGAAACATTGAAATTCAATAAGAATGGAGACAAGATTCAACTAAAACTTAATTATTTGCTGCTCTTTGCATTATTTCCTTGAAAATATACAATCATATGCATGAAATGAAAGACATGAAACAACCTAACAGATCTGAACTATTTGTATTTATCTTCCTACTGCTGTTCACATGAGAGAAATTGTTGAAGAAATATGTGGTATCATAGTATGGGAACATATCAAAAATGGATCCAAAATCTAGTATCTCAGTAGTGACTATTTTTTTTTTCAAAGACTGGAAACCCCTCCATGATAGAAAGAAAGAAAAATATAGAAGAGAAAAAATTCTTGGATTGAAACTGAAGATGACAAGTGTCTATTTGGAATCCCATCTTGCAACTGAAAAACTCTTTCATCTCTCTACCATTTGATCTGATTTGATTTCATCATTGCCTTGTAACTGATTTCAAAATATCCACAACTGAATGATGAAATCCCTAATTTTCTAAATATCTAATTTGCATCAAAATGTTGATAAAACTCCATCTAACTGACTCAAAAATGCCCCCAGCTAAATTCTCCTTGTCTTTTATGCATATTCAAGCTATTAACTTGCCAAAAAACACAACTGAACTTCTTGGTCTGAAAACGGTTGCAATTCAGTTACCTAAAAGAAAACCTCTTATAGCTTGAGCCAGCTACTACCTATGCAAAAACTAACTCCGAAATTGAATAGTTCATCTTTTCCCAATTTCGGTGGTATATTGGAGTCCATGTTTAGCTTACAGAAAACCCTTAGAATCTTATTTCAAAAAATGTCCCTCTGTTATAACTATCAAGTCTGCATTCCTTTTTAAATTTAAAATTTGAAATTTTTAAATTTATCTAAAGTTAAAACTTTAGAATAAAATGTCCCCTTTTGCAAATTTTTTAAATCTGACATGCATCCGTTATAAAAATAATAATAAAATATTATTATTTTTTATTCTTCAACTGCCCTTGCCTTCTAATTTGAGTCAACAGAGTTTGACCAACTTTTCTACCACATGGCGGCCCTTGATTGGCTGAACACTGTTCACAAATGCCATGTCAGCATCATCAGGACCCAGTGCCACGTGTCAAGAATGTGCTTCCCCGCATTACTTAAATCCCTACAACTCCATATTGTGGGGATGCGCAGACCGTCAGATCTCGCCAAGTGGCAAAATCTTGTGCCTCTATTTGTTGCTCGTTCTCGCCACATCATCACTCCCAAGACCCACCGTGCCATGTGGCACCCAGGTGCAATCTCTCATTTTTTAACCTTTGCGCAACTCCATTTTGCGGGCATGCTCTAACCCTTGGATCATGACACTTGGCGCAATCTGGTGCTTCCGTCGCCACATCAGTGCACTCGTTTCTTTGTGTAAAATTTAGCACTGGCTCAAAATTTGACGTTATCTGGCCAACCACGGGCCCCACCTCCTGACCTGTGGTTTCTCAAAAGCCTTTGCCTTCAATTCACAATGTTTTTTTGTTTAAAATTGTATTTAAATAGCTTGGAAAGCTATTGCTTCCCTAATGTGGCATATTTCTTTTCAATATATCCCTGCAGTCTTCTTTCACAATGTTTTTTCTGTGGGCTTCATCATTTGGTGTGGTCTCTAAAAACTACAGGTTTCCCTTGCATGCACACAATCCGTCCTTCATGGTTGGTCCATGCTGCTAGACATCTCCCTTTTCAATTGCATGGAGCATTTTGCCAAATGCATTGACCTATACAAATCTTCAAGCTCTTGAGAGTGGTTACACTGCTTCTTTAACATTGCTCTGTCTTTTCACAGTGTGAGATAGCTTTTTAAACCATGGGCATGTCTGTTTATGTAGGCTATTACTGGATCCTTGTTGGGACTTTCCTCTTGCGCGCAGGCGCTCTCCTCCCATGGTGGATTAAGAACTACCCGCCAAGCTTTGGCTAATTCATCTAGACAACCAATCTTTAATATTTTAGAAACTGGACTCGAGACAAACTCACGTCCCTTCTTGCACACATTTTTCCTACCTTTTAGCAGAGCATGGGCTACTTAATTCTTGAGCTTCTTGGCCATTGACATCTTTTTCTCATATGTTGCAGCTTTGACTACATTTTTCTATTTCATTTGTGCACTGCTGCCCCTTTTTTAAAAACACAGGGCTTTATTCAAACTTGTCTACTCCTTCTTCTGTGGACGGATTTCTTCTCTATTTTATGTTTGGAGCAAACTTTAGTAACATGCGTGAGTTGCTTCTATTTAGTGCTTAGCATCTTCTTTCTCAATGCGGTATCACTCGACATGATAGTTGCGACCACTTGCAGCTCCTCAAGCACGAGACTGAACACTTTTTCTCAAAGTTGTTGTATAACTATTTTGAGGGGAAAGGACATGAAATGTTGCGTGAAGCTCATTGATGACTGAAGGGCATGGTGTGCCTGCAACAAGATTTAAGTCATCGATGTAAATATCTGTCTCACACAATCGGCCTCCTTTGACCTGAGGATTGGCGGTTGTAACATGCTCTGCTGGTATCCTTGTCTCCAACATTGGACCAGCTACCAAGGAGCTCTCTCTAGTATGGGTACCCTTAGATGCTTCAAACTCCTTTGTTTATTAAACTAGTTCTCTTCCTCCCCTACCATTCACTTTAAAAATCTGAGTATAAAAGAAGGAAACCATTTCATTATGTAATCCCACCTTTATCTCCAAAAAAAAGACTAAAAAATAATCATCACTTGTAAGACAATGAGCTGTATGTGGAAGTTGTAACATAAAGAAGCCTCTCTCAAGGACCATTCATTGCATTTTTAAGAGTGGCATTTGATATCTAGGTCCGCTTCCAGCATGATATTCAACTTGAACTTTCTTCCCAACTTTAGCCACAAGAAATTAAATTGTTGAGATGACTTCTGTTAACACACTAGCCATGGTCAACTTTTGGAGTTTATTTATTCTCATGTTTTTCTTACACAAATGTCCATATCCAAATTTTAAGGCAGTCTCTAAAATATCACTATCTTTGAAATTTGTATATTCTCCTTGAGACATTGTTTAGATGTATCAAGTGCTTTATAAATGTGATAGGAATACCCAGGTCGTGGAATTAATGGTTACATCTCAAAATAATATCTTTTACTCAAAATTTGGCATCTATTTGGTGCCTTCTCAATGTCATGAAAATTCGAGAATCAATGCCAAAAACAATTCCACAAAATGCCAATATGCCTGCCCATGCCTTTCCATATTAATGTGATAACTCAAAATTAATTCCTTTAAAGATGGTATGTCATTTTTATCAGAAAAATGACATAGTTATAACCACATTTTCACCCCCACCTTTTCTATTCAGTCTGATGCAATTAGTCGGACCCCAAAGTGGGTCTGGCTAAAAAATTTGTTTTCAAACACCTGAGCTGGCAAACTAACCCATTCGGCATTGATTAGAAACAAGTTCAATCACCGATTAATCAACTGGAAACCATTTTACAACTTATTTGCAAACTACGACTTTCAGCTAACAGGGCATGTCAGCTGGCTTTAAAAACTAATCCAAACACCTGACCAGGCTCTGAAAGCTGGCACACTGAATCTTTGTTCTGCATACTTCTACCCTATCAAATCTCGTCTCATGAAAAATCTTGGGTCAAAAGATATTGACCGTCAAAGTTGCCCTCTCAGATTTATTTGCAAGAAAACAAGTTAGAAAACAATAAATTGGGTTCGGATCTAGCTTTGAAAATTGGGCAAATGGACACTTGGGAAGAAAAAAATTGGTGCATCAGTTCTTTGTCATGAGGACATTATGGATATGAAATTTGGGCACATGATGAATCACAAGACGCAAATGGTGAACATTCAAAGTAGGCTACTCAAAATTTTGCAACTAAGAACATTGACTGAAGGTGATTTGAGCAAACAGAATTGGCCTGGAACAGTGTGCAAACGGATTCGTCATGACTTGCAAACTAGTACACTTGGAGTATTTTTAGAGGACAATACAGGGGTAATATCCATTCAATCTAGCTAATCATGGATTTCAAGTTATAATGCCACAAACAAGAGTACTGAAAAATTTGCAAGTGCTGACACCAGTAAAACTTTAGAAATTTTGTTTGGAATCGCATTTGAAAACATATCAAACAGATTCGTCACGAGCTCAAACTTGAAACTTAATAAGTCTCTAACGTTTACAATGCAGCACAAAAATAAATTTGAGATTTTAGTCAACTGGGTCAAAGTTATAGCATGTCAAACAGGGCCTCCCAGAATTAGGTGCAAAGTGCATCAATCATAAAAACAATAATTGACCAACTTTGAGGGATTCAAAACCTAGTTAAATGAACTCAAAAAAACTCAAAATCTGAAACATAGGTTCTCGGGTATGGACACTAGACATTCCCAAAGTGGTGAATCACAAAACACTTTTGGGTGTGAGATATTCAGATGCAAACAAGGCCTCCTGTCGCTGTTTGACACAGGTGAAAATGTAGATTTGACACTAGCTCAAAACAGGACTTCGCCAAATGACTCGGATTGATGATTTAACTTCACATAACAGGTAGACGGGCTGAATGGAAGGTGTTAGAAACATTGAACACCTTTTAGGCCTCATACTGACAACTGGGTACATAGACATCAAAAAGTGTTTATAGGGTTCAAATTTCTCAATGGTGCTCAAAATTTGCCATGCAATTTTTAACGCCAACAAGGATATTGTTGAATAAAAAAGTTTGGAATTTCATCAAATGTCTTGATACTAGGAGGCAAGTGTGAAAACCACTCCATAGCCTAACCACCTAGACTTCTTGGGAATAAATGCATGAGATATGTCTGATTATGCATAAATTCCATAGACAGGGCACCAAATTCTTGCAAGTGATCTTGGGGATTGGTGGTTCCAAAGTATTTATCATACTTAGGTAGCTCTACTCCTATTGGAAAAGGAGGCATGTCTATGCTCTTGTCAAATGGAAATGGACAAAGAGCATCTTAGGTGTATGTCTTTGTGGGTTTGTCTTTATCACGTATCATCTAAGCTAGTTGGTCTTGCATGATTTTTAGTTGTTTTTGGAGTTTGGAAGTCTCAGTTTCCTCTTCAGGTGTGATGATGGTTTCCACATTGAAATGATGGGGTAACTTAGCTCCCTCTTGGGTGAATTTGAGAAAGTATTTTTCATTCTCCTCGTTGAGTAGGATTTCCATGACCTTTTGAAATTTTTTGTCTTCATGACATTTTTCTATGTGTTCAAGAAGTATTTCCACCTCTTCTTGTTCCTCATCAGTGTCATGATCTTTTTCTTTGTCATTCCTGGGTTGGTCTTGGTGTCTATTGGGACTACCATGTTCAGGTTAATAATCAACCATTATAGGAAAATATTCAGTTTTAGTATCTTGTGATTGGAAAGGTCCTTCGAAAAGGAATTTAGAAGTTTTGTTCAAAGATGGAGGACCTTTGCTAGTCTTAGGATCCTCTCGATACAAGGGATTCCTAGTTTTTTGTAAGTTTATGGAGAACATTTTCTGGACTCAAGGTGATCTAATGGGTGAGGGAAATCATGAAGATTCCTCACTGGAAAAACTAGATACAAATCATGCATAAAATGGAAGATGACCTCTACTATGATTATGACCTCTAGTACAACCTCACCTAAGTCTAAGGAGATAAAAAAATGTCTCCACTTCTTTTTGTGATAGTCATAAACAAGGATAAGAAGCAAAAACCAAGACAAGAATCACACTAAAATGTAGTCTCAAAAAGAAATGGAAGACTGTTGTATACTAAGGTACAAGTAGTCTGAGTAGAGGCTAGAATAGCCAAAGATTATGACTATCATGACATGGAGTATAATGAACACTAAAGGATGAGAATAAGATAAATGAGAGATGAGACTAGTTAAAGCATAGACCACAAGTCATTAGCCAAGCAAAATGCCACTATTTCAGACTATTTATAGACAAAGAAGGGGTAACCTAATGCAAGAAATATAATAGACGTAGAGTGCAAATAGTTGGAATAGATCAATTGAGAAATTTTGATTCAAGATCTGGCACAAAGATCCTCTGGGAGGTGTGTAAGAAATTATAGAGGTACAAGAAAAATCTCAAAACAATAGTCTAAACTCACACAAAGATGTGCTACAGGCTATGCAAAGAAGTGCTAGGATTTGATAGATCAAATAGAAATTTGTCAGCAAGATTTTGTGTAGGGATTTGCAAGTACTCATGTGAGGACCTAGAGAGAACTACATGAAGAAGTGACACGACAAATAGTACTTGCATGAAATGTTGCAAATTGTGCATGAAAATTGAGGCTAGACTCATAACTGAATTGGATTTCGAAGAGATTTTGAAAACTTCAGACTATTCTAGATAGATTTTTGGTTCATTTGATAGATATCAAATAGATTGCAAGGTTGGTTTTCAAGTTGTGAAGTAGTGTTGGGTTTCAAACAAGACATTTTTTTTAACAAGATACAAGAAGCAAGTAGTAGTCAAATACAATCCAACTGAGGACAAAGCAACTCAAAGGAATGAGGGATTCTAGACCTTTAGTTTATTTAGATAGGTTTGGACATGTTTAAGACTCAATAAAAAACATGCTTTATCCCTAGGAACCAAAAATGGTAGGGAAGGCAAAACCTTTGTCCCACAACTTATGTGCATGCATGCACCTCACATAGCTATCTCACCCCCTAGAGGGCACCCATGTTTTTGGAGTATTCAAAGGGCTCAATAACATATACACTTAATGAACACCCTTGTGGTAGGGGTCAAGCACATATACCACCTTCTAATGCCTAGTAGCTTCTAACTAAAGTTTTTTACTTGGCTTCCATTCATATTAATCCTCGATGGCTTTGCAAGTAGAGTTGAGACTAGTAACCCACAGCAACATCTAAAAGTGCACACACTTTCTTAGCAACACTAGGGCTGGCACTAGCTTGTGCAATAGATAGAGCCTCCCCTTGATATGTGATATCAAGAATCAAGAGGAATAAATTAATATAGCTTTGGAGTCTTTCTCTCTACAAAGCTTCTTTATTATAGTGAATTGGAATCTTTGGTGAAAGGAGTGCTCTCAATTTGGTCATTCCTGGGGGTTGGATTACTCCAACAGGCCCTCTAAAGGATTGACTCAAACTGGTGGTTTGAACATAAGGGTCAAAAGTTTCTGATTTCCCTCAAGAGGAAAGAGCATAATCCTAACCCTTATTTTCTCACCAAAACACATAAAACATGTTAATCACCGACTTAGCTTAATCAATCTAGACTCATCCTTTCTAAATATTTTGATCTCCTAAAAGGAAATCATCATCTCATCATACAAAAGGATTAGCACTAGAGAACCACTAAGTTGCTTGCCTCCCTCAGATGTCATCTTTTAGAGGTTTCTAGGTTTTTGATTCACCCTTGGTCATGACCTCTAAGTGGTGAAGAACATAGTCCCCTATTCCTCTATCTTGCAACCTGCAATGTTCAAAAGCCCTAATTAGAATATGTTTGGAAAGCAAGAAAAAAACACATTGTTTTAGTGGGTTTTTTAATTGGTTTTTGATAATTGTATCTTTGACAGTGTCTTGCAAATGCATAGTCAGTTCATGTTTGGGAAAGTCTGTATAAAGGAGTCTTCATCCAACATCCTACAGACAACTGTTAGGCTACAAAAAACTAGAAAAATCAAAATAAAGATGCTTTAGAGAAAACACGTCGGTGAAAAATGATAAATAACATATTGAAAAATTGCATCTTAACTGTGTTGTCTCAAGATTTTACGTGAAATCTTGCGTAGGTCCACACAAGCTCTTGCACTTGTGTGCATGATAAAATGAGGTGCTATGCTAGAATCTATGCAATAGGACTCTTTTTCGCATGAGGAAGTGGTCAAAAACTAGAAAAACCCTCAAATATTTGCATGAAAATGAGATTTTTCGTGCAAAAATCTTGAAGACTATATGAACAAGTATGACAGAATGATGAAAATGTCAAAAAACAAGATTGATGAGGCTAGAAAAATTATTTTTCCCAGCCCTACGGTGGGCCCCAAAAATGTATGTGTAGATTGTGGGCCTCTAAACCTCACACATACTTCAACATGGTTATTAGATGTAGAATCATCCTGGTATAAACATGGGGTAATTTATCCAAGAGGCCCAATAATGTGACTTGTTTCCTTCTAACTAGAAGGATTATGCCTATATGTTCTCAAAATGAGCAAGCAAGCAGACCTTTCTAGAATGAAGGATTTTATGTAGAGTATGATTATGATATTAATTTGTATGAAGTGTAAACATTAATCCAAGAAATAGAAGATATCAAGCTAAATGTATGCATTCTTAATCTAAAATGATATCAAATGCTAAACCAAGTGTAAAAGCTAGAACTTAAATGAGTAGTTATATTTATAGCAATTCAATACAATTCAAATTCCGACCTCTAGAATGAGGGATTAGGGGTCCCTTAAATAGAATCCTAGAATTGATCAACGATCAAGATCAATTTGGATGGACAGTTAAGATTAAAGAAATGATTCAGTTAAAATGGAAACTTCCTTATGCAGGTGAAGTTAACTGAGCTTTTCATGAGTGTGATAACAAGTTAACTGAATTAATTCCAATTTGAGGGATAGTTCACTTAGAGTTTCCATTTTAGAACTAAAGAGAAGATTTTGAAGATTTTATTCAATTTAATAAAGTGAGATATGACCTCATAAATGCCTTTTTCATTTAATTGAATAAATCGCATTCAATTAATTAAAGTGAGCATGATTATTAAATTAAATATTTTTAATTCCTTAGTACATTAGCCTTAGGATATAATTTAATTTAATTAATGTCTAAACACTTCAAATTAAATTAAATCTTAATCAATAGGTTTAATGTGACTAATTTGAGTTAGTACTTTAGGAATTAAATAAGTAACCTAATTAGTGTATATTGGGGTTTTTTGTATTTGACAATTAAGTCAAGTAGTGAAAATTAGAATAAGAATTGCCTAGTAAAATAGGACTTAGAATTGATTGAAATAGACTAGAATTGTTTAACATGGAAATGAGCCAATTTTGGGGTATTACATGTGGTACACACTATACCTGATATTGCATTGGCAGTTGGCATAGTATGATTCTAAGGTACCTATAAGGAACTAAAGAGTATGATTTATGGTATAAGAAAGGAGGCAATTTGAGTTAAGAACCTTTACTTATGCATATTGGGTAGGAAGAATTGATAACAAAAAAATTAGTAGTGGTGGAGCATTCTTTCTAGGAAAGAGATTAGTATCTGTTGAAGTTCATGAACGATCAAACCCACAGCTCCTAAGAATCACTACATGCAAACACCTGTTATAGAAAAGAGAGGCAAAAAGCTATGGAGGTAGGAATTACCAAATCCATAGATGAGACATTCTTGATGAGCAAAAAAGAGAGATTGCTATAATCAAAAGAAATTTTCTCAAGTTAATGTTTATAATGAGAGATCGTCCTAATAAAGGAGATCAAACCCCTAAGAAAGGTCTAACCTAGGTTGCATCAAAATAATTAATAAAAGAATTAATTATTATATGCCTAAATTTTAGCTTAAGCAAATAGAGTTAATTAGGAAATATATAATTACTCTAACACCCCCCCTCAAGATAAACTTAGGGAGTAGCTAAAAACCTAGAAACTAGTGCTGAAAGTAGAAATGGGTCTAGGTAACAAACAAGGCCTGATGAGTTACCCAAGCACAACCAAATCTCTAAAAAGAGGAGAAATAGAGAAATCCACATGGAAAAAACCCTACTCAAAAAAGAGATGGAAATAATGCTAAAAGAAACTAGTGAAGGACTGAAGAAGCCTCCAAACTAGGGAATGTCCCAGAAGATAGGAACAAAAGATGATCATGTAGAACACCACTAAAGAATGTAGAAGCTGCAAAGCTCTATCGAAAGTAACTACTGATCTGAAGAACGTCCACTAAAATAGAACCTGACTAGGTGGAGAAGACTATAATCTACATTGAATAAGGAGGCACAAAAAGGAAAACAACTAAACTTGAAGATGCAGATGGTATGAAATACCAAAGCTTGAAGAATTGATCAATCGAACCAAGGAAGCATGAGAAACAACAGAAGAACCCCCCCTAATGTAGACAAGGGTGAGGTGACAGAAAACTAGAAAAGTGGGCCAAAAGAATTGCATGTCAAGGAACCATGATCAAGGTTCTCAAAAGAATACATAAGTTTGTACTGAGGTGATCAATCTTAGACACATCACGAGGCTAATGTCATAGAAGGGACACTCACTAGACAAAGGAAGATTACAAAAAAAGGTAAAACATCAACCCCCCATGGCACTTTATAATGAGTAGTGCATGTACAATAGGTAACAATACATAATGAATACAAAGAATACAATAATCTATACGAGTTTCCTAAGATGACACTACTTGAATTAGAAGGCAAAACAAGGCAAATAACCAAAACAAAAATATAGATGCAATATGACACTTTATCTTCATGTGTTTTCAAGAATGCATACAAATGATGTCTACAAAGATTAGAAATGGCATATGACTAATAAAAAAGATAGTATAAGTCATGATGAATCATCTGAAGTAAAGAAATCGATCTCTGGACCTGAAACAACCAAGTTATCCACTAGAATGCAAAAATGTAGAAGATTGAATAGAATGTACTTGGAGAAAAATTTGGAAAAAAGACTAGCTTCATAGGAAAGAGCTCAAAAAGATCTTTCCAATGATATAAATAATTCCCTAATCCAATATCGGATGCTCAAGATATGCCTCCAAGAGTGCAAAACTATACCCATTACTTTGATAGTAGAAAAAGTCATCAAAACCGCATCAAAATTGAAAACTATCTATACCACTATAATAGGCTCAGAACCAACTTGTTGACAATATCTTGTTTACTAAAAATAGAGTTTGTATGCCCAAGATATGAGAAAAAAAGAAAAGCTAGGTCCAAACAGAGGCTAAGGAGGTGATAGGAAGTGGTGATGTAGTGCTGACATGGCACTGATGTCAGCAAGTGACAAGCCCAAATTTGATGGTCAAATGGCCATCAAGGCAAAAAAATTCTTTAAAATTGACCCCTGTTGAAGAAAAACTCCAACCTCCAAAAGCAAGAGCCATAAAACTAATGGTCAGCACCAGATTAAAAATTGATGGCTAGGTAAGAGTACATGTGTTTAAAAAAGATAAACTCTAAATCCTAGGCAAAAATAAATCAATTCTGCCAAATAAGTTTTTTGCAAACACTCAAGCCCACAAACTATTGAAAAAGGTCGAGAGAGTGAGTGGATGCTGAAACCAATCAATGGAATTCCAAACTCCCACAACCAAAGAGACCAAGCGAACCCATCGAGAAAGTCTCGCAAAGACTGCCAAAATCCAAGTCACAATTACTATGTGAATGGGGCTAGGTGAAAGGAAATGTCAACATAATAGACACAACATTGGGTACAATACCAATCAGATGCCTATCACCAAAAAATGACTAGCATTTGTCTCCAAAAAAAATTGATGTGAAAATCCACAAATCATGTTTAATCAAAACTACAAAATCTCTGGCCAGAAAAAGCTCCAGTAATGATGGGAATTATCAAAGAATTTGTAGTCCAAATCATGGTGCCAAATTACCATGAAAAACATTATAACCACTAATGGAAGGAGAAATCATTATCAATGGGGAAACCACCAAATGTAGACAATACTGCCGATGAACGAAACACCATCAAAAGAGGCAGAAAACTACCCACTGAAATATGACCCACATACTATGCAATACACCAAAGACTCTAAACTCGTCTTTTACAATGAAAAGAAAAATTGCATCCTTTGCTTAATGGAAAAGGTTTTTCTCTCCACTCAAGGTGACATGTCACTCCAATAGTAGATGCATCCATCAATTTCAACAACCTCCATGTCGGTTAACATAATACTAGGCAATAGCAATGAAAGTCATGCCCAACACAATAGATTTTAGAGTCTTCTCCACATTAGTCACTGCCAAAAAGGTCCCTGAAAAAGAAGACATCCCACAGTCAACTGTTGGTGTAGGTTGAGCCACAAAAATTGCCTCCAAATAAAATGCCCATGAAAAGTCTTACTGTGCCAGTGAAGGGAGAGCAAATGAATGCATGTGGAGGGAGCCCACTCCAAAATGTGAGCTCCAATAAAAACATATAGATCTAGAGAAATCATACACACCATCACTATTATATTGGCTCCAAAAAAGGGGGATGAGAATCATGATGAGAAGCTATTGCACCAACTAAGAACAAAAAGAGCATTTAGAGTCCACAGAAGTCCACCAAACAAAAGGTTGTAAATTGCCAAGAAATAGGCGTGATGCTTGAAGATGTTAAGCCAATTCACCTACCCAAAAATTGGAGTCCACCACTCAAGATGAGTTCATCCAATGTGTAATCCAAATCCACTAGTTTAAATCTACTCCCAAACTACTGAGAAGACATGAAGAGAGAGCTAGATGGGGGCTTACACAAATATGCTCACCAATCTATAGTCATTCTTCCAACATCAGCCAAGCTTAAAAGCAAAAGAATGTATACTGATGGAGGTGGGACCATGTCCAAATTAGGGGTAGCATTGGACCATAATGGGTGATGCCTAAAAAATACAAGGCAATCTTGATTGTACAAAGGACGCTGAAACCCATCATCACCAATAAAAACAAAAAATGTGTCCTTTTCTTAAAAAAACTTTACATTGAAGTTTTTTGTTAAAACAAAGAAGAAAATTGCACTCTGCTCACAGAGACAAGGTGCTGCCAAAGCAATTATATGGGGAGTCACCTCAATTTTCATGCTTAGGGCAAAAACAATTTGGGTACAAAAAAAAATTCTTCAAATTTCAACAGTGTTCAAATTGGACATATTTTATATGGAAATGGGGGTTTTTGAGTGCTCTAAGCTCAACGATGATGTATGTTTTTTCTCAAAGTTCCTTGAAAATTAGTGCCCCCTAGATCCAATAAAAAAAAACCTCTAAAAACATAGATCTAAAAATTGATGTCAAATCTGATGCCAAATCTCTCATGAATAGAACAAGGGCATGAAGATTTGAAGCTTTGATACCATGTTGAAGTTGATGAATGATCAATCCCACAACTCCTAAGAATCACTGCATGCAAACACTTGTTATAGAAGAGAGAGGCAAAAAGCTATGGAGGCAAGAATTGCCAGATCCATAGATAAGATATTCTTGATGAGAAAAAAAAAGAGATTGCTATAATCAAAAGAGAATTATCTCAAGTTAATGTTTACAATGAGAGATCATCCTTATAAAGGAGATCAAAACTCTAAAAAAGGTCTAACCTAGGTTGCATCAAAATAATTAATAAAATAATTAATTATTAGATGCCTAAAGTTTAGCTTAAGCAACTAGAGTTAATTAGGAAATATCTAATTACTCTAACAGTATCTTGGGCTAGAAAGAAGAAAAAATGTATTTCTCAATCAACAAAAAATGCATAATATGTTTTTGTAATGGTAAATTGTTCTAATATAATATGGATCAAGCAATTATTTTTTGGAATGAAGGAGGAAATCAAGGAACCAATGGTTATCTACTGTGATAACAAAAGATCAAGAAATATATCCAAAAACCCTATGATGCAGACAAAGACAAAACACATTACAATCAAGTATCATTACCTAAGGGAATTGGTTCAAGACAAAGAGGTGAGATTGGAATATGTGAACACTAAGGAGTAGATAGTAGATACATTTACTAAGGCATTACCTAAGGATGTATTTATGTATCTAAAAGGTAAACTAGGGGTTATTCCCCTATCTAATGCTCACTAAAGTAAAAGATAGTGATGTATTAACTGAGTTTCACTAAAGATCTATCAAAATCATGCATATTGTCACACTTTAGGTGTGAAATGTAGAACATATTGCATATGAATCAATACATAAAGGTACATAGTAACTTTATAGTAAGTATCCTTTAGCATTTGATGTCAAAGAGGAGGAGGGAGAGTTTTTTATCATAAAAGGAAAGTATTCAAATCATAGAATTTATAGAAAAAAGGAAGAAAATGACAAAAATACACAACAAAGTGATGACAGATGTAAGAGGAAGAATTCATTTGGAAGCAACTAGGATAAATCTACGCAAAATCATAGAGAGAGTTGGTATGGATGAGAATCAAAATGAAACTAAGGATATTATCCAGTTTCTCATACTTTTATAATTTTATGTTGACATGTTGTGTTATCATCAATGCCAAAAAGGGAGGTTGTTGGAAACATTTCTTCAAATTTCATGTTTCCATTGACGTTGCACAAATGTTAGTATTAACTAAGAAATAAAGAACTTGAAGTATTAACCAAGCATATTCATGTTAGCATGAATGTTAATGGTATTCCTTTGGGGGTATCCTAAGCATTGGAGAGCATGTAGCATAGTGGAAATGTTGCATTCATGACTATGTTTTTCATTGATGACAACATAGTATAGTTTCTATGTAGATTGGTAGAGTAGAAGATAAAGAAGGAGGTCATACTAACAAAGGTTTTATAGTCAGGTGAAGCATGGTTAAGGATATGTTCTACATTGTATCCTAATGTTGAGGTGAAGTGTGCCTGATGTAAGTCAAAGGTATGTGGAAGATATGGTTGATTTACACACTGAAGTACACAGATAGAATACTTGATGACAAATTTTAGATTATTGGATTAAAATTAAGATATGTGGAGTCATATAGTGATAGAGGAAAATTTGATGATGATGTTAGTGAGTGCACAATGTCAAGACTCTCACATGTGAGAAGTTATAAAGAATGTGATCCTATGGTATTGTGTGATTGCAAAAGAAATAATTATATAAAATTAGGATATGTGAAGTTATATAGTGATAGAGGAAAGTTTGATGATGATTTCAACGAGTGAACAATGTTAGGAGTCTCACATGTGAGAAGTTATAAAGAATGTGATCCTGTGGTATTGTGTGATTTCAAAAGAAATAATTATCTTATTGTGGTCCTATTATAATTAATTGGGAAAGCCTCAAGGCTAACTCAAGGAATTTGAGGATATAGTATAAAGGAAAGATGTTTTCCTTTTTTGAAGGTAGTAGTGTGTGTGAATTTCTATTGGAGAAGTGGGAACAAGAGAAAAGTATTTGGTAAATGTGATTAAGTGATTTAAGGGATTATTGGATGAGAAGTTGGTGATTTGGTATCAATATCAAAAGGAGATGTTCAATCTGGTTGATAGGACAGAGCAGGAAAAAATAAAGTATAATTCATTTCTATTATTTTGCAAAGAATAATACATAGATCATTTGGATAGTGGGTTCATTGGTCTTCCCCTTGAAGCTGTTTGGACAATGGGTCCATCTCCCTTTACAACTCCTATTGGCACAACTCCTAATAGGGTTGGAATATCCTAATAAAGATTCAAATTATTTTAATAGGGACTAATATGTAGCTAATGTTTTTATTGAGTCCAAATAGGGTCCATTCTCAAACACATAATATTTATATTAGTACATCATTTTGTGGGTACCAGCCCCACCAAGGTTTTCCCTTTGATCAAGGGTTTCCCTAGTTAACATATCTGGTGCTATTGTGCATGAGCATCTTGTTATGGTTGTTGATTATATTTATCATATGGTTAAGGTTTAATAATGTTTGTTAATTTTTATATTAGTTGGATAATTGAATTACCCCCCTATCTTAATTATATTGGTGGACTTTATACTCTCGTAGTTGCTATGAGAGCCTCATGTCCTTGAAGAGAAGGCTTAATATCTTTGGGAGATAAATGGGAAGTCTCTTCAGAAAAGATAGTCCTAAGTTTGATATAACTAGAAAGAAAATATGAAGAGTTGTCTACTATATATGGCTCTAGGATATTGGCTCTTGAAAAATAATGATAAAGATATTGTGAAAGAAGAGAAGCTTGAATAATATAGTGAAGTAGAAAGAGTTTTGATTATGTGTAATATGTGAGCTAAAGAAGCCTTACTAAAAGCCCTTCCTAAGAATGAGTACACTTAGGCAAAGTCACTACATACATCTTGTAAGATTTGGAAACCTTTAGAATCTAGTTTTGAAGGTGATAAACAAACAATAAAATAAAATAAAAGAATTGGATACACTCATTTAAATATTCTAAAATGATGAAAGATGAATCTAGAAGAAGTAATATTGGTAGGATATTTGATATTGTTGTAGGAATAAAATCATATGATAGATCTAAGGAAGAATATGAGATTGCATGGAATATTCCAAAAACTTTGAAACCACCATTCAAACAAGAAACACATGATTTAGCTATTAATACCTTGTACTGATAGATTTTTTAGGGAAACTTTGCTTGGAAGATTTGAAGCAACAGAAGCAGGTTTGAGATAGTTTGGAGAATCGACAAGAGTGGATACATATTTCAACTCCTTAAGTGTTCATCCATGCTTGTTTGTTAGAATATATAGTCCACTAATATAACTAAGATGGGGGGAAAGGGGGATGGGGGTGAATCAATTATCCAACTAATATCAAAATTATCAACTTTAAAAAAAATTAATCATATGAGTAATATAATTAAAAACCACATAAAGATACTCATACACAATAACACTAGATATGTTAACTAGGGAAACCTTTGATCAGAGGGAAAACCCTAGTTGGTATAGTACCCACAAGATGATGTACTCATATAAATATACCTTTTCAGAGGATGGAAACTATTAAGAGTCTATAAAAACATTTAGTACATTTCAGTCCCTGTTAGGACACTTTGAATCCATGTTGGGAGTTTTTAACCCTATTAAGAGTTGTGTCAACCCTGTTAGGAGTTGTGGAAGACAATTGGACCCACTGCCCAAACAACTTCAAGTTTAAGACCAATGAACCCACTATCAAAATGATCTTTGTATTATTCCTTGTAGAATAATATAAATTTAATAGTACTTCATTCTTCTATCCTACCAATCAGATCTTTGCTCCTTTTTATCTTGTAACCAAATCACAAATCTTGCATCCAATTATCCCTTGGATCACTTACTTGCATTTACCCATCACTCTACTCCTTTTCATACTTCACACCTCATATAATAATTGATACGTTTTACAAAAAAGGAAAACATCTTTCTTTTATACCATATCTTCAAAATAATTAATTGAGTTGGCCTTGAGGCTTTCTTAGTTAATTATAATAAGATAATTAAGTAATCACAATTACAATAGCATTATCAGCTCACAGTCTATACAAAAAAACACACATGAAATACTAGGGCTTATTCACTTATTAACATCGCCAACAAATAATCATCTCTTACTGGTTGAATGTGCATCTCTTCATTACATCTTAGATGTAAGCAAAAAAAAACCATTAGGAACTACTTTCCCAATACCTTATCTTTGAATTGCTCTCAATAGATTAGGTAAAACTTTTGTATGTCTTTGACTTATGTGTTGTGCAATGAACCACATCATCAAGATATTGTATTGAACATGTCCATGAACACACAACACCAGACAAGAAACACCTTATATGTACAACTATAATATCTCTCTATTACTTTTCCTATCTCTATAGACTTACTACTATGCTTACATTGATGACAAACACAGTCATGAATACAACATGTCAATATTCTCCAATGTTTAGGATACTCTCTCAAAGTAGTATCATCAACATTCATGCTAACAATCTCCCCCTTTGGAATTGATTCCAACATAGATGAAAAATATATTTAAGTTTGAAGAATACCAAAAATACTTTGCAACTATTATTTTTTTTCTCATCTTCTCAAATCCTCTTCATTGAGCAAGTTTGAAATTGTTTAGAACATTGTACTGTTCTTCTTCTTCTTTAGGATCTGAAATAGTTGTTCACAATAAAAAACTCACAATACATATCTGACCCATAGATATATTCCTTCTTCTTCTTTACATGAATCTTTCTAAATCTCCTTAATAAAGTAGATATTTCTCTCATACTCATACTTTTCTTATGGATTCTCTCCCCCATACAACTAGAGAGTGTTTTTCATGCATATTCTCTCCCTTATTGACATCAATGAAAAAGTCCTCATTATTTAAATTTACTTCTCCAAGTCTTCAACCAAATCAAGTATCCAAAGATACTACTCAAGACCGAATACCAAGAGTCCTCAATGACTTGGCTCATCATACATACTCCCCCATATGGGAAGCATCAACATCTAGTGTAGTCTAACAATAGTGCTCTATATCACTAGACTAATGCACTTACTGTATCATCTACTTAAATTTACTCAAATTTTCTCAAATGTATCTTTAGGTAAGGGCTTCATAAAGATATTTGTAATCTGATATTTAGTACTCATATACTATAATTTGGTCTCTCTTTTTTATTGCTTTTTATCTCAACACATGATACTTAATAGATATATGCTTAGTCAAAGAATACCATACATGATTCTTAGAAATACTCAGTATATGTGTGTTGTCATAATAAATCATAATAGGTTTTACAAACTTAATTCTCATAGCCTACAACATCTATTTCATCCACATTACTTGGTTACAATTATTTGATGTTGTAACATACTCTACATTAGCTATACTATGAGAAATACAATCTTGTTTCATTCTTATCCAAGAAACCAATCTTGCTCCAAGGAAAAATTCTCTAGCACTAGTGCTCTTTCTATCATCCATACCACCTACCCCATCTACATCAATATATGCATATAGGGTAAAATCATTTGATCTATCACACCAAATTCCATTGTTAGATGTTCCTTTCAAATATCTGAACATCCTTTTTACTATTGCATAAAGATAGTCCTTAGGATCATCTTGAATTATAGCTATAATCCCCACTACATTTTCTATATCTAGTTTAGTGTGAGCCAGATATTGTAAACCTCCAATCATGGATCTGTACTCCTTCTACTTAATTGCATGTGTCTCATCCTTGTGAGATAACTTCTAACAAGTTATCATAGGTGTACCAATAGTCTTAAAACTTTCCAATCCAAATATTTTCAATAAATCTTTTAGGTACTTAGCTTGTGAAATAAAAATTCCATTAGTATGCACATTTATCACTTGCTCCATCATTTCCTACAAATATTATTATTATCAACAAACCATTCTCAATTTCTTTCAAATACAAGTTACTATCTATCATACCTTTAGAAAATCCAAGCTTTGCCAAATAGCTATCCAACCTTGCATACTAGGTTCTTGGTGCTTGCTTCAGATCATATAGATATTTCTTTAGTCTACATACCATGTTCTCGTCTTTTGTTAAAATAAAACCTTTAGGCTCCTCAATATACCTCTTCTTCAAGTTCTCCATTTAGGAAGGCTATTTAACATCCATCTGATATACGTTGAACTTCTTATTCACTGCATAAGCCAAGAACATTCTCACTACTTCTATTTTGGGTCTAGGTGCATACGTCTACTCATATTATATGCCTTCTTGCTATGAATATCCCTTGCATACAAGCCTATCCTTGTTCCTCACAACTTTGCCTTGCTTATTCAGCCTATTTCTGAATACCCATTTGGTTCCTATCACCTTTTTATCTTTAGGTCTAGGAACTAACTCCCATATTTCATTCTTCACAATTTGATCTAATTCTTCCTTCATTGCTTGAATCCAATAATCATCTTTACATGCTTCATCTTTGTTGTTAAGTTCAACTTGATAAATCAAACATATCTCTTCATTGACTCTGTTTCTTGTCATCACACCATTTTCTTTGCTTCCAATTATATTCTTTGTAGGGTGATTCTTTGTTAGATTCCTATTAGGGGTAGGACTTGGTATCTCAGTTCTTATCTCATATCTAGGTTCATATCTCTTCTCTCCTCTTTTCTCAATAGTTAACACATCATTTTGCCAATCATTTTTAGTCTCAAAGAAAACTTTTTCATTTTGTGTAATGATTCTAGAATTACCTTCTTCAATAATAGTTACTAGAGAAATCTCTTCTTTTACTTCCTCTTTCTTAACAATTTTAGACATATTATCTTCATCAAAATTTGAATTCTTTCTAGATTTACTCTCTCATAGGAAATATCAATGAAAAATGACCTAACTCTTTGCATGTCCAACAAATTAAAAATTTCATACCTTTTGGCTCTCTTTTCACAAGTAGATCAATACCTCCCTTAATCTTCTTGTCTTCTTTGCATAAGGATCTATTTTTGCTTATGTTCTATTGGCTTGGTTTTCCACCCTTTATGATAATTTTTTCCTCACATTGAAAAACCCTAGTTGAATTTCCTAAAGGTCTCATACACCCTCATTTGTGTACCCTAACCCTAAAAAGTAATTAAGTATAATTTGCAAATAAAATGTGTGGGACATGCTTACCTTAAGTAATATTTGCCCCAAGGTTACTTTATTATTTTCCATGGATTAAACATTTTATTTGTTAAGCTTTCTCTAACTATAGTTATGTTTCTTAACTGTTTTATGAAGAACTTTAACTATGATAGTTTGTTTTGATCAGCCATTGATCTTGGCAAGATTGATGGTTAGCACATTCTTGCAATGAGAAAATGCATGGGTTTTAAGTGAAGTGGGAAAGTGCCTTTGTACCATATAGCCTTTGCTGATAGTGGGTCTCAAATGTACTACAAAGACTAAAAGCTTGTTAGAGCTTGTCAATACTTTGTCAAACCTTTTTTAGAGTTTTTGGAGAATTGTCAAAGCATATTTGATTTCCTAGCAATATCATTGGTTAAAAAAATGTAGTGGGGTTCCCTTTTGATGTCACATCATTTGGTCATCAATCTTTGCAAGATTAATGATCAACACTCCACCACTTTGTGAAGATACAAGGAATTTAACTAAAGTAGGAAAGGGCCTCATTGACATGTGATGTATGATGATGTCATGGAAGTAGTCTCTAAAAGGTATGACATAGTTTGTGTTGTTAACAGATTGTTAGACATGCTGGCACAAATAGGAACTGTTGTATTAAAAAATTAGTGGGAGATCTTAAATTTTGATTGGCTTGATAATACTATTTTCAACAAGTAGAAGGACAGACTTTTGTCTTATGAATCGGTGGTGTATACGAGGATTAGTAATGCAAAGAATAATCAATATAAAATCAAAAGTATTCAAAAAACTAAATAAATGTAACTTCAAGATAGACTAATATGAGTTCTCAATTGAGAATATGAGCCATTAATGGGCTCTCTCAATGAGAAGCTCTCTTGTTGAGTAGCTTTGTCTAATTATATAGGATGTATGCTCGATTCTCCAAAGGCTTGAATGGTGTTCTTGATGGATTTTAGCTTGGGTGAATGGATTTGATGTAAAATGGCTTCTCAAAAATGGCATTACAGCTTTACTTCATGATCAAAATGGCATTACTTTTTTACTATGGGTGATTGTGTTAAAATGGCTTGGGAGAGGATTCCTTAAATAGGCAAAGGGCTTGAGGGATCAAGGGCTAGGATGCAAGGATGAGAAAAAGCTTATGGAAGGTTTAGATTGAATGAGAGGAGAGCACATGGATTGTGCTTCTTCACAGACAATTAGGGAGTGACACATGTCATAGGGTCATTAGTTAGAGCAAGAGGGGTTGAGGGGTCAACAAAGGAGGCTAAAAGCTCATAAAGACCCTCATAATGGCTTATAAGAGCAATGAATGGGATTGTAAGAGTCATTTATGGCTTTGTGAGCTTCATAAAGTTTTATGGTTCGGATATTTGTGAAAGAATTGAGATATTTTGACTTGGGTTGGATTAAGAAAGTCTTAAGCTTAACTTAGGAATGTGAAAATGATTAAGGCTTAGATTAGGCTTGGGTTAAGATTAGATTAGGCTCGTTAGAGATGGGCAAGTGGATGGCATTTAATGAAGGTGGGTGAAGGAGGACATATTGGTTGGCTTTGGATTGGGTTAGCAAGTCTTAACCCATGTTTAGGGAATGTGACAAGGTTACGGGGGGATTAGGATTAGGGTAAAAGATAAGGATTGACATATTCTAGAAGAGTCTAGGCTTTGGATGAGGATGAAGACTTTCTAGAAGAGTTTAGAACTTCCTAGGATGAGGATAAATAAGGTTTTTAGGAAATAAATATAAGTTTTATTTATTTCAAGAGTTTGGGTTGAGGAGATATTTATTAAAATATTTTTAATAAACATGAGGATTAATATTTAATCTTAATTAAATATTTTGAGTTGGGATTAGGGGTAGGAAATGATGGGATTAGCCTTTAATCGAAATTAAAGAAGGATTAGAAGATTTTGGAAGAGGTTAGTGGTCTTAAGGAAATTGGCCAAGTTTTGGGCAAAAAATAAATAAATTATTTATTTTGGGATTTTTGGTCAATTTATTAATTAAATAATTAATAAATAAGGAAATAATGTTTAAATAAGATTTAAACATTTTTGGGAGGGATTCCTTAATTAAATATTTTTAATTAAGATAAAGGGATTTAATGGCATAAAAATTAATTAATTAATTAATTAATTAATGATGATTTCATCAGGTACTTTTTCAAAAAATAAAAATACTTTATTTTCTAAAGGATTTAGGTGTCTACATTTTGCCCCTCTTTGACATAGTCTTGAGATAACACTATTTCAAAGAAGTTTGAATATAAATGACATGAGGAAGATGTTTTAGCAACAAAGTTGCCCCAGTCTTGGATAAGAAGGAGAGACTAGACCATGAGATGCCCCCTCAAGAAGGTGGCAAGGAGAGAAAATGAGGCTCGATAGCTTCTTGAAAAATACAAGAATCTACGATAAGCAAGGAGACTCAAATTGGCAAAGAGAAGGGGCTGAATTAGCTCAAACTCTCACTATGGAAGAATGATAAAGGAGAATCAGATGCACAAGAGGAAGCAAGCTTAAGACTTTAGGGAAGGTGGAGGATGAAGGAGCGGAGAGCTATAAAAAGGAATCTAGGATAGGGAGAAGGATGAGGGGATTATAAAGCTGATGCAATAGGATTTCAAAGAGTCTGATTGGCTGAAGATGGGTTTCGAGGATCCCTAAGACTAGGATTATGGATCCCTAAAGTTAAAAGTGAAGATTGATTCAAAGAGATACTGATGCATAAGCTAGGGTACGAGAGACAGATGCTGGATATGGATGGTGGATAATGGAGATGAAGGGAATCCATTGAAGCTTTTTGAGCAGGGGGATATTTCAAAGAGAAGTACCACCATGTAGTTGAGCACTAGATTTGCTATAGGAATGTTGGTTAATTGTCAAGGTTACCAAGAACATCAAGGCCATGTCACCAACCATCCAGAGGAATGATAGACTGACTTGAAACAAACACACTAAGATTGCCCCAACATCACACATGAAACTCAGAGGAAATAGTGTGGAACCAACACTGGGTAACCCACAAGCAAAAAAGAAACAAATGAAAGACTTGATCAAAACTATACACTCAGATGCCCCATTTGCAGCATACCATGATATGGAAGATCATGGCAACCTTGAGGAGGGAAAAAAAAGATTTCTTGGAAAAGATACTTCAAGACCCAAAAGGGAAGATTCCAAATCAAAAGAAAGAAAAAATCCAAAAGAGAATCATTTGTCAATGAGATGGGTAGGACGAGGTACTAACAAACCAAGATTAGACATGTGGAAAGCTATATCTTGCAAGGATCCATCAGAGAGCACCTAAGCTAGTGGATTTGGATGAGTGATGCACTAGGCAAGCTGAACCGAGAAGGATAACACTTTGATGATAGGAGATCTAGCTAAAGGATGCATTGGAATAGCTAACCAAGATTTGTACGATGTGTGGAAGATGTTGATCAAGGATGAACTGACACGAAAGCTAGATAGATACAACAATACTAAGCCAAAGAGGATGTACAAGCTAACAAACTAAGATATGGTACAAATGTACAAGTTATTTTGGACAAGATTGTATATACAAGCTATGGTACAAGGTATGATAAAAGCATTGGATACAAGATTACTTACAAGCTGTATAGGAGCTCTAGATGATAAGATAGTGGGATGGCTAAAGTTGGTGCAAGATGCAAAAGCTAAGGATGAGGTGATAGTGGAAGATACGAATTTGGCAGGATGCATCTAATGATGATGATAGATGTGTGACCAAGGATGGGGACAATGCTAAGGTTGGTGGTAGCTGAGCTGATAGATGGTACTAGAGTGAATGGCTAATGAGAGGATGACATTGGATTTGCATGAGGATAGCCTGGAGTGAGATACCAATGATAAGGGAGGATGGACAAGACAAGATCTCCAAGGAATACAGTGCCCCCAGTTAGACGATGACATGTGGAAGGAGGGCTTATGATGGATGTGATAGGATTGAAGCTAGGATGGAAAAGTTGAAGGCGCTAGGGAGATGGATGATAGCGGGGATGATGCGGTGAGGTTGTAGAAGATAAGTGGATAGTGATAGATAAAATCAAGAGGATGAAAGATAGGTGGATAAATTGGAAGATGGAGTTGGATGGCTAGATGTGACCAAAAGCATGAGGATGATAGGCTAAGCTGGGGATGGATAGATTACACAAGATGCTTGTTTGCCAAGTTTTCATCATGGTACTTGTCCAAGGCACTTGAATTGCCAAGTTTTAACCAGTGGACGCTTTATTTTTCTTTTTTCTTTTTTGACTTTTTTGACTTTGGACTTAGCTGAAATGATTTTGGCTTTGTTGGAACACCGGATGTGTGATTTATGCAATAGATCAGATTAGATGGGATTGATGGTAGGAGATCGAGGGATGAAAAGGTTGGAAAGGAGCATGAGATGGGGATGCTTGCAGGATCAACATTGGCACATGTTGGGATGGGTGTGAAAAGAGCATATGGGGGATAGATGGTAGATGCGAGCTTGATGGAGGATTTTTGGAAGCATGCTTGGGGATATAGGCACCCAAGATGGAGTTAGGAGATGGGGGACACGAATCACTAGATGGGGGATTAGCAATGGTGGATGCCATTATGCATTGGGTTTCAACTTTTTTCTTTGGGATCCACATGGTTTTGGATTTTCTTTTCATAGGCTTTTGCATTGTTTTGCATTCTTTGATTGGATTTTTTCTTTTTGTAGTATGTCTTTTAGAATAGACATATGATTGCCTAGGATGTGGATTTTTAGCTTTATGCATTTTGAAGTTGGCATTCACATTGCTATGATAAGCTTTGGGAAAATGGTTAGGAGAAGCTTTGTGAGATGGAGAGGATATGGAAGAGTGTCTAGGGGGATGATGATGGATGATGTGTCCTAATATGTGCCTTTGTTGATCTTTCTTAGGAATGGAGGGAATAGGATTTTTATGATGGTTGATAGGAGGATGGAGGATGGTAGATTTTGGGACATGGGAACCCAAAATGGATTTAGCGAATGAAGGGGGGATATGGTAGGTTGTTTTGGGTTGCAAAGATGGTAGAGGGGGGATGACATAAGATTTATTAAAGGAGTTATGGGAGGTTGGCATGGTGGGCTTGGAGATAGGCTTGGTTTGGGGATGGCGTGTACCAACACTTTTAGATGGTGAGACTTTGGATACATATCCAAGACCATGAAATCCTGGAATCTTTTGTGTAATAAAAGGCTTTTTGATTCCTTGCTCTTGTGGTCCTAAACCTTGACCTTGATAATGCCATCGATTAAGCATTTGAACGAGTTGAGGAAACTTTTTGATTGTAGAAAATGGTAGAAGTGCTTTATTAGATGTACTACAATGGGGAGATACTATTCTTAATTCTTCTGCTGAGAGAGGGCCACCATGGATGAATGTAAATGAACCAAGAGGGTAGATTATAGATGGTAGAATAGCTTGGTTAGGTGGTAACATGGAAGCATGGAGTAGAGGAGATGATATGATAGGATCTTGATTTAGCTGATGGGATGAAAAGATATCCTGCAGTAGAGGAGGTATGGCTTGAGGTTTTGGAGATGGAGGGGATGGTGACTACACTATGGATGGAAGACATGGTATGATGATATCCTTTTTTATTCTTTGGGAAATGTCAACATGCTTTTGGGTAGGATCTTGAGAGGATTGGATTGGAGTGGATGGTGCGATAGGAGGTGAAGGGATGGATTCTTCAAAGGCAACGGATGGAAAGATGGGAGATTTGACAGTGGAGATGGGTGAGTATAAGATGGATGCATAAGGGTCACTACAGGAGATTTGGGAAATTCTTAGAGGTGATGTGGATAGGATTTGGAGGGATTTGATAGGTGGTGGGATTTTGATGCTTGCGAGAAGAGGAAGGATTTTAAGCAATTTGATGGATGGTATGGGGATGATAGCTATGGGAGATTGAGGTGATATTATAGATGGGGAAGCTTCATCACTGACTACTTCACATGGTTGGATTAGATGAAATGGCTTATTGACTATTGGAGGTGGGTTTTCTTGTATTTCCTCTAGGAGATTCCTGAGAGACTCGTGTGTCAGAGGTGGAGGTGGTGGATTGACAGGAATAGCTAGTGTGATGGGGGTGGAAGATTGGAAGCTTGGTTGGTTGGGTGATGGAGGAGAAGCTGGGATATGAGATGGCATGACTAGATAGTTTGGAGGAATGCTTGGATTTTGGGGGATGGTTGGCGGAAGGCATCTAAGGCTCTCAAGATAATCGTCATAGTCAACAAGATTTTCATCATCATTGGAATAGGATGTAGTGGGAGAAAGGACAATGTGACCAAACGCATCATGATAGGGTTGGGATTTCATGTTTTGATGATGAGTTGGATGGGGATGGGGTCTTGCATATGGATGAACAGGAAGCTCACGGTTGGATTTGGATTAAGCATATATTTTGGATTGGCTGATGAAAGATTTCCTAGGAAGAGTCAAAGTTAGATGACAGACCTAAGGAGGATTGGCTAGAGATTTTTGGCTTTCTTGTGGATGGAAGACTTCAAGGGTATGTTGTCAAAAAGTGAGAGTTTTTCTTTCCTATGTGCAGGATTGGTGGCTTTTGGTGTCAACTTGAGGATAAACAAATGATCCTGTGGGCATGACATGAGATTGACCACTTGTGGATCCCAACCTTTAGCTTAAGGTGATGAGGGATGACAAGTGACAAGGCTAGATTACCCTAGACAAATCTTTCTCAAAGGGATAACCTTGGAGAGATTGAGGGATTTAGATAGATTGATTGGATAGAAAACTTTGGCAGAGTAACAAAAATTCCTTAAAGGCTTGGGTGATTTTGGATTGGGTTGCTAGCTAGCTGGGGGGATGATTTGGATAGACTTTGGATTTGGGATTGTTCTAAAGCAAAGAACTAGATAGATTCAATTGCGACAAGGGAGCTTGGATGATTTTTTGATGAGGTAGTGACTATGTTAGGTATGGCTTGAGCTGGGAGATTTATGCTTTTCTGGGATTTTGACCAAAATTGGCAAACATTCAATCAAAAGCTATGAACAAACAAGCAGAAAAAAGTTTGGAGCAAGCACGTCAAACGCACCAACATCATAGGAAGCTTTCTACAAGGATGAAATTTGGTTTAGCTAGGGAGTCCTTGATATACGCAAGGTACATGAGGCCCAAATCTATAAATGAAACCAAAAAGATGTCACACAGCCGAGAGGAGCAGTAACCCACTTCTCCTCTTTCACTTCTCAAGGGTATAAAGTTCCTTGAGGCTTAACCCAAGTGACAAAATTTTGATCCCAAGAGAGGTTTCTTTGGATTCACCTCCCAATCTTTATACTTTGCCAGAATGCTGGAGTTGAGGTTGTCCCAAGGGGTGATAAAATCCTCGAGCAAGCCTCCTAAAATTTAAACAAGATTTTGGATCCTAATCTTATGCACCCAAGATGGCCTCAAAAGATGACAAGGGGAGAGAAGACTTGGATGATCTTGGGCTAAAAGACAGAGTTCTTTTCCAACCAACACTTAAGTTTTATGATCTAGACCTTTTGAAAACACGTGATTAAGATGCAAAGGTTCAATTCCAATTTGAAATGCATCGATAAAAGAGAAGTGATCGAAGAATGAATACACAAAGGAGATTTAGGGTCAACAAGAAAGTAAACTTGAGTGCTCGAAGGCCCTCCATGTCAAGTATCGATTAATATCTTTTAAGGCATTCAAGAGTTGGTGTTTGTTCATTTTAAGACCAAAACAAAGATGTGTGTAAAGCTCAATTTCAAGCACATGCCCAAAGGCCCTCCACGTCAAGATTTGTTCAATTTTTATGCCCAAATGAAGTGTTAGTGAGACTAATGTGAATTCAAAAAAAATTCTATTTTAGAAAAACCAATAAAAGCTCAAGTGAGTGGAGTTTAATTTTTGTGGAACATTTAACACCTTCTTAGGTAGACCCATCCCCATATATGGCGATAATATTGCAACCAATGGTTAGAATGATGGGTGATTAAACAGGGTGAGTCCAACAAAAAACTCACTCAAAGTGTCTTTATTTGTTTTTATAACTTAGAAAGTTTCTAAAATGTGGATTCTTTTTATGCCCCAAAAGATGAAGTGTGATGTATGATAATGATTATTTGATCTGTGGCATTCAAGATTGGATTTGTTATGCATTCCAATGAAAAAAAAACAAACTTGATTTTAATCCATGGCACTCAAGAGTGATTTTAGCAACATGCATTCAAAGGTGAGTGTTTAAAAATTCAAGTTCTTTCCTTCAAGCATTCAAGGTTGAGATTTTGCATGTTGTTTTAAGAACTTTGAAGTGCTTTGTTTTAACCTTAGATCATTCAAGATTGAGTTTGTTTGAACTAAAATTCAAAAAGGAAGGAATAGGGATGCTTTTCTTTTGAATTTAGATCATTCAATAGATCATTCAAGATTGTTTTTGACTCAAACAAAATATGACTCTTTGGACTTTGGTTTTCATTCAAGAATGTGTGTTCTAGTTTGCATGTTTTAAGCCCAAAAATGATATTCCTAGATTGTTTTGATGCATGAAAAACCTAGGAAACATTCAAGATTTTGCAATAAGACATTTGTTTGTAACAAATAACAAAGCTTTTAGGATAATTTTGGCAACCATTTAGGACTCTTAGTTTTCATGAGATTTAAAAGAACTTTAAAATATTTGCAAATGAAGTTCATTTTATCCATGATTGATGCTTTGGGTTTGATTTAGAATTTTGTGTGCACTTAGTGTTGATTTTGAACCTTTTGAAATGGAAACTTGAAGTTCTTTTTAAGTTTTCAAAAATGAAGTGTTCCTAACTTTGCATGAATGCATCTAAAACCTTGATGTTGCAAGGATTCAAATGATTGGATTGATTTAGTTTCACTTGTTAAAAGATTTTTTTTTTTTTGCAAATTTTTAATTTTTTAATAGATTTAAGTATGATTTGGGGGTTCATTTTAAGCACTAAAACAAGGTGTGTATGATTTTTCTCCCTAAAAAAAAATTGGCCAAGATCCCACAAGAAGAAAATGAAGTAGACGGAATAGAAGAAGAATATAGACAAGAAGAGGAAGAAGAATTCCAAGTGCTCTGTCCACCTATAAGCTTGAAAAATCTGAAAAACACTCTAAATCCCATTAGAATGTTTGCAAAGAACTCTTGCTTCATCTTCTTCTTGCTTCCTTGGACTTGCAAAACCTGATTAAATGCCCCTACCAATCACAAAAATATGAAAATTAGCCAAAGTTAGTACAAAACATGCAATTTTGACTACAAATGATAACAAGCATGACCCGTGCAGGGTCCCATCGGGCATGCCAAAATGTATACAAGGATTAGTAATGCAAAGAACACTAAATATCAAATAAAAAGTATTCACAAAACTAAATAAATGTAACTTCAAGATAGACTAAGATGAGCTCTCAATTGAGAATATGAGCCACTAATGGGCTCTCTCAATGAGAAGCTCTCTTGTTGAGTAGCTTTGTCTAATTAGATAGGATGTATGCTCGATTCTCCAAAGGCTTGAATGGTGTTCTTGATGGATTTTAGCTTGGGTGAATGGATTTGATGTAAAATGGCTTCTCAAAAATGGCCTTATGGCTTTACTTCATGATCAAAATGGCATTACTTTGTTACTATGGGTGATTGTGTTAAAATGGCTTGGGAGAGAATTCCTTAAATAGGCAAAGGGCTTGAGGGATCAAGGGCTAGGATGCAAGGATGGGAAAAAACTTATGGAAGGTTTAGATTGAATGAGAGGAGAGCACGTGGATTATGCTTCTTTACAGCCAATCAGGGAGTGACACATGTCACAGGGTCATTGGTTAGAGCAAGAGGGGTTGAGGGGTCAACAAAGGAGGCTCAAAATTCATAAAGACCCTCGTAATGGCTTGTAAGAGCAATGAATGGGCTTGTAAGAGTCATTTATGGCTTTGTGGGCTTCATAAAGTTTTATGGTTCGGATATTTTTGAGAGAGTTGAGATATTTTGACTTGGGTTGGATTAAGAAAGTCTTAAGCTTGACTTAGGAATGTGCAAATGATTAAGGCTTAGATTAGGCTAGGGTTAAGATTAGATTAGGCTTGTTAGAGATGGGCAAGTGGATGGCATTTAATGAGGGTGGGTGAAGGAGGAGATATTTTTTGGCTTTGGCTTGGGTTAGCAAGTCTTAACCCATGTTTAGGGAATGTGACAAGGTTAGGGGGGGCATTAGGATTAGGGTAAAAGATAAGGATTGACATCTTCTAGAAGAGTCTAGGCTTTGGATGAGGATGAAGACTTTCTAGAAGAGTCTAGAACTTCCTAGGATGAGGAGAAATAAGATTTTTAGGAAATAAATAAAGTTTTATTTATTTCAAGGGTTTGGGTTGAGGAGATATTTATTAAAATATTTTTAATAAACATGAGGATTAATATTTAATCTTAATTAAATATTTTGAGTTGGGATTAGGGGTAGGAAATGATGGGATTAGCCTTTAATTGAAATTAAAGAAGGATTAGAAGATTTTGGAAGAGGTTAGTGGTCTTAAGGAAATTGGCCAAGTTTTAGGCAAAAAATAAATAAATAATTTATTTTGGGATTTTTGGTCAATTTATTAATTAAATAATTAATAAATAAGGAAATAATGTTTAAATAAGATTTAAACATTTTTGGGAGGGATTCCTTAATTAAATATTTTTAATTAAGATAAAGGGATTTAATGGCATAAAAATAAATTAATTAATTAATTAATAAATGATGATGTCATTAGGGACTTTTTCAAAAAATAAAAATACTTTATTTTCTAAAGGATTTAGGTGTCTACACGTGGTAATAGAAGAAGAGGACATGGTCTAGGAACAAGATTAAATAGATGACACCTTAATGATAGAAATAGAATAATCAACCACAACTATTAGCACAGAAAACCAAGCTGATGATGTGGCAGCCAAAGACTCAAAAGTAATTATTGCTTTAATAGTTAATGATGATGAAGATGGAGAGCCTCAACTTGGAGTGAAGATACATGAAATAGAGCCAGATAAATAGTTAGTAAGCCTGATGGCCACATGTTCTAAGGAATCAGAATAATGGATAAGCAAATCATGGAATTTGTAACATTTGAAAGTGTAACAAAAGATGGTCCCACTAAAAGAATATTTTGATGTAAAGTTTTTCTATTGCAAATTTTTTTTTTTTTTTTGGGATTGCAATAAATGTAAGTGTCTTTTGTGTAAAAGACACTTGTCGATTATCTATGCCTGAAGCTTGTTGCATCTCACACTATATAAGTGAGATTCTAGGCCTAGACAATGAGTTTGAATTTTTGTATGATTTCAGTTTTACTAAGTTGTTCGGTTTAGTCTATTGATGCAACTTTTGTGATGTATTTTCTCTGCCAATATTTGAGAATACATTAATATTACAGGATCTTAATGACTTTTCTTGAGTCATTCTAGGTTGTTTCAAATGTATACAATTTTCAAAGGAAATTAATACAAAGATGAACTATCCACATATCTTTTTTTGCTGAATCTTGTCTCCATTTTTTTACTTGGTTATTTTCAAGTTGTATGAGCAAAGCTTGTATAATTGAATGCAATTAAATCAAGTTGTATATCAATTCACTATTGCTTTTAATTCAAGAAATTAAGTAAATTATTTAGTGAGATTGATATTGCTTCCATGGTAATTGGAAGGTTATCAATAAGAATGATTTTTAGTAAGAATTGCTGATAATATTGATTGTAATGCAATCAGTTAGATGTAGAAATTGAATGGACTTTGAATCCCAATGGATGATGCACTAATCTATTGATTCAGTATGCAAATGAAAGATCATGAAACAAGCATCAAGTTTAAATTAAAAATCCATTTTTCTTTACTATTTGAGTAAAATATCAATGTTGGTTAGTACTTGTTTGCATTGAATCTCTGAACTTTAGCTAGCTACTATTGCCAGAAATACTTGTACACCTAAGAAGAAATGTGACCAAATTTGGTCTAAGGGATGTGTGTCATGGTAAACTATCATGGAATGAACAAAATGTATATATGGTATTAGATTGAAAATCTTCCATCCCTTAGGTATACCCACCTTAGTTCTACAGAGCCTAAAGAGTAGAAAATATATTTGATTTTGTTGAAGTTGGATCCAAATATAAGGCATATACAATTGTTTATGGAAAGTAGTTGATCCTTATATTTTTTTGATATTTATTATCTTGGTATTAAGTATTTTGTGGCTTAATAGTTGAAAAACACCAACAAAATGGCAACTTTGCTGGGGAGTTGCCTAACACATGCTTGTGTGTAAGAAGTAGTGTAGGTTCTTTGGTCTTGGTGTATACATGTTTGTCAAATATTTTTAGTACTACTCACGATTATAATGAACTTTTTTAGTGACAAACCTTGAGAATTTAAAAAAAAGAAAAACACTTGTGCCACAAGTGTACATTGACATACACAACTCCTATAAAGTGTGTTATCTATCAAGCAAGAGTTGTAGTCTTATGTTCTTTATGATTGGTTTTTTTGTGTGTCAGATATTTTCATACTATCTTGTATCTTTTACTAGAAGTCAAGAGTTATTTTATTGTTATATGTTCCCTAGAATAGGGTGGTGACTCAGTTTAGGTTTTGAAGCTAGTGCTTATTTGATAAGTAGTAAACAATAGTTGACAAGAGGAAAAATACAAGAGCCTACACAAGAGCCAATCCTGATATACCATTGTGTATTGATCAACCCCAAGGTGGTAGAAAGAACCAAAAATAAATAAAATAGATGTAAATCCCACTTGGAATCCAAGGGGTAGTGCTTGAGTAAACTCTCAATATCAACTAGTGGTAGGGAGAGAATTTTCTTCATTGAGCTTTGAATTAGAAACCACTAGATTCTTAGGAGGAGTATTCAATACCCCATTGCAAGATGAAAGGGCTTATCAAGACAAGAATATGTCTACAATGGAAGATGAATTCCATAGACTAGATGTGATAGATGAAATGAATCATAGGTTAAAATGTAATAGTGCAATGGAGAATCCTTTTAATCCTAGAGCAGTTCCATATGAGGAAACAAACCTTATAGATCTAGATGATCATGTTGATTCAGAGGCCACTTCTACAGATCCAAAAGAAGTATATTTAGAAATAAATGCTTTAACAAAATAGGTTGTAGAAGAAGAAACTAAACGTGTTCATTTACAGAAAAAAAAGAGAGTAAGCCACCCTGAATGCTATTGTTGAAAGATATAACTCGCTTAGAAGGATGGTTGCTTTAAAGGAACAAAACAAGAAGTTAGAAGAAAGGACCTCAATCCTTCATGCTGATGTGTTTGGGGATATAGATAGTTTGAGATCCAAGGTTCTAGAACAAGAAAAGCTCATGAGCAAGAGGCAAGAACCTATCATTTCTCAAGTCCAGGCATACAAGCCTAACCAAGTAGACCCTATAGAACCTATTGTGAAATACACAGATAAAGGAAAGGGAAAAGCTATAGGAATCCAAATAAATGAGCCCCAAGTTATACCAATTAGATCTATAGATCCTCCCATGTCTAAATTAGATCTTGATCTAGAGAAGGCCAAAAAAGAGAAAGAGGATTTGGCAAAAGAGCTTGCGAAGGTTGAAAATGAGGCTCAAATAATAGAAATCAAGAGAAAGATTCAAGTTATCAAGTCTAACTTTTCTTTAGCCTCTTAGCCCAATTTTTCCACTCAAGTCACAACTTCTATACCTACTTGTGGACCGGTGATCTTTAGTTAGGCTATGTCTCAATCTACCCCTATATCATCATCCACTACTAATATTTAGATGCCTACTATTCAAATACAACAATCCCAAAATGTTTCTCATAATTAGGCCAATATGGCAAGCACATCCAATGTTGTTGGTTATTAGAAGAAACCTATAAATATGGAAAAATATATAAAAATATCATTTGTAGGGATTTCTGGTTTTCCACATCCCATACCATTTGATTTAAGAGACAAAGTTTTCAAATTTTCTAGAAATATTGTTGCTACTGGTGAGGAATACTTGAGGGTTTTTATAGATATGTTGAATGATTTTGAAGTTGAACATAAAGATGTAGTGATAAAATTGTTTATAAATTCATTGATTGAGGATGCTAGTGATTGGTTTAGGAGACTGTTGGATGATTGTATTAGTTTGTGGAATGATTTGGAGAAGTTGTTCAAAGAGAAATATGGAGATAATACTAATGTTGGTTTTATGTTGAATGATTTCAATAATATCAAGAAGAACCTAATGTACAAATTGCTCCAGGTCATGAAATTGAATGAAGATGTATTCCTTACAACTTACTTTAATGCTTTTGATAGCAAGATGGCTTATCAATTGAGGGATAAAGAGCGTAAAACTCTAAGAGATGCTTTTAAGTTTGTAGTAAATATTGATAATAATAGAAAAAACATTTGGTAAGCTAGGGAGGAGAGATGATCCAAAGTTATTTAATCCTAAGAACAACATGAAACAAAATGATAAAGCTCCCATAGGTAAGAAGCCTGAAGAACCCATAATAAGTCAAATGTTTGACTTGCTAAAAAAGATGAACACAACAACTTTCAACACACATAAACCTAATATTGGTGGAAAGGCCCTAGTGAATAGTAACCATTTTAATAGAAAACCAAGAATGTAGAATCATCCCTATACTACTCACTAGAAAGATGGTAAGAAAATTCCTAATCAGAGCCAAAATGTAAAAGATAAGGGCACACCAAATCCTCTATAAAGGAGTTCTATTAATATGAATGATGATGTACCATGGTGCATTATATGTCAATCACCTCACCCTTCAAATTATTGTGTGGTTTCTCAGTCATTTGCTTCAGATCAAAATACATAGGATGAGAAAGAAGAAGAAGAAAAATGTCCTGATGATGTAAGCTACAATATGGTTAGCATGTCTGATGATTGTGTAGATTCTGATTTGGAAGAACCTAAGAATGATATTGCAAACCAGAGAATTGCTTACTAGTTACATCATTAGAAAGTGTCCATAGATAATGAAGATTGTGATTAAGATTAGGTATGTATTACATCTTTTGAAGTTGACCATGTAAATTTAAGTATGCCTTCTGAAGAGGAAATTGATAAAATCACTGTAGAGATGATTTCTCAAGCTCATAGTAATTACAATTTGAGAAATAGAATAGTTAACAATGATGGTGGGAAACCTTCTAGTATATTCATAAAGAAAATTAAACATAAAATGAAGGATGACAATAAGAAGACAAATATAGAGACAACTAACGTTAGAGATAACAAGACCAAGAAGTGGGAACCCAAGAAGAAAGTTTAATTCCAAACAAATGAGATAGTAAAAGCAACTATACAAGAGAAAAAGTTAGGATCTTATATTGTCAAGCAAGTGATAGTGCTTGATGTCCAAAAGACTTCTATTCTATGTATTATTGTAAATCTCATTGTGTCTAAACCTATTGATACAATTTCTATGTTGTCATAGATAATTGTCAAAGTGCCTTTATCTGAATTGTTTAGAATTGATGAACATAAAAGTAAAGCCTTGACATGGTTGGGTGGGATAGGAAATAATAGCAATATTTTTGAGCATCGTGTTATTCAACAAACCCCAGTGGTGGTAGAAGATAGTGGTATTATATCTTAAATTTCTCAAATGTTTTTGGATGATTCATCAGTAGCCTATATAGAAGATATTGACCCTTTCTTTCTCAATCTGATTATAAAAGGAAAAACCTCAAAACATTGTGTGATAGACTTGGGAGCCTCAAATACCATCATGCCCTTCAAAGTAACGGAAGCCTTAGGATTGAAAGTAGATACTAAGCAGGGAAGATGTAGAGCTATGGATGCTAGGGAAGTACCAGTCATAGGTACTATCAATGCATTTCCATGTAAGCTAGTTGCATACCCTGAGGTAGAATTGACAATGTTAGTCATTTTAGTGATATTCTTCCACATTATGGAATATTGCTCTCTAGGAAATAGAGTGTTGTTATGGGAGGTAGCCTACAATATGACATGTCCTATGCAACTTTTCATATAGGAGATAAAGTTGTTAAAGTAGATAGAGAGCGAAGGGTCAATCACATTTTTGGGGAAGAAATTGACAAAGATTTTACTTGTTTCTTAGACACTGGTGTAAATGCATTTAGGGTAGAACTAATTATTCAAGAAGTTGAGAAATTGCCTATTGTAATTGAGAATGAAGTTGAATGTTGTATGGATTCAACAATTTTGTGGAACATGTACTTTGATGGGGCCACTTCTAAAGAAGGTTCAGGAGTAGGAGTAGTTTTTAATCCTCCTAAAAAGAATACTTTTAGATATTCATTCACGTTTAATTTTTCTTATACCAATATTATAGCATAATATGAAGCTCTTTTATTAGGATTGAAAGTTGCAAGCCATCATGGAATCAAAAATTTGCATCTCATAGGTGATTCTAAATTTTTTATTTCATAAATATAGGAAACTTATGCCTCAAAAAAAAAATGTTTGAAATAGTATAGAAATGTTGTATGGGAACAGATTGAATTTTTTGGTGCATTTGGTATCTTTTGAAGGGATAGAAGTCAAAACAAGATGGTTGACCTATTGGAAAATGTAGCAATCAAGCCTAAGGATATGTCATTTTTAGGAATTTCATAGATTGAGCTTTATAATAGACCTTCAAAACTAGATAATATTAAACATTGGTAAATTTTTAAGGATGATAAGGATATTTTGAATTTCATGCTAAGTTAAGACAAGTATCATGGTCAAGAGTTAGACTATAGTGTTCTAATTGAAACCATAGATGGTAAGGAAACAATTTTTGGTCAAGAGATCATACAAATTAAAAACTAATAAAGTGCCTAAAGGGTTGGTTATTCTATAAAACATGTTTGACAACCAAGATAGGGTGAAGCTTGGAATTAGAGATCACAAGCCTCAAGAACTTGAAGAGATAAACCTAGATACTATTGAGGCTCCAAATAAAGTTTACATTGGTCAAAACTTGTCGGCTAAAATTAGAAAACCTTTGATTAATTTTTTGAGAAAATATAGAGATTCCTTTGCATGGTCTTATGATGATCTTAAGGCCTATAGAGAGGACCTATTCTAGCATGTTATTCCATTGAAAGATAATGTTAAACCCTTTAAACAAAAGCAAGGACCTATAAATCCCACCTTAGCCCCCAAACTGCAAGAAGAATTGATAAAGCTAAAGGATGGAGGGATAATCAAACCAATTAGGCATTCTACTTGGGTTTCAAACTTGGTACCCATCCAAAAAAAAGAATAGAGATATAAGACTATATGTTGACTTTAGAAACCTAAATATTGCTTCCCTAAAGGATAATTATAGGTTGCCAAACATGGAGGCTATGTTGTAATAGGTAATTGGTTCTGAGTTGATGTCTATGATGGATGGATTCTCAGGATATAATAAAGTCTTGGTGAAAAAAAATGAACAAATCAAAACATCTTTCACAACTCCATGGGGTACATATGTATATGTTAGAATGCCATTTGGGTTGATTAATGTAGGAGAAACTTTGCAAAGGGCTATGAATGTATATTTTCATGATTACATAAATAAATTTATGGTAGTATACCAAAATGACCTTACAACTTATTCCAAGAAGGTTGAAGACCATTGTAGACACTTGGAAAAGAATTTTATCAAAGCCTTGGAATATGGGGTGTCCTTAAACCCAAAGAAATGTACATTTGGGGTAATTGAGGGTAGATTACTAGGACATATAGTCTCAAAGGATAGAGTAGAGATAAATCCTGATAGAGTGGTAGCCATTGATAAGGTTCCTAAGCCAAAAAATGTGAAGGGAATAGAATCTTTCTTTAGGCAAGTTAATTTTCTAACAAGATTTGTTACAAATTTTGCTAAAATTAGTAGACCTATTTCAAAAATGCTTGAGAAAGGATCTTCTATTAATTGGGATGGTGAACCTTCATAGGATTTTTAAGATATTAAGACTTCCATAAAAAATGCTTCAATTCTTAGAACCCCACATTACACTAAGCCAATGTATATATTCTCTTTTGCATCTTTTCACACTATAGCTGCAATCTTATTACAGAAGAATGAGGAAGGATTTGAGTAGCCTATTGCATTCTTTAGAAAATCCTTACAGACTACTAAATTGATATATGAAATAAATGAGAAACATTCTTATGCCTTAGTGAAAGCTATTAAGATTTTTAGATGTTATTTGGTAGGTATCATTGGCATTGCATTTGTACCTAGTGTAGCTATCAAGGACATATTTTCTTAGTAGGAGGTGCAAATGAATCAACAAGATCCCCAAATTTAAAATTCAAATTCAAATTACAAAACTAGTAAGGGGTCAAGGATTAGCTAAACTTATGTCTCAATCTAACTTGGATGCTAATCAAATAAATTTGGTAATAGATGACCTAAGATCAGGTCTATGTGATATGAATCATTGTGAGTGGTATACTAATATTATTCATTATTTACAACATATTTAAGCTCCTTCCCATTTGACTAAAAATGAGAAAAGAAGCACAAAGTTCCAAGCCATTAGATATATCATTGTTGATAATAATTTATGGTGCAGAAACTTTGAAGGGGTGCTACTAAAATGTGTTGATCAAGAGAGATCAAAAGAGATATTGAAAGAAATGCATGTTGGAGTTTTTGGTGGACATTATATGGCTAAGACAACTGCATACAAAGTAATGAGAGTTGGATTCTAGTGGCCTTCCCTTTTTAAGGATGCTCAGATAATGGTCAAAAAGTGTGATGCCTATCAAAGATTTATAGGTAAATTAAAAAAAATTAGGTAACACTTTGTTAAAACCAATGGAAGTTCAAGCACCATTCTAGTAGTGGGGGATAGATTTTATAGGTGAAATATCTCCTAAGTCTAGTATTGGTTATTCATGGATCTTGGTTTCTACTAATTACTTTACAAAGTAGGTGGAAGAAATTCCAACAAGAAATACAACTAGTAAGGTTGTTGACAATTTCCTGCTAAATAATATCATTTCAAGATTTGGTTGTCCTCAAAGGATTGTGATAGATAATGCAATGTATTTTAGATCTGAGGAGTTTATAAAGTTCTATGAGAAATATGGGATTACAAGATCAACATCTTCTCCCTATCATCCACAAGGAAATGGACAAGTTGAATCCATAAATAAAAGATTATTGAAAGTGATAAAAATAACATTGGATGATAACAAGAAATCTTGGGATTCTAAATTGCAGTTAGCAATATGGGCTGATGGGGTGACTATGAAAAAATCCATATGTGTAGCACCTTTTGACATTGTTTATAGAATCCAAGCAAGGATGCCTCAAAAAAAATTAGTGGGACTCTATAATTACATCCAAATGTATGATGAAGACATTATTAGTGACATGCAGAAAAGATTGGATGAGTTGGTAGGATTTACTGAGACTAGGAGAGAAGCATCCCTCAGAAATTAGAAGTTGCAACTACAAGTCAAAACACTCTATGATAATAGGATAGTGAGAAAGAAGTTTGAACTTGAAGATTTAGTCGTCATGCAGAATTCCAAGATTGAAGATATGGAAAAACATGGGAAGTTTGATCCTATATGGTTAGGTCCTTATTTAAATGAGACTACATGGGGAGAGTACTCTTATGTTTTGAAGGATCCATTAGGTAATATCATTGAATTGCAAGTTCATGGATAGTTCTTGAAGAGGTATTTTTGTTAAAAATACTTGCTTCTTCCATGAACATTAGTTTAGGTTTTTTGTACATTCTATGAATCCTTTGGGTCTTCTTGTATAGCCCTTGTATATATTTTCTTTTTGGGTGTTGTTGCTCTCTAAAAAGTTGTCAAAAGTAATATGGTCAAGTCTATGGTCTAATTCTCCCAAGGATTCTGAGCACCCATATAAATTTTTACTTATTCATTGTCCCTAGATAGAGCCACTATTGGCCTACTTTTTCACCCTTTATCATAATTTGTTCCTCACAGTGAAAACCTTAGTTGAATTTCCTAAAGGTCTCATAAATTCTTGTTTATATGCCCTAACCCTCAAAATCAATTAAGTATAATTTACAAATAAAATGTGCAAGACATGCTTACCATAAGTATTATTTGCCCCAGGGTTACTTTATTATTTTCTGTGGACTAAAACTTGTACTTGTGAAGCTTTCCCTAACCGTAGTTATCTTTCTTAACTATTTTATGAAGCACTTTAACTATGATAGTTTGTTTTGATCAGCTATCAATCTTCACAAGATTGATGATTGGTGCAATATTGTAATGAGAAAATCCATGGTTTTTAAGTGAAGTGGGCAAATGCCTTTGTACCACATAACCTTTGCTAAAAGTGGGTCTCAAATGTGCCACAAAGATTAAAAGCTTGTTAAAGATTGTTAGTACTTTGTCAGACCTTTTTCAGATTTTCTATAGAATTGTCAGAGCACGCTTGACTTTTTAGTAATATCATTGGTTTAAAAAATGTATTGGGGTTCCTTTTTGACATTACATCATTTGGTTGTTGATCTTTGCAAGATTGATGATCAACTCTTAACTGTTTCACGAAGATACAAGGAATTTAACTAAAGTGGGAAAGTGTCTCATTGACATGTGGCATATGATGATGTCATGGAAGTAGTCTCTAAAAGGTATGGCATAGTTTGTGTTGTTGGCAGATTGTCATACATGCTAGCAGAAATAGGAAGCTTTGTATTAAAAAAGTAGCGAGAGATCTTAAATTTTGATTGGCCTAATGATACTATTTTAAACAAGTGGAAGGAAGAAATTTTGTCTTCAGAATAGCTGGCAATAGAAGTAGAGGACATGGACTAGGAAGAAGATCAAATAGATGAAACCTTAGTGATGGAAATAGAACAACAAACCACAACTATTAGCCTAGAAAACCCAGTTATGATGTGGTAGCCAAAGACTCAAAAGTAACTTTTGCTTTAATAGTTCATGATGATAAAGATGGAGAGCTCCAAGTTGGAGTGAAGATACATGAAATAGAGCCAAATACATTATTAGCAAGCTTGATGACCACATATTCTAAGGAATTAGAATAATGAAAGAGAAAATCATGGAATTTGCAGGATCTGAAAGTGTAACAAAAAATGGGCCCACTAAAAGAATATTTTAATGTAAAGTTTTTTTGTTGCATAATTTTTTATTTTTTGGGACAACAATAAATGTAAGTATCTTTTTTGTAAAAGATAGCTACCAATTCTCTATGCCTAAGGCTTGTTACATCTCACACTATATAAGTGAGATTCTAGGGCTAGAGAAGGAGTCCAAATTGTTGTATGATTTTAGTTTTTACTAAGTTGTTCGGTCTAGTCTATTGATGAAACTTTTGAGATGTATTTTCTCTACCAATATTTGAGAATACATTAATGTTATAGGATCTTAATGCCTTTTCTTTAGTCATTCTAAGTTGTTTCAATTGCATACAATTTTCAAAGGAAATTAATACAAAGATGAACTATCCCCAAATCTTTTTTTTCTGAGTCTTGTCTCCATTTTACTACCTAATTATTTTAAAGTTGTATGAGAAAAGCTTGTCCAATTGACTGTGATTAAATCAAGTTGTATGCCAATTCAGTATTGCTTTTAATTCAAGGAATTAAGTAAATGCTTTAGTGAGATTGATAGGGTTTCCATGGTATTAGAAAGGATATCAATAAGAATGATTTTTAGTAAGAATTCTTGATAATATTGATTGTAATGCAATCAATTAGATCTAGAAGTTGAATGGACTCTGAATCCTAGTGGATGAGGCACTAATCTATTGATTCAGTATATAGATGAAAGATCATGAAAAAGCATCAAGTTTAAATTTAAAATCCATTTTACTTTACTTTTTGAATAATATCAATGTTGGTCAGCACTTGGTTACATTGAATCTCTAAGTCTTAGCTAGCTACTATTGCTAGAAATGCTTGTAAACCTAAGAAGAAATGTGACCAAATCTACTCTAAAGGGATGTGTGTTGTGGTAAATTGTCATGCAATGAATAAAATATGTATATGGTATTAGATTGAATATCCCCTTAGGTATACCCACCTTGGTTCTATATAGCCTAAAAAGTAGAAAATTTGTTTGATTTTGTTGATGTTGGATCCAGATATAAGGAACATACAATTGTTTATTGGAAGTAATTCATCCTTAGATTGTTGTGATATTTATTATCTTGGAATTAATTATTTTGTGGCTTAATGGTTGAAAAACACCAACATGTTCCTTTAAATGCAACAAAAGGATTCTAGATCAGAAGAATTAATTATCAAATTTAAACAAACTTATCATAGCTATCAAATTTTAACAAACTTAACCATATGAGTAATAGAACTAGCAATCACAACAAGATACTCATGAAAAATAACACCAGATATGTTGACTATGGAAACCCTTGATCAGAGGAAAAACCTTGGTGGTGGTTGTACTCACAAGATGATGTGCTAATATAAATATTCCTTGTTAGAGGATGGACCCTATTAGGAGTGTATAGCAACATTAGTACATGTCAGTCCCTATGAGGAGACTCTAAATCCTTGTTAGGAGATTCCAACCCTATTAGGAGTTCTACCAACCCTATTAGGAGTTGTGAGACAAAGTTGGACCCACTACCCAAATAAATTCAATGTTAAGACCAATGAACCCACTATTCAAATGATCTTTGTATTATTCCTTGTAGAATAATAGAAATGAATAGTACTTCCTTCCTCTGTCCTATCAACTAGACCTCTACTCCTTCTGATCTTGTAACTAAATCACAAATCTCACATCTAACAATCCCTTAGATCACTCATTCATATCCACCAAATACTCTACTCTTTTTTGTACTTCAAACTTCATAGAATAATGGATACATTTTACAAACAAGGAAAACATATATCCTTTATACCATATCTTCAAAATAATTCCTTGAGTCATCCTTGAGGATTTCCTAATTAATTATAATAAGATAATTAATTAATTATAATTACAATAACACCATCGGCTTGCAGTCTATATAAAATTTTGCATGAGTGACACTAGGAATTGTGCACTTTCTAACAGCACCAAAAGAGTATCCTCTATTATTGGCTAACTATGCATCTCTTCATTGTATCTCAGATGTATGATAGTGAACAAATATCAAGAACTACTTTTGTAATAATTTGTCTTTGATCTACTCTCTTTAAATCAGGTATGACTTTTGTACATCTTTGACTTATGTGATGTGCATTGAAGCATGTCATCATAGCACTGTATTGAACATGTCCATGACTGTGCATCACCAAAAAAGAAACATCTTTTCCATACATTTACAATCTCTATATTACTCTGCCAGTCTTCATAAACTTACTACTATGTTAACATCAATGATAAAAATAGTCATGAATGCAATATTTCAATACTCTCCAATGCGTACGATACTCCCCAAAGTAGTATCATCAAAATTCATGATAGAATTATCTAGACATGTAAACACCCATGGAGATTTTTTTGTCAATAGTAGAACCAGATCTGAAGAAGATATAATTATTGAAGAAGGTATAGCTTTTCCTATGAGGAGAGAACTAGAGGGTAAGAAGATATTTAAATGTTGGACTTGTAATGAATCTGGTCATTAAGCATCTAAGCATCCTTAAAGAAAGAAAAATTATAAGAGAAATTTTAAGTCTAGAAAATATAGAGATTGTTTATATGAAAATGAAGATAAGGAATATGAGGAAAGAGTTCAGAGTGAAAGTGATGATGAACTAAGATTTTTAGTCATTAAAGAAGATGATCTTGATAAAGAAATTTGAGAAGAAAAGGCTCTACTTTCTCAAGTTAAAAATAAATCTTATTAGATTATAGACAGTGGATGTTCACATTATATGACTGATGATATGAACAAGTTTTTTGAATTCAGCAATCATGATGTAGGTATTGTTAGATTTGGTCACAATGTAGCCTATCACATCAAAGGGATAGGATCTATTGTTCTTGTTGGAAAAACTAATAGTGATGATGTTTATTTTGTTGATGGTTTAAAGCACAACTTGTTGAGTATTTGATAGTTGGTGGATAAAGGTTATTAGCTATAGTTCAAAGTGATGGCAAGATGATAGCTATAGGTACAAGATCTATAGGTACAAGATCTAGAGGTAATTCATTTCAATTGAATCCTACTAAAATGACATGTTTGGTTGCAAAGGTGGATAATATTTGGTTATAGCATTTAATGTTTCGTCATATAAGTTTTGATAATATTGTGAAGGCTAGTAGTACATTTGGAGTTAGAGATTTTCCTAAGATAATGAAGCCCACTAATGTTGTTTGCAAAGAATGTATCATGGATAAGCATAAGAAGATATCATTTCCCAACAAGAAGTTCACTACTACAAAGAAGCCAGAGATTGTTCATATAGATCTAAGTGGCCCTACCAGGACAAGTGGATTTTATGGAGAAAGGTGTTTTATGATTTTTGTTGATGAATTCACCAGAATGATGTGGGTAGCATTTCATAAAGAGAAATATGAAGCATTTGAGAAGTTCAAGATATTTAAGAATAGATTTGAAAATGAATATGTTGTGAAGATTAAATGTTTGAGATCAAATAGAGGTGCATAATTTACTTCTAGAGACTTTAACATGTTTTGTGAGGAGAATGGAATTAAGAGATAGTTATCATCACCCAAGACCCCTAAGCAGAATGGGATAGTAGAAAGGAGAAACATATCAGTATCAGAGGCATCAAGAGAAATGAATTTTGAGAATGATGTGTCCAAAATATTTTGGAGAGAGGCAATCAATATTCAATGTAGGAGCATCCTAGGGTAGTTGGTTATCCTACATGTTTAAGGGATTTTGGTGGATTTTACTGGACCTATATTGGCCTCGGTTAACTATTTTTAATGTATTAAATAAGTGTTGTAATCCTTTAAAGGCATTTGGTATTTAATTCATGTTGGAGGCTGACTTGTGACTATTCAAGTATTTAATGTAAGGAATATTTAATTTGTAGCTTACTAGGCTAATTTGTGGCTTGATTGGGTATAAGTAGGTGGTATTTTGAAGTATTTAGTCATTATTCATCCATCTTGGAGAAGAGGAAATGGTAGAGGATAAAATGTTGAGAAGGGCTAGTAGTTGAGACTATGGAAATAAAGAGATTTCTTGGTGGGCTTGTGAGTACCAATTGGATCTTACTTGGAGATTTCTACCAGAGTGTTGATCTAGACTAACTAGAGTTTGGATTTTATTTTGGGGGATCTTGTAGAACTATTACTTTCTTTATATTTTTCCATAACTAGGAAGGGCTCAACCTAGCTCATTGCATGTAATCATTTATTTTATGAATAAAGAGTTGTGATTTGGTTTAATATCTTGCATTATTTTTTTTCTTTTTTTATGTCATTATTTTTTGGGGGCTAGGATATCTCCTTTGGGGATTCTCCTACCTTACACTGTGTCAAGTGGTACCAGAGAAAAGGTTGTTCCTAAGTGTTTATATCAAGTGTCAAAGTTGAGGTAGTTTACACCATGATCTTGATATTTGAGGGTTTTATGAAAATATTCGATGATGCCTTGAAGAAGATTAGACCCTAGGGTAATTGATGATCTTAGTGATGTTGTGAAGGAAAGGACATGATTGCTTAAATTGTGAGTGCTTTAGGTTGTGCACCTCAACATGCAGGTACTAAAGATAGTTATGAGGAAGTTGTTGAAAACTTTGAAGTTTCTAGATCAAATGGTAAGGAAAAAACTAATTGTGTGGAGAGATCTACAAGAAATAGGGTTGGTTAGTTTGTTAGACCTAGATCTCAGTTGAAGTTAAAGCATAAGATGGAGGTTTGTAATTTTCTAGGTACTTTGAATCCTGAAGACTTGATTGATTGGATTGGTGAATTGGAAGAGTACTTTGAGCTTGAAGATATTCAGGATCCACTCAGTGTAAGGTTGGCACAAACTAAGTTGAAAAAACATGTTACTCTTTGGTTGATGGAACTACAAAGACATAGAGAGGAGGAAGATGAAATAAAGGTTATTAGATGGACATTGATGGTCACTAAGTTGAAGGATAAGTTCATTCCTACTTATTATGAATTTGATTTGTTTACGAGGTTGCAAAATTTGAAACAAAAAGTTATGTCTATGAAATATTATACTGAGAAGTTGTAAAAGTTGATTATTTGGTCTGGGCATAGAGAATTATCAAAGAAAAAGATAGCTTAGTACATTTACGGTTTGAGATTAAATATTTAGGATGAGGTTGGTATGATGAATATTTCTTTAGTTGAGGATGCTTGAGTAAAAGTACAAAGTTGTGTCACCTTTTAGGATAAGTTATAAAAATGATTGAAATTGAGTTTTTCTATCTATTTTTTTAAAATTTTTTTCAAACATATGATCTTTGATAAAATTATTCTAGCTAAATTATATACAATCTCATACTTTTCTAATTAGAAATGTCTATTAAATGCATGTTTTATACTAGTTAGTATCCAATTACTAAAAAAATACAACTATTTCATAAAACTAACATTTCAATAACTCTTACTATTTATTATGATATTTTTTTAATTACATATAAACACCATTTTATAGAGCTCAAAGTCAAGAATATTCTCATATAGAGATCATAGTTTTTAAATTAGATATAGTATATTATAATTAAAAAATTCTACAAGTACATATTTTAACACTCCAGAAGATGTCAATTTTGAGAAAGAAACAAATATTAAATAGTATCAAATAAAAATAAAAATTATTTGACATTCTAGAGGAGAGAGTCCTATTCTAGAATCTATAATTTTTCTTTTGGTTGGAATATATTTATTTTGAAAAATATGGTGGGAGATGAAAAGTATCCATTTGAATAAGTTGAAGTTTAAATCATTATAAAAGAGAAAATATAGGTCTAAAGCCAATTTTTATTTTTGATTATTCTAGATACATATATTATCAATAACACAATCTAAGATCAAAGGAAAGTAAGTTTATTTCCATATAGTTTTGTGGTGGGAATTAGATCTCTAATTCCAAGCATTTTTTAGCAACTAAAATTTATCCTTAAAAAATAGGAAAATATGTAATTTCTTATTCCAAATAATTATTAAAAATTATAATCCTAAAATTCATCCATTCCTACACATTTCATTAGTTTAGTTCATTTTAAAATTCTAAATAATAATACCAATTTTATCTTATTATGTTAGCCTTTTCCTTTTTAAAAGGGTGACATGGGTTTGTGCTTTTACCTACTTATTGATATGCTTTGAGATTAGAGGAGAAGTTGAAGAGGAAGAATCAAGGTAGTTCGTGAGGGAAGGAGAAGCAAGACTGCTTAACAAAGGCTAAACTAAGTGTAGAAGATGAACCAAAACCCATTGAGTAGAAGAGAAGGATAGGTAGAAGTGAGTTCAAGGGTACTTGTTTTAGATGTCATGGAGAGGGACATAGATCTTATAATGTGCACAAAAGGCTGGTAACAAAAGAGATATAGTTGTGAATGAGATTGAAGACCATGAACTTGAAAGGAGAGAGTTTATTAGCTCAATGAGTACTAGTTGGTTAAAGGATAGTGGAATCTTGTCGAAGGAATAATTTGTTTAGGACTCATTGTAAGTTTGGTGGTAAAGTCTCCAATGTGATTATGGATGGTGGTAGACTGATAACCTTGTTGCTAAGGAGATGATTTAGGAACTTGGTTTGAAGAGAGTGAGACATTTTTATCCTTATAGGATTGGTTGGTTGCAAGGTGAGAATGCTTTTAAAGTGAGGGAGTTGTGCCTTGTTGATTTCTAGATTGAGCTTTATAGATCAAGTGTTGTGTGATATTGTGGACATGAACAATTGTTATGTGTTGCTTGGTAGACATTGGCAGTATGATTACAAGGCTATGCATGATTGTTTCAAGAATGTGTTTACAATTGACAAACCTAGCATGAAGCATTCCCTAATTCCTTTGTAGAATGAAGAGGTTGGTAGAAGGACCCTAACTATTAGTATCTGAGTTGAGTTGACAAATTCTAAAAGGGTTAGCAATTAGTGTGGACAAAGAACCCATGGAACACTAAGGATGGAGGTGAGGAAGTAGAAGAAGAATGAGGGAAAGAATGTAAAATTTGAAGACTTGGAGGACATTTATGTAAAGAACTAGTTTGGGATTTATGTGTTGGATCCTAGAAGATGTTCTTCTAACTACTAAGAACATTTTTTTGCACTTGGAAAGTCTAATGCAGGAGCATCTTGGGGTATTTGGCTATCCTAAATGATTAAGGGATTTTGGTGGAGTTGAGTGGACCTATTTGGGTCTTGGTTAATTATTTTAAATGTATTGAATAAGTTTTGTAAGCCTTTAAAGACATTTGGTATTTAATCCTTGTTGGAGGTTGACTTGTGGCTCTTCAAGTATTTAATAGAACATATATTTAATTTTTAGCTTACTGGGCTAACTTTTGGCTTAGTTGGCTATAAGTAGGGGGTATTATGAAGTCTTTAGTCATTATTCATCCATATTGGAGAAGAGGAGGTGTCAGAGGAGCAAATTTTGAGGACTAGTAGCTGAGGCTAGGGCAACAAGGAGATTGCTTGGTGGGCTTGTGTGTACCAATTGGATCTTTCCTGGAGATTTATACTAGGGTGTGGAGCTAGAATAGCTAGGCTTTGGATTGGATCTTGAGAGATCTTGCAGAGCTATTACTTGCTTTATATTTGGCCATAATCAAGAAGGCCTTACTATCAGGCTCATTGCATGTAATCAATTATTTTATGAATGAAGAGTTGTGATTTTGTATAAGACTTGCATTGTTGTTTATCTTCCATTGTGTGGTTATTTTTTGGGGCCTAGGACATCTCCTTTGGGGATTTTCCTACCTTTTACTATGTCACAATACAACAATATAGACCATGAAATGATTACAGATCAAGAAAGGTATGAATAAGACTCAATATGAATTGTGTTTTGGTCATTCTCCTTTAGTAAAGTATTTCAAAGTTTTTGAGAAAAAATGTTATAAAAAAAAGAGATGATGATGTTGGTAAGTTTGATCCAAGAAGTGATGAAGGTATGTTCCTTGGCTATTCATTGAAAATAAAATCTTACATATGTTATAATCATAGAACTAAGCCAATTTTTGAGTGTACTAATGTATAAGTTTATGAAAAGTTTGAAATTAAGGAAAAGATGATGGATTAAAATTCTAATGAGGAAGAAGATAACCCTATAATTGTTATAGAGAAGGTGGATGTATTCTTTGAGACTAAAAATGAATTGCAGAATAATGTACAAATCATTGAACAAAGAAGTGAACATTGATCTAAATCAAGAGAAGAAATAAGATTTGATATAGAAATGCCCACACCTAATAGGAATTTGATAAAGAATCACCCTCTAGAGAAGATAATTGGAAGCAAAGAGAAAGGATTAATGATAAGAAATAGAGTAAATGAAGAAATATGTCTGACTTCTCAAGTATTAGCTAAGAGTACAGAATGGGCATGCAAAGATGATTAATTGATTCAAGCAATGAAGGGAAAATAGGATTAGATTGTGAAGAATGAGTTATGGGAATTGGTTCCTAGACCAAAAGACAAGAATGTTATAGGAACAAAATGGGTCTTCAAATATTAGATGAATGATCAAGATGAAGTTTTGAGGAACAAAGCTAGACTAGTATGCAAAGGTTATTCATATCAAGAAGGAATTGATTATGATGAAACATATACCATTGTTGTGAGAATGAAAAAAATGAAAATTTTCTCGGCTTATGTAACAAATAAGAAGTTCAAAGTGTATCACATGAATGCTAAATCATCATGTCTAAATAGAGAATTTGTAGAAGAGGTATATATTAAGAAGCCTAAGGGATTTTCTTTGACATATGACAAGGATATGGTATATAGATTGAATAAAGCTCTATATGGTCTAAAGTAAGCACCTAGAACTTGGTATGCAAGATTAGAAAAACATTTGGAAAAACTTGGGTTTGCTAAAGGTATGACTATAATACCCCAAAATTGGTACATAACCATGGTAAACCAATTCTGGTCTATTTAATCAATTCTAAGTCCTATTTTACTAGGCAATTCTAATTCTGATAATCTCTACTCGACCTAAGTGTCAAATATAGAAAACCATTCATCTATATCAATCACTTACTTTAATTAATTCTTGAATATTTTGAATTAACCTTTTAATTGAATTAATTTAATTATAAGTTGTAGTAATTAATTAAATTAAATTCACCCATTTTAACTAATGCACAATAGGAATGAAATACATTTAATTAAATAATATCTTCACATTTCTATTATTGAATTTAAATAGTTCATTAATTGAGAAAATTATCAAATATGAGGTAATATTAAATTAAATCTTCAAATATCTTCCAAAGATCTCATCTTGAGTTCAAATAATGGAAACTTTGAGTTAACTTATAAAGAAGGGGAAATAAATCAATCAACTAATTATCAAATGAATCTTATTTTCTAAAATCTCTCAAAAGCTCCCTCTTTGATAGAAACTTTCTATTTGAACTCAACTTTGAATCAATCTCAACCTTTCATTTAGATCAATATTGACCATTGATTTATTTGGATTTCTATAAAAGGAGGCTTTCTACCTCTCATTCAAGAAAAGGGGGTGCAATTTGAGTAATTAAATTATTCCAAACTCATGCTAGATTATTGTACATTAGATTTCTTAGATTGTTAATAGCTTTTCATTCTAGCTTTTAGTTGCATTCATGCTAAACTAGAATTATATATTAATAGTTTCTTTTCATATCATCATTGAAAATACAAAAACATAGATGCATTCATATATATCCTTCATTCTAGTAATGGTCTATGGTTTACTGAACTCTTGATTATAAGAGCAATTAAAGAACCCCATCTAGATAGAAGTCAATAGGTCACATTGTGTAGATGTTCAAGATGAATAATTTCATGTTCATTCTTGGATAAACCTCAAAAATAATGACTATGTTTAAGTGAGTTTCTAACCAATTTTAGCACATACATTTTTGGCACCCACTATGGGGCTAAGAAATCAAGTTTTTGGCCTCATCTATTCTGTATACTACAATTTTTTAGTATTCTATCATAGTCATCCATACAGTCCCTCAATTTCTTGCATGAAAAAATCTCATTCTTGTGTGAAAGAACTAAGATTTCACTCTCTATGCTACACTTCCTCATGCAAAAAAGTGTATAATTCCATGGTTTCTTGCACAAGCTAGTGAATAATTTTGTGCAAAATTTAGCATTAGTAAAATTCAAGATGTAGTTTTCAGATTCTAGTTTTATTAGGATGATTTAACTAATGGTTGTTTTTGAATCATTTCATTTTTAGTTTCTGATTTTCAATAGCTTAATAGTGGTTTGTAGAATGCTTGTCAAAGATCCCCAATTACAAACTCTTAAACAATACTAATGGTTTGATTGTAAGATGTTTTGTTGAAGATACACATGTCAAAGAATATATTCAAACCCACTAAAACATCATGTCTTTGTACTGCCTTTTTACAGATAGTTTAATATGGCTTATCAACTTTGTAGGGCTCTAGACAAAGTAATAGGGGATTATGCTCCTTATTACTTGGAAGTGATACCCAAGAGTAAATCAGAAACTTAGATGCCTTTGGAAGATGGTACTAGAGGGAGCCAATAAAGTTAGTGGTTCTCCCAAGAAAAGATTTTTATAAAGAGATGATGATTTTCTTTTAAGGAATCAAAGTTTTGGAAAAACAAGTTGGGATTGTTAAGCTAACTTAGTGATAAACATGTTCTGCATGTTTGGATAAGGTGACAAGGTAGAGGAGTATTCTCTTTCCTACTGAGGAAAATAAAAAACTTGGACCCTTAGATCTAAACCACTAGTTCAAGTCAACCTTTATAGGCCCTGCCAAAGCTATCCAACCTCCAGGAATGACCCATGTTAGCACACACCTTTCACCAATGATTCCAATTCTCTATAATAAAGAAGCTTTATAGAGAGAAAGACTCCAAAGCCATGTTAATTTCCTCTTCTTTGTTCTAATATCAAATATCAGGAAGAGGCTTTGTTAGTTGCACTAGTCGACATCAATCTCAATCTTTCTAGTCAAGTGTGTGCACTTTCAGATGTTGGTGTGGGCTACTAGCCTCAACCCTATTCATGAAGCCAAGTAAAAACCTTTTAGTTAGTTGCTACTTGATTCTTCTCTAAAAGGAGGCATAATATTTTTTCAATGAGGGGGAAGAATCTCTCCTCTAGATACTTAGCATTGGCATGTACCTAGATGTTGGAAGGTGGTATACATGCTTGACCCCTGCCACATGGGTGCTCATTTAGTGTATATGATATTGAGTCTTTAGAATACACTAAAAACATGGGCACCCTCTAGTAGGGTGATATGGCTATGTGAGGTGAACGCATGCACATAAGTTGTAAGACAAAGGTTTTCATTCCTCTACCATTTTTGGTTATAGGGATAAAGCGTATCTTTTTTGAGTCTTTAAAATTTTCCAAATTTGTCAAACAAACAAAAGGTCAAGACTCCCCTATCCTTCTGAGTTGGTTTGTCCTTGGTTGTATCTTTTATGACTACTACTTGCTTTCCATGTCTAGAGACAAGTGTCTTTGTTATCCAAAATTATTTCTAAAACTTGAAAACTACATTGATATATACCTAAAAATTATAAACATAGTTAGCCTTTTGTTTAGAACTATCGAAGCCATTGAAAAATCTCTTCAAGTTTAGTCAAAAAAATTAGTGTAGTCCTTTTCTCATGCCTAGTTCTAGATGTTTGCCTTTGAATTTCTCAATAATCTTAGTAATCTTAGCCACATCTAGTAGATCTAAAGCATCATATTTATCTTTGACCTTTTGTCTATAATTGTCTACTTTAATATGGGTATCAGCAAAATCCCTAAGTTTTGTATCCAATTCTAGCAAGGCCTTTGTTCTATTTTGAAGGCTTGCCTAATGTCATCATCACTTGAAGCTTCCTCAAAATTATTTCAAAAATTCTCTACCACTACCTTTGTGGGCATTAATTTCTCCCACTCTTCATCCTTAAAAATGTCCAAACGCGCATCACTAAAATGTTTCTCTGCTTCCAAAAATTTCTCTCAAGCTTGGTCCTTGAGTCGATAGATCACCATGTGTAATGTTTCCATTACTTTATTACTATCTATTATTTTCTCAATCCAATCATCAATTATATCTAATCCTTCCACTATATATACATCTACCCAAATCTTGTACCTCTTCCCTTTAATAGTTTGTAATACCTATAAATCCTTACTCCAAGCACATACTTCATCCATAATACTGAAATCTTGCTTCAAAATTGCTACCATCTTGTTTACATTCTCCTACATAGCCGTTAGTATCTTTAGATGTCCTTGGATGATTAGGATGCCCTTTTCCTCAAAACTTTCCCACCATTACTAACAGGCTTTCAAAAATGGATCCAACTATAGACCTCCCCCATCTTTTCCTTCTAGTGCAACGTTAAGGGTCTCCTCGAGGTGTTTTGGATCCAAGGTACCAATAACTTTGGCTAGATATCCTTTTAGGATTTCATTTTTCCTACAAAATGTTTTGAGTTTTGGCCCTTCTTGCTCTAAGGTTATGAAAACCTCTTTTATCCCCATTGTGACCATCAACCTAGCGGTATCCAATTTGGGCTTCCAATGCATAACCCCTCTAATTTAATAGTCCTATGGGCCTAGATATTCTAAATCTGCATTAGGAGGAGGGATAGCCAATTATACAAGGAAATATTAGTTCTAGTCAGTGTTGATAAAGGCCAATGAACCTACTTCTCTTGTAGGGGACTTAGGTTTGGTTAGAACTTCCATAAACTCAAACATGTACTCTTCATTGGTAGTGAACTATGGCTTTTTACTTATCATTTCCTTTAACTACCACCTTGGAACTCATTCCATTGAGGGCCCACCTCTCGATGATGAAGGATTTTGTTATGCCACTGCTTTCCCCTTATCACTCCTCTCTAGGGTTTTTCCTCTTTGTGAAAGCTCTCCTTCTATGATCTCCATCTCAGTGGAGCCTATAGTTTGTATCTCACTATCTTGAGAGGTTTCATGAGAGTATTCAACCATACATCTCTCTTTAGACACTTCATCAGTTGTTGTTTCTTGTGGTTCTTCCTCCTATGAAGGATCCTTTTGAACCTGCTCCTCTTTAGTACTTACAAGTAAGGGAGTAGCCATTCCTTTATCTACCATTGTGACTTGTAAAGGAGATGGTGGCAAGATCAAGACCATATAATTCTAGTGGCATCTACATCCAATCCTCTTGTTGAGGCTCATTCATCAAGGCATCCCTAATCTTGTCCCAAATAAACTTTGTTCCTATGGTCATAAAGTCAAAATCAAACATTTTGAATACATCATCACCCCCTACATCCTACTCATCAACCTATTAGTGTACTTTATCCCCTAAAGTAGTTACTTCTCCTCCTTTCCTACTCTATGGCTCTTACTAGCTATTTCCTTCTTTGTAATGGAACATCCTCCTCCTCATCTTCCTCTTCTTCTTCTCCCTCTTCAGGAATGTATTTAGGGACAAATGAGAAAGGAACCATCTTTGTGATCACCCTTTCCCTTTTCTTGATAGCGGTTTTAATCTTTCTTCATTTCATAGAGGCCAAAGGGGATTCTTTTTTTTTTTGTGAAGGAGGAGAGACTTCTTGGATTTCACTCTCTATTTGTACTTGGTTGTGGGTAGCTAGTAGCAATTGAGGGTGTATCTAGACTTGGGAAGCCCCAGTATCTTCTGTCTCTTACATGTTTTCTTCTTGCTACTATAGAGGTGATGGGATTTCTCTCTCTTCTTGTTTAGGTCTTTTAGGAGAACTCCTTTTTCTTTTTCCCTTTCCTTTCTTCATTGGTGAGTGATAATATCCAATTGGTCGGTCAAGTTGGTATAATTTTTCTATCCTTATTGGTGATTGGGCTGAAAAAGTAGGAATAGTGACCTTCTTCCCTCTACCTTTGGTTGGGTGGCCCTGTGCATGGAAGAGCACTATCTTAGGTATTGGATCAAGTTTAAATGGTTTTTTGATCCAATCCTATGTCATTTTTCTGATGTTCCTTGCTCGATGATTAATATCATCATTTTCTTCCCTGTCAACTTCTACATTCATTATAGGCCTTTCTCCAATTTTATCTACATTGAAAAGAGGGTTAAGTAGCTCCCCTGAGTATTTTTATAGTATCTATATTGGAATCTAGATCTTCAAATCCTTTTCTACCAAATAAAAATTCATTCTACATTAATCCTTAATAGGGACATTGTAGTCATTTTTTGCATTCATCTAGTAGTCTTCGATGGCTTCTTCAGACTGAAATTCCTTACCTACCAGATTTTGGACTCTCTCGATATTGTCAAAGCACAACCTTAGGGAATTGTATTCCTCTAGGGGATATTTATCCCATTCCCATTCAAAAGAAGGAATATTCTACTCCTTCTTTACTTGATAAGGCCCTATGATTAGAGGCCATATCCAACATGGTCTATGTTGTTTCCTTACCCTGTCATATGCTAACCCAACTTGCTAAGAAATCTCCAACAGAACAAGTCTATCACTAGGATATATTGGGAGCTTCTTTGGGTTAACAATGTCACAAACTACCCTTAGATATGTGAATGTTTTAAACTAAATGCAATAGGCCCTAAGTTTTGTTATATATGCCACTACATCATCAAATAATCTTTTTGCATTATCATCTTCTATGAATTGGATGATAACAAATATGAATGCATCATTCATGATTCTATATTCCTTTATTTTCCCTGAGAGCTTCTTCCTCACCAATTGGGGGTAGGCAATATATGGCTAAGCATTTGGATCATGCATGCTACTTCTTATATAGTCTATCACCCTTACAACCAATAGATAGACCAAATATGAAGTCATATAATACTTCCTTATATCCTTTACTACTCCTAATTGCTCACATAGTTTTTCACTCAATGTGTTGGCCCATTCAAGTGGTAGCTTCACCATCTTAATAGTCTTAATGAAATGTATCATGAAGAAATTTAGGTGTCTGGCTGTAGGTTGACACATCACTCTACTCAAAAGAATGATCAAGTATCTAATATCTTCTTTCATGTATCCCCTTGTCATACCCACCTTAATAGTTACCTTCGCCAAAGGATTCTTCTCTATCAGATAATATGACTGGCTGATCTCTAAAGCCTCTTTTAGGTTCTCTCTCTACCACCTTTTTACTACTTCATAGGTAAACTTGATAAATTGATCTGCCCTAGGGAGATGAAATTCTCTCTCAATGTTGTTTGATCAGAGGTCTAGGAAAACTTCTCCAATCACACTCTTCACCACCCTATCATCTAGAACAAATTTTTGTGCAAGTGTCTGATCAAATTAATGCAAAAACTATAGCCAACCTCTTAGTGGGTCTATTGAAAATCCCTAAGAACTCCCCTAGATCAGTGTGTCCCAAATTTGTGTCCCTAATCTCAGAGTAGTCATCTTTGAATCTCAACTTTGATGGAATGCCTTGGAATTTGAACACTACAAGTTTTGGTGCCATTTTCTCACTTGATGAAGATGCCATTATATCTACATAAAAGAGGGAAAAAATCCATTAGTCTAAGGTTGGAGAAGAAACAAAAGAATTATCCACTAAAAAAAAAAAAGGTTAGATGCCTAGAAGACCCTGAAAATGTAAAGGCAAGCACACTAGGTGGAATATTGGATTTCGGATTGAAATTTATATGGAAAATATCTAGTGTACACTAGTGCAACACCTTAGGTATGCTAGTGCACACTTGAATCTTTTGTAGTGTTTAGTTTTAAAAATTCTATTTAAAAAAAGGGTGCGGGGTGTGCACTAGCACACTAAATTAGGTGCACTAGTGCACAGCTCACTTTTTCTAGTTTTTAATGTTTTTAAATGGGTTTGTTTTAGTTTTATGTTTTCAAATAAGTTGAGTGCAGGCTAGTGCACCCAAATAGGTGCACTAGTTTGTACCTTAGTTTTGTTATGGGTGTCAATTCAAGTGCACACTTGTGCACCCAGCTAGGTGCACTAGTGCACACCCTAATTCAGTTTTTTAATATATTTTGTCTAATTTCTGCTTTAGTTTTAATGCCTTCCACTATTTTGGTGAGCACTTGTTCACCAATATATATGACAAGTATTTTCTTACACAGATGATAGGTGCACCTAGCGAGAGTGCAAAGTGCATTGCATAGCTAAGAGGTGCGATTTGAGTGGAGAGTGCACTGCAGGTGTAAAGTGATCAAAAGAAAAGTGAGGAGAGGAGAAACCCTCCTCTTTATATAGATTTTCTTTGGAAGTTTTCAAGCCTAGCTATGCAAATGTGCAAGTGCGCTACTGCGCAGAGCCTCTCTCTCCAATACTTGGTGCACTAGCACACCTAATCTAGTGTGCCTAGTGCACCAAAACTTGATATTTTAGCTTCTTTTTCTTAAATTTTTGATTTTCTAACCTTTGAGATTTAAATAAGACCTAGACATAATCTACGTGATTATGTAGGACCTCAAAATAACTAAGACCTTTGACTAGGGCTTTAGAGAAAAATTAAAATAAAGTAGGGGGTCTCCATTTCAGTCAGAAATGGGGTATGTGTTTTGTAACCACAACAAATAGCCATGAAAAAAGGAAGAAATGACAAAGGCATTTCTTCATTAGCAAGCATTCTTTTAGTTTGGGTCAAACACCAACCAAGTCCCAAACATTCCAAGAAAATTTTAAATGACTTCACAGTCAAAACTTTAGGATCCAAAGCCTTCAAACTTAGTGTGTGATTAGTGCATTCATTTCCCTTGATATCATTAGGATGTAGTCTATCAAAGTTTTCCAACAACTTAGAAATAATCTTCCACCCTTCTTGGCTCATTCATTAGGAATCTCCATGAAGGTTATTTATCAATCATTTGTCAGACTAGGTGAGACAATCAGTTCAAGGGCTCTTAGCAAGATGTCACTTTTCTTTTTCAATTTTTTGGAAAATTTTGAGTAATCACTCCATGTAGTTTATAATGTTGTTATTTGATGAAGCAATGTTTTGGTACCAGATGCTTCATTTTGAAAGTGTATCTTTTTGCCATTTCAGATCTTTTAGAACCCTTCAGTCTTAACACCACTTTTCTTTTTATATATATATATATATATATATATATATATATAATTATTTTCTCTCCTTTTTCTTTTTTTCTATATCTTGACTATGCTTAGACTATATAGCTAGGACATTAGTGTCATTTCTTATATTCAATCCTTTGTGAACATCCTTTGCATTCCTCTTTTAGAACTTTTAAAAACTCTCATGCCAAACAATGATCTTAGCAATCCTTCGAGAAGACCCCTTATGTTTCAACCAATTGGGGTTTGGATCATCCCTTGCTACTTTCAACCTTATTTTGACAACAACTAAGACAATCAATTTTTTAAGATCGCAAAGTGTTGAGAACTTGTTGGTCTAGAATCCTGAATTTAAGACTGAGAGTCCTTTGATTATTGCAAGTAACATCTGCTCCCCAATTGGTATAAGACACACCATCATCCAAATATTTTGACAAAGAAATACCTCTTCCTAAAATTGAAACCAAAAGAGTAGTTAGTAAGATATCTCAAGATAAAATCCCAAGTGCACCTTACCCCCTTGGACTAACTCAACTTTGAAAGAAACAAATGACTAAAAGCACACACACAACTAAAAGAAAACACACTTGCAAAAATAAAATTTAACTATTTTAAATTTTTAAATTTTAAATTTTTTTTTTACATCTCTTAGGCTTCAAAATAATGTTTGAAAATTTTCCAATTGACTAGAAATGAAACTAATTCCCCTTGTAAGGAAGTTAGCCTAAAACTATTTTCTCTAAAAATGTATGCTATTTGGTAAGGAGTAATCCACAAGCATTGAAACTTGGTGTGGCTGCCTGACTTTTCTTTTGCGTTATCCCAATGTAGAACAAGGTAAAAAATCTTGAAGTATTTTTTCATGGCCCTCTTATCAAACCATCTCTTCATGATAGCTTGATGTTTAGCCATGTGCTCTAATGCAACTATCTATTTCTCATCCATCTCTAAAAGATTCATCAATCTAATTTGTACTTTTTTAGCATCTTCAGCATATCCACTCATGAATTTCAAAATAGGAATCCTAAGGTTGAGTGGGAATATTGGTTCTTTTCCATAAATAAGAAAATATGGAGAAGTCCCCAAAGCATTCTTGACCCTCACTCAATCTGTCCATAAAGTGTATTTGAGTTTTGCATGCCAATCTTTAGGGTCCTCCTTTAATAGACCTGTTATTACTGTGATCAAGTTCTTGTTTGTAGATTCTACCACATCATTCCCTTGTGGATAATAATTTCAAGAGAACATGATAATAACCTAATTTTTTAATTCCCATTGATTTAATAATACTGATGCAAAGTTTGATCCATTATCACACACTAAAGTGAATGGCATCCCAAATCTAGTAACAATGTGTTCCTCCGAGAAGTCCGTTACTATCTTAGTAGTGCAATTTCTAAAAATTTCTACTTCTATCCATCTCATACAATAGTCAGTGGCTATAAGAATGTAGGTGTGTCCAGTAGATGATGATGGATTGACTGGACCAATGAAATCCAACCCCCACTTTATAAAAGGGCATACCTCATATACAGGTTGTAGTGGCATTCTTGGGTGTCTTTCTCTATTAGCACTAGTTCGAAAAACATGACAAGAATGCACATTCTCAAAAGTTTCCTTGAATATTGTGGGCCAAAAATAACCCAATCTTAAAATCATATGAATAGATCCTTATGTTGAACAATGCCCTGTACCATAATTGTCATGAAATTGTTCTAGGACTTCCTTTGCTTCTTCATGTCCTAAGCATTCTAAGTAGAACCCCTCATAGTTCCTTTTGTAAAACTTGTTGTCTTGTAACATATAGGACTCACACTTCATTTTAAGTCCTCCACATTATGAACTATTCATCCAACTGGGGTATCAATTATGTAGGAGATAGTAAAAAATATCCTAGTACCAAGCATCCATTACTACACCTTGACCAATGTAAACTTGACATATTATCATTTTCTTCTAATCTTGTGTATCTTTTCCTTTCTCAAACTTAAATTTCTTTTCATTGCCGATATCATTATCAACTATCATTCTTGATGATCCTTGACCCCTAACTAATCTCATGGGTTAGATCTCTAGATCAAATTCTTTCAATATCACCATACATTTACCTCATCTTTCACCAAGTTCATTTTGCATCAACAATGTCTTTACTACTGGATTAGGTACGATAGCATACACCTTACTTGTTAGTATGTAATGGTGGAACTTCTTTACTAATTTAACCAAGGTGAAAGATTATTTATCAAGGTTGGAATAGTTCAACTTAGCATTTCTCAAATGGCAACTCATAAAAGCAATATGTCTTTCATTTTCCTTTTCTTTATTCTGTGTCAGGATTCTAGCACATGAATGTTCTAAGGTGAAAGAAATATATCTTGAATGTAAGGTTGTAATCAAGACTTACTAATATTTGAGTCATCGAAATGGCTACCTTGATGTCCTCAAATGATTTCTTTAACTTAGGAAACCACTCTATTTTAGCCCCCTTTTTGAGTAAATCATTTAGGGGATGCATTATCTCTGCAAATCCACTTATGAATTTTTGCACAAAATTTATCTTCCCAAAGAAAGACTTGAGTTCCTTCTAACTATTTGCAAGGTGATAACTTCAAAATGGCCTCAACTCTATTAGGATCAATGGAGATGCTAGCTTCAAAAATGACATGACCTAGGAGTTTTCCCTCAGTGACCACAAATGAACACTTCTTGGGATTGAGAGATATGCCATACTTATGACACCTATTGAACACCTACCTTAGATCAGCAATGTGAGTAGTTTGATCCTTTGAAAAGACATTCAAATCATCCATATAGATAACTATACATTTATTAATAAATCCCTTAAAAGCTTCATCCATGGTCCACTAAAATGTAGCCCCTGCATTAATCAATCCAAATGGCATTCTCCTGTAGGTGAAGGTTCCCCATTTTTTCGTAAAGGCATTCTTTAGCCTATCTTCTTCTTCTACCATTACCTTTTTATAGCCTAAATATCCATCAAAGAAAGACATCATTTTTGAACCATTCACAATTTGTAAGACCTCATCCAGTGCAAGCAATGGGTAATTATCCTTCTGAGATGCCAAGTTCAAATTGCAAAAATCTATGCAAAGTCGAATCTCTCTGATCTTCTTCCATATAGGGACTAAATTAGCCACCCATGTAGAGTGACACATAGGGAAAATAATCTTAACATCCAGTAACTTCTTGAATTCCTTCATTAGCAGAGGCTCGAGGATGGGATTGACGAGTCCTTTCCTTTGTCAGAAAGGTTTGGCATCAGGTTTGAGTGGGATATCATGCGTAATAATCTAAGGATCATATGTCTTTAGTTCTTCATAGCTCTAGGTGATAGCATCCTTATATTCCATGAGTAATTTTAGCATGTCATCCCTTTCCTATAAACTGCATGCTTTCCCAATCCTTACCATCTTGGGATCATCTTCCATTCCTAAATTGTATAAGTCACATTCCTTGATACCTTTTTCTTTAGTGGTCCTTTTATTAAATGTTGATTCATCATGATAAAAAATGCACTCCAACTCAATCATCCCCTTAGGAATAGTATTGGTTTTCAAATTCAAGATTCCATCTTCATCTTGAGTTCCAATATCCTCAAGTGCATCATCTAGAATGTTATGTATTTCTTGTACCTTAAAGTGGCCATTGCACATAATAAATTCAAGAATATGTTGATCATCCTAAAAAACATGGAAGTTTGTGATATTGTTGAGGATAGACGAAGCAACAACCAATTCAACTGAGAATTATTTTAACTTTGTTCCTTCAATTGGTTGTTATGTACTTGCTAAAATAGTAAGCACATCTGCTACCATGTTTTTTCTTCTTGGAATAGACCTTATGTTCAAAGCTTCAAAATAATCTAGTAGATCCCATACCATTTTCCTATAAGAAAGCAACCTCTTATCACTATAGGAACATAGTGAATTTACTTTTTGAATAACCAACTAAGAATCCTCTTTGACTATGAGAGTTGTAACTCCTTTCTCGAGTGCAAAAAGAAGTCCTCGAATGAATGCTTCCTATTTAACAACATTGTTAGTACATCTAAATTGCAATCAATATGCTACGTAGAAAGACTTACCTTTTGGATTGATTAACTGAATATTTACGCTGACTCTTGATTTGTGTTTGGAATTGTCAAAGTGAAGTGTCCAAATTGGGCTTTCCTTGGGTTTTCTAACCTTATGCTTATTTGTCCTAAATTTTTCTTTTACCTAAGCTTGGAAGGATTATCTTTTGGGTACCCACTATAATATTTCACAGGGTGATTTACTGATTTTCTACTATCATTCTTCAAAACTGGGAGCATAGGTTTTTCTTGTTTATCTCAAATTTCATCCACTTTGGGTTTAGGGTGGACTACTGCTAAAGTCTATCCCTAGCCTTTTATGTACCATCTTCCTCTTTTTACTTTGATCATTTTGGGTGGAGGAGAAGACAAACCTCCACCATCTGAAGAGGTATTGCTATATGATACATTTAGATCTTTAGTTTCCTCTTCAATCTTTTCGACAACATTGGATGTGTTTGTAAGACTTTGGTTTTCTATAGGTTCATTTTGTGGTTCATTGACTTTGTTCACTCCCACCATTTGTGTTAACACCTTAGCGACTGCTTCTTGACATGATGAACATTTGAACTCTGAATGGCTAACTTTATGTAATCGAAAAAACCCTAGAAGGAGGAGGATATTAGGGCCAGCTTCTTCCCCCAGGTAGTGTAAATTAGCAATCATATGATCTATGAATTGTGTTACGACCTCATCTTTTAGGGTTGAAATCATGGAGTCGATATCTTGATCGTCTGACATTTTGGTCGAAGTTGTATAAAAAACTATCACCTTGTAGGAACCTAAATCTGTTTCCAAGAAGGCTACCTCATTAGGAGCATTGTATTCTATGATCATCTTTTTGAACTTTGGCTCCACATCTATTTTGATTTGATTTTTTAGACCTTTCGATGGCAACAAAAGCTGAGTGAAATCAGTGGAAAACCATCCTCTTAGAAATTTCATCCATTCTCTATTGAGGAGTAATCCATAAGTCTCTAGGATATCATCCACATGTATATCAATGACATCTTGAATTTGTGGGTCTACTGTTAATTGTATTTGCATATCCTTTCATACACCTATGACTTTCACCTCTATTTTGTCCAACTGTATCACTATTCAGTTTGTAGGTTAAGGGCTTATTGCTAACTTTCGCACTATGGAAAATGACATGACATTGCATGAAGCTCCTAAATCAATAAGGCAATTGTGAATATTCTTCCCATATATTCTAATATTGAGAAAAACAAGAGCACCTCTACCTTGTCTTTAAACATATTGAGCAATGCCTCCAAAATATTAACTTTTTGTGATACTATCTTTTCAGGGGTAGTATTCACATTGTGGAAGGTCTTTGTATGATCCAGAGTCTTCATGAGGGCTTCTTGCTATTGTGGATAGTTTTGCAACATGTCAAACATGGACATGTTGGCCTTTGTTCATTTCAGGGCTTCTATGGCACTATAATTTTTAGTAGACCAAGAAAGGTTCTACAATATTGTTGGTATACTTCCTTGGTTCTAATTTTGTTGTCCTCCAAATGGTGATTTAAATGGTGTCTGATTTTTACTTTCTCTTGGATCAAGAGGAGTTAGTTGTAGTGCTGGGGGAATTCCATCTATCAAAGGTTTCTTTCTACTTCTCAAGTTGTATGTATTTTGATTGTCATTGCAAAAAGTGAATCTCTTCATGCTAAAGGTCAAGTTCTTCACTAAATGGAAATGAGAATTGTGTGTTGACCAGTTGCTCTACCTATATCCTTTGTGCTTAATCATAGAATTCTAATAACATAGCATTAAACTACACAAGAGGACCATTGTTATTTACCTGTGAATTTTGAGTCATTTCTTGATTTCCATCATAGTATGGAACATCATTGTTAGGTGAATTTTGACCATCATCATATTGATTGATATTTTTGTACTAAACATTACTATTTTTATTCTTTGCAGAGATGCTTCCATTATTCAGATAGGTATTCCACTATTGATTATGCCTCTGGAAGCCATTATTATGATCAAGAGGATTGAAGTTGTTTCCTCCACTATTGTTTGTGGTATTGTTGTTCCCACTATTACTATTTCCACTAAAGTTCTTGTTATAATTTTGACCATAATTGTTATTGTAGGGGCCAACATTGTTCCTCTAAAAACTATTACTCTATCCCTATGACAACCTTAGATGAGTCAACTCATTGTTCATTTGTGACATAGTCCTTTTCAACTAACCAAATTCAAAAATGAAGCTAATTTTTTCTTTAGTGGGTACTACTACCTTTTACTCAAAGAAGGTAGCTTTCAGAGGTTCGTACCTTGGATACATTAGAGAAAGGTTCTATAGAGCAAGTGCCTATTGTAATGGAACTGGCTTCATAGGTATGAATTGACTAGGCATGGTGGGTACTCCGATAGGGTATGTTTGCATGATCATGATAGCTTAGGCTGGAAGCATCAATCCTCCTCCATTAGGATTCATTTGCTTAGTAAAATTTATTGCTTCTATGAAGACATTTTCCATTATGTTGATATTCACTATAGGAAGCCTTCTTAGAAAGATAGTATTAAGAGGGTCCATAGCATTCAGATAAATTGGAATAGCTGCTTCAATTGGTATAGTATATGGTGTTTCCAATCTACAATATGCCATATGAAAGCGATGATTAAAGTGTAAAATTGTCTCAGCTGAATCCCTTTTGATCAATATAAATTGTTGATGTATCACTGTTGGGTTAACAAAAGTTATAAATTGTTCTAAGAATATTTTTTTGAAGGAATCTTAATCTCCAATACATCCAAGTGGAAAGTTGATGTACCAATTATAGGAAACTTCCCCCAAAGAGTAGGGGAATAAATAAAGGACCACATCCTTGTTACCAATATTTTTTAGTTCAAAATTTCTTTGAATACTTTAATGTGGTATTTAGAAGTTTGTGTTTCTCCATAAATAAACCTTGGGCAAAACTTCTCAATATTTTTAGGGAGGTCATGGAGTGCACCTCTCAAATTGATTGGTGAGTCTACAACATTTGCGAAGAAGGCCATTGAAGGATTTGGTGGACCTAAAGGTGGTTGTTGAGGTGGAACTATTGGAATATGTGGTGGTCCACTAAGTGTTTGAAGTGAAGGTGGAGTTGAAGAAGATGATGAAATTTTGAATCAAAGTGGTTGAATTTGAGGTATTCCTTTATCACTGCATCTTTTGTAGAAGTGGGTAAGTTCAAGAAACTCGGGTGCAATTGGTGAAGATCATAATGCTCACTGAAATGGGGATTCTGGATCAAAACCCTCTAGTTTGCATCAACTCTAGAAAATGTGAACCTCTATAGAAGTACACTTTCTCACTAAATGAGATGCACCACAAAATTTTGTGCACCTACAAACCAGTGCACCTACGCACCTATGCAGCTAAATTTTTAGAAAACTCAAAAAAAAATTTGAACTTGCAAAAACCATAGAATTTCAAAACACTAGAAGATTTTTATTTTATCCCAAAAATAAAAATATGGCCCTCCTTCTAGCACCACTTCTGTTGAGCTGTCATTATGCATGGTGCTAAACGGCAAGTATTCTTTTGAACTCCTCTCTTGAAAAGTAGATTCTATGAATCAACTACAAGGTTCCGGGTGATCTCAAAACCTACTAAAATCTACTAAGTTGAAGATAAATCTTCTTTTTCATGAGGAATCCTTTCTTGGTTTTTTTTGATTTTAGATGAGACATAGAACCTATTCACTATTTCAAAATAAAACACAGAAAAAGAACCAATTTTTTGTACTTTTAATGTTTTCCAAAGAATGAAATCTAATGGTGAAACTAATATGAATTCCTAATTTAACAAAGGGGTTAGTAAATCAAATAATAAGTACTTTAAAGAAAATAACGCAAAATTAAAATCCTAATGGACATAAGCTATAGAAAACAACATGTCTATGAGTTAAGCTTTCAAAGAAATCGATGGGTAACCAATGAAAATAGGAAAAGTGATTCCTCAATTCCACTAATACAATCATTGATGGGAGTCTTTAATAATTGTATGATATTTCACTCTTCATTAGATTGCAAGGCCATAGGAAGTGCACTCATGCGAGACAAGGAGTTATGCAAAAAAAATTTGATGATTTCTTCTCATGCTAGATACATCAGTGCAATTCATTAAAACTATAGCAAACACTAGAACTAAAAGAGATTGCATAACCAGAAACAAAGTAATAAACTTTTTGCTCAATCACAATTCCATGAACACAATTTTACAAAAGAATAACACATTTTAGGCAAGAATTACTACACTCCAAATGCGAGCACCAAAAGCATAATTTTATTGCAAAATAATGACTACCCCAATTACATATTACAATAGAATATTTATAAGAAATTGTCTCATCAATTGGTTTTGAGAGTGAGAGATATCTTCATGCAATAATATGCTTTTAATTTAATAAAACAAACTAATTATATACAAACTAAGAATCTAATTGGTGCTTAGTAGGACTCCATCCACTTTATAATCATTAATTAGATGCATGAGTCTTTACATGTCATAGAAAAAATAATTTATGAGAGAAAACGAATAAGAAAAACTTTTGTCAAAGTAGAAGTTCCAGGAAGTGTCAAAAATAGAAGTTGATCTTTTACTGGGAGTATGCCAGAGTAAAATTGTCACCATAATGTGTTTTTGATGCATGGAAATCTCTAATTTGGAACTGGTAGTTAATTGTTAGTGTATTTTTTGAAAAGTGCACTTGTTCACCTACATACTTGCACACCTGCACACCTACGCACCTCAAAAGGTCTAAAATCTCAAAAATTTATCATGTCAAAACTAAAATTCTGGCTTCTAGGTTTTATCAGCCTTCATACAAGAGCTATGTCTAGATGTTTGCCTTTGAATTTCTCAATAATATTAGTAATCTTAGCCGCATATAATAGATCTAAAGCATCATATTCATCTTTGACCTTTTTTCTATAGTTGTCTACTTCAATACGGGTATCAGCAAAATCCCTGAGTTTTGTATCTGACTCTAGCAAGGCTTGTTCTATTCTAAAGGCCTGCCTGATTTCATCATCACTTGAAGCTTCTTCAAAAATATTCTAGAACTTCTCTACCACTACCTCTATGGGCATTAATTTCTCCTAGTCTTCATCCTCAAAAATATCCAAACACACATCACTATAATGTTTCTCTACTTCCAAAATTTTCTCTTGAGCTTGGTCCTTGAGCCAATGGATCTCCATGTGTAATATTTCCATTACTTTATTACTATCTACTATTTTCTCAATCCAATCATCAATTAAATCTAATTCTTCCACTATATATACATCTACCAAAATCCTATACATCTACGCTTTGATAGCCTATAATACCTATAAATCCTTACTCCAATCATGTACTTCATCCATAATACTGAAATCTTGCTTCAAAATTGCTACCATCTTGTTTACATTCTCGTGTGTATCATGTAGCAGCTTAAGATTTCCTCAGATGATTAGGATGCCCTTTTATTCAAAACTTTCTTGCCACTATTGATAGGCTTTCAAAAATGGATCCAACTGTAGACCTCCCCCATCTCTTCTTTCTAGTGCAACATTAAGAATCTCCTCGGGCTATTCTGGATCCAAGGGACCAACAACTTTGGCTACATATCCTTTTAGGATTTCATTTTTTCTATGAAGTGTTTTGAGCTCTGCCCCTTCTTGCTCTAAGGTTCTAAAAACTTCTTTTATCCTTGTTATGACCATCAACCTAGTGGTATCCAATGTAGGCTTCCCGAGCATAACCTCTCTGATCTGATAGTCCTATGGGCCTAGATCTTCTAAATCTACATCAACAGGAGGGATAGCCACTTTTGTGAACAAATTGTGGTTCTAGTCAATGTTGATAAATGCCAATGGTCCTACTTCTCTTGTAGGGGACTTGGGTCCAGTCAGAACTTCCATCAACTCAAACATGTCCTCTTCATTGGCAGTGAACTGTGGCTTATTACTTCTTATCCTTTCCTTTCACAAACACTGAGGGCCTACCTCTCGAGGATGAAGGAGTTTGTTCTGCCACTACTTCTCCTTATCACTCCTTTCTAGGGTTCTTCCTCTTTTTGAAGGCTCTCCTTTTGTGGTATCCATCTCAGTGGAGCCTGTAGTTTGTACATTAGTGTCTTGAGAGGTTTGCTAATAGTATTCAACCATACATATCTCTTTAGGCACTTCATCAATTATTGTTTGTTCTAGCTCTTCCTACTATGAAGGCTCCTTTTAAACCTACTCTTCTTCAGCACTCAGAGTTAAGTGAGTAGCTGAGCCTTTTTCCACCACTATGACTTGTAAAGGGGATAGTGGAGCAAGATCAAGGCCCTATGATTTTGGTGTCATTTGTGTCTAGTCCTCTTGTTGAGGCTCATTTGTGAGGGTATCCCTAATCTTGTCCCCAATCAACTCTGTTCCTATGGGCATAAAGTTAAAATATGACATTTTGAATACGTCATCACCCCCTACATCTTGCTCAGTAACCCATTTTTGTACTTCATCCTCTTAAGTAGTTATTTCTAGAGGTTCTTTTGGGGCTGATGTTGGTGTCACAATGGAACTTCTCCTCCTTTCCTACTATGTTTCTCTTACTAGTCATGTCCTTCTCTGTAATGGCACATCCTCCTCCTCATCTTTCTCTTCTTCCTCTCCCTCATTAGGAATGAGTTTGAGGATAGATGGAAAGGGAACCATCCTTATGATCACCTTTTTCCTTTTCTTGATAGGGGTCTTAATCTTCCTTCATTTCTTAGAGACTAAAGGGGATGCTTTTTCTACTTGTGAAGGAGGAGACACTTCTTGGGTTTCACCCTCTATTTTTACTTAGTTGGGGGTAGCTAGTGGCAATTGAGGGTCTATCTAAACTTGGGAAGCTCTAGTATCTTCTAGCACTTCAATGTTTTCTTCTTGTTGCTTTGGAGGTGCTGGGATTTCACTCTCTTTTGGTTCAGCTCTTTAAGGATAACTCCTTTTTCTTTTTCCCTTTCCTTTCTTCTCTGGAAGGTGATAGTATCCAACTAGTTGGTCAAGTTTGTATATTATTTCTAGCATTCTTGGTGATTAGGCTGCAAAGGTAGGAATAGTGACCATCTTACCTCTACTATTGGATGGGTGGCCCTATGCATGGAAGACCACTATCTTAGGTATTGGATCAAGTTTAAATTGTTTCATGATCCAATCCTATGTCATTTTGATGATGTGCCTCGCCCAATGATTAATATCATCCTTTTCTTCCCTATCAACTTTTGCATTCATTATAGGCCTTTCTCCAATTGTATCTACACTGAAAAGTGGGTTGAGTAGCTCCCTTGAGTCTTATTGTAGTATCTATAATGGAATTTGGATCTTTAGAGCCTTTTCTACCAAATACAAAGTCATCCTACAATAATTCCTAATATAGACATCATAGTCATTTGTTGCATTCATCTAGTGGTCTTTGATGGCTTCTTCATGCTAAAATTCCTTGCCTGCTAGACTTTAGACTCTCCTAATATTGTCAAAGCATAGCCTTAGAGAATTTTACTCCTCTAGGGGATATTGATCTCATTCCCATTCAAAAGAAGAAATATCCTGCTTTCTCTTTTCTTGATAAGGCCCTATGATTAGAGGCCATGTCCAACATGGTCTACACTATTTCCTTACCCTATTATATATTGACTCATTTTGTCAAGCAATCTCCAATAAAACAAGTCTGTCACTAGGATATCTTGTGAGCTTCTTTAGGTTAATAGTGGCACCAACTACCCTTAGATATGTGAATGTTTTAAACTAAATGTAATGGGCCCTGAGTGGTATTATCTATGCCACTACATCATCAAATAATATTTTTGCATAATTAGCTTCTATGAATCAGATGATAATAAATATGAATGCATCATTCACAATTTTGTATTCCTTTCTTTGCTATGAAAGCTTCTTCCTTACCAATTGGGGGTAGACAATATATGGCCAAGCATTTGGATCCTACATGATACCTCTTCCATACAAACAAGGATAGTTTATCACTCTTACAACCAATAGATAGACCAAATATGAAGTCATATAGAACTTCCTTTTATCTTTTACTACTCCTAATTACTCACATAGACTTTCATTCAACATGGTGGCCCAATCAAGTGGTAGCTTTACTATCTTAATAGTATTGATGAAATGTACTATGAAGACATTTAGGTGTCTGGATGAAGATGGACCCATCACCCTACTCAATAGAGTGATTGAGTATCCAATATCTTCTTTGATGTATCCTCTTATCATATCCACCTTACTAGTTACCTTCCCCAAAAGAGTCTTATGTATCAAATAAAAGAATTTGATGATCCTAGAAGCCTCTTTTAGGTGCTCTCTATACCACCTTTCTACTACTTCATAGGTCAACCTAATAAATTGATCTGCCCTTGGGAGATGGAATACTCTTTTGAATGTTGTTGAGTCAGAGGTCTAGGACAACTTCTCCAATCACACTCTTTACCACCCTCTCCTCCAAAATAAAGTGATGTGAAAGTGTCATTATGATCTCTAAGGATTGCACTAACATTGGGTGTGAAGCTGTGCTTACTAGCCTTGATCAAATTAATCTAGAAACTATAGCCAACCTCTCAGTGGGTCTACTGCAAATCCTTTAGAACTACCCTAAATCAATGTGCCCCAAATCTATGTCCCTAACATAAGAGTACTCATCTTGGAATCTTGACTTCGATGGAATTCCTTGGAATTTGAACACAATGTGTTTTGGTCCACTTTCTTGCCTAATGAAGATACCATTACATCTACACAAAAGAAGAAGAAAATCCATTAGTTTGAGGTTAGAGAAGAAACAAAAGAATTATCTCCTAAAAAAACAAAGGTCAAATGCCTAGAAAACCCTTAAAATGTAAAGACAAGTGCACTAGGTAGAATATTGAATTTTGCTTTGAAATCTATATGGAAAGAACTAGGTGCACACTAGCACACCACATTAGGTGCATCTGTGTGCACTTAAATCTTTTGCAGTGTTCAGTTTTAAAAAAAATTATTTGAAAAAAAGGGTGTGGTATGTGCACTAGTGCAAACCTCACTCTTACTTGTTTTTAATGTTATGATATGGGTGCATTTAAGTTTCATGTTTTTGAATAAGTTAAGTGAGAACTAGTGAACCTAGATAGGTGTGCTATTTTGCACCTTAGTTTTTTTATGGGTATCAATTTGAGTGTGCACTTGTGCACCCAGCTAGGTCTACTAGTGCACACTTGAATTGGTTTTTTTTTTTATATTTTGTCTAGCTTATGTTTTAGTTTTAACGCCTTCAGCTATGTTGGTGCACACTTGCACACCAATATGTATGACAAGTATTTTCTTACGTATATGATAGGCACACCTAGCAAGAGTGGAGAGTGTACTGTGGAGCTCAGAGGTGTGATTGGAGTGGAGAGTGCATTGTGAGTGTAAAGTTATCAAAAGAAAAGTAAGGAGGGGAGAAACCCTTCTCTTTATATAGATTTTCTTTGGAATTTTTTAGGTGCAACTATGTAAATGTGCAAGTGCTTTACTGCATGAAGCCTCTCTCTCCAATACTTGGTGCACTAGCACACCTCATATGGTGCAACTAGTATGTCAAAATTTGATATTTTAGCCTTTTTTGCTTAAACATTTAATTTTATAACCTTTGAGCTTTTAACAAGACCTAGACGCAATCTAGGGGATTACATAGGACCTCAAAATAACTGAGACCCTAGACTAGGGCCTTGAAGAAAAATAAAACTAAAGTAGGGGCTCCCCATTTTAGTCAAAAATGGGGTGTGCATTGTGTAACCACAATAGGTCATAATCATGGTAGAGGTTGCTGCCCAGTTTATACATGGTCTAAATCTAGTGAATCTAGGGAGGGGTCTTTACAATCTCTTTCACTTCTTAGTCCATCTCATGTACAAAGAACATTTTCTATAAACTTTCAGCAAACTCATAATCCTTTGTATCAAGAAAATCCTAAAACTAGAAAAGCACATACATCTCCAAAAAAAATAGCTGAATTCTTATTCAGAAGACCTTTTCAAAAAATGTACACTAAAACTTATCACATTCCTAAAATGGCCAATCAAGATCAAGGAAATGGAGAACATAGTAGAAGACACAACCATCGAGGAAAGGAAAGACATAAAGAACCTTTTACTGATGAGAATGAGGACAATGAAGAAATACTTCTCAAAAATGTCAAAAAATGTCTTAAGGATAAACACTTCTAGAAAGTCATGAATATCTTTCTTAACAAAGAGAAAGAGAAATACTTTCTCAAACTTGCTCAAGAAGGAGCAAAATTAACTTATCACTTTAATGTCAAAACTATTGTCACACAAGAAGAAGAAATTGAAACTTCCTAGTTATGCAAACAACTGAAGATCATGCAAGAACAATTGACCCAAGTGATGTATGGTAAAGGAAAACCAATCAAAATGTACCCCTTAGACACTTTCTATCCATTTCCTTTTGACAAGACTTTAGACATGCCTCCTTTTCTAAAAGGATTTGATTTTCACAAGTATGAAAAATACTTTAGAACCTCTTATCCCCAAGATCATTTGAGGGAATTTAGTTCTTTTCCTATGGAATTCATGCACAATTAGGAATATCTTATGCTTTTATTCTCATGAAGTCTAGGTAGTTAAGAAATGTATTTGTTTTCATCATTTCCTACTAGTATCAAAACATTTGATGAGATTACTAACCTATTTTTTCAATAGTACTCACACAACATACAACATTCGATTAACATACATGACTTGTATAACCTCAAACACAAAGTTGGGGAATCTTTCTTCACATTCCTTTAGAGATGGCAACAACTATATACCCAATATTCATGAAAGATTCCTGAAATGGAAAAAATTGACATCTTCATGGATAATCTTTTTCCTAACTTTGGGTATAAAGTTCAACTTCAAGGTCCATACACCTTTGAAGACATTATCACACAAGCTATATGAATAGAGGAATTCATGGTAAAAAAGGGTGAAATAACCCTTGCAAATGACACCAAAAAAGGGTGAACCTCTAGCAAGGATAAGTCCACATATATGAACAAGAACTGAGAGGTAGTACATGATGGATTTATTGATAAAATTACTTCTAAACTTGCCAAAATAGCTTTCAATCTTATAGAAAATCTCAAAGCATCTAAAAATGTTGACAAATATCCTCTTAACAATAAGACATTTGGAAACAAAATGAAGAACTTATCTTGGGTCAAATGCCAAAAATGAGAGTACACACCTCTTGGTGAACATCTAGATTTTGTCTATAAGACCTTGCTACAAAAAAAGCTCATTTCTCCATTGGATATATATTATCCTTAAGATCCACAATCACAACCTTCATGGTGGAATGAAACTGCATTTTGTGAATATCATCATAACAAAGTTCATAAAACCAGCAATTGCATCAACTTGCATCATAATGTTTAGGACCTAATTGATGATGGTGACATTGTTATGGATGGACACAAAAAGAATATAGATCACAAGGGTCTCAAGGAGCCATTCCCACACTATGAAAAGGGAAAAAAATCTAAATAGAAAGCTCATAACAAGGTCAACTATATGTACTCTAATGATGATAATGTGATCAACATGGTTGAACCTATGGATTTTGAATATTGTGATGTCATCAACATCAAGGGAAAATAAGAAAACACCAAACCTAAGACACCATTTGTCTTAAGGGGTGCTATATCTACTACATCTTACAAAGAACCATCATAGTCACAATATTGTGTCAATGTTGTTATGTGTTCTCATACCAAGATAGTCCTTAAAGGATCTACACCTTCTACTCCTAAGTTAGAACAACATGAAGACAAAACTCTTGTTGATCCATCTAGAAAAGGTATAAAAGTCACATCTTCTATAGCTTCTAGCTATAGTACCCTTGATCAATTACAATGGATAAATGCTCAAATATTGATCTTTGAAATGTTTAAAAATCTTGCTTGCTCATAGGAAGATTCTTGGCAAAGCCCTCACTGAGGAAAATGTAACTCAAGATCTTGATCTTGATAGGTTTCAATCTATGGTAGGTCATGTAACCTCACCTCACTATATTTCCTTATTTGAGGAGGATGATAATTCACTAAGCCATATGCATAATCAATCCTTGCACATTGAACTCATGGTATGCATGAAGCATGTCTATCATGTGCTTATTGACAATGGGGCTGGTTTAAACATTATCTCTTCTACTCTTCTCAAAAAATTGGGCTATTCTAAAGAGTCCATTAATCCTTGTCACAAGATAACCATCATGGCATATGATGAAGTCAAGCATAAATCCTTAGGTCTTGTTGTGTTGCCTCTTCAAGTTGGTCCTATAGAAAGAGATGTCACTTGTCAAGTCCTTGATATTCCCTTAGCATGCAACATCCTTCTAGGGAGACCATGGATACATGAAATGCAAGCCATGACTTCAACCTACCATCAATGTATCAAGTTTCCATTTCATGGCTCTTAGGTCACCATACCTACAAATACTAGTTACACATGTAACATGCTGAAATTTGATGAAATATTTATGCCTACTAATAGGGAATCTATAGATCATCATGATGATAAGCTAAAAAGAATTGAGTAGTTCATCAAGTTAAAAGAAACTAGTATGGTTGAGTATCACATAGACCCAGTTCTTTCTTTGACATCTCTTCTTGAGTCTGCTCTTCATTTTGTGAGAGCATCTAAAGTGAAGAGACCTTTTGTGCTAACACCTCAAACTAAATACAATGGTACCTTTGTTAAAGCTACTATACCTATAGAGGAGGTAGATGAAAATGGAGCCATGGCCACATGGATATACAAAGAGAAAATTTCGGTTGATCTCACAGAATAGTCTTGTGAGATTACTCCTAAAAAGTATGGTCCAGGTCTTAAACTCATGAAACATTGGCTAAAAAGGGAATGGTCCAATTGGATGCAACAAAAATGGCCTGATTGATCTAGTCAAAGTTATTGCTAGAAGGTCTTGAGATACAATAGGCCTAGGGTTTAAGAAGATCCCTATTTATCTAGTGATTGATAAATTTATACTAGAATCTGAGAGTTCATCTAAGCATGAACCACAAACTAAGTTGGATGATCCTAAGGATAATATTAATGATGAGGATCCTTATCCTTATCCAATTCCTTTTGATAATGCTAAATTCTTCATGAAACTAGATGATTTTGTACCACATATCAACACTACAAATGTTGATAGTGATTCTTCTAACAACACTACTGATTCTCCCCATATTCAACAAGATACAAGAGAGTCTAGTCATGCTTTAGTCATTGAATGACTTTGTAAAAATCTAGATAATGAAGGAGAATTTTTCCCTATCACTTTTGGGGAATTCTACAATCTATACCCATGTAGGATATATTATCAAGAGTATGAATTCAACTCTCTCAAAAAAAACTACGGACAAGGATATAGATGAAGTTCATGTCTTTAAAAATCTGCTTGAAGTAGGTGAATCATCTAGGGTTAGGTCAGATGGATCTCATCCAACTAGTGTGATTGAGTCTTTACTTAATGTCATTAAAACTCAAAGACATTCAAATACACTTCTGGATGAAGCCACTCTAGGCCTTGACTTACTTATCCAGACATTTGATGACTATACTATGAATACCATCGAACCTACCATTTCTCTTTCACTCACCTATCCTAAGCTTATAGATTGGAATTCCAATTCATCTAGTGAAGTCCCTACATTGTAGAATGACTATGCTCTTTCCTACTACTTAAAAACTATCAAACCTATAACATCTTGTATGAGTGAACTAAGTGTCAACATGCCTAAAGCTAGAATCAACTATCTCGATTACACAACAAAAAAATAAGAAATATAAGGTTTGATGGTGAAAACGACATTGTGGGAGTATTGGAACTTAAAATAGTAAAAATAAAAGATGTATCCAAAGGTAAAAAACTCTTTGAGGAACCTAAGGATGAGATATTTAATGCACTTTCTAGTCATTTCCAGGAAAGATCTTTAGTGTTGATAGAGCCTACATAGCAAATCAATTTGGGAACTAAGAATCAACCTCACATGATACATCTTGCACAGTTGTTATCTCCAAAGGAAAAAGAGGAATTCATTTCCTTCTTTCAAGAGAAAAAGATATATTTTTTGTGGACATACTTAGAAGTGCTAGGTTTGGATCCTAATCTCATAATGTGCAATTTATCTATTGTACTATTAGTTAAACTAGCCAAACAAAAACTTAGGAAAATACATCCTCATTTTGCATTTTTTGTTAAAGGTAAACTAGAAAGGCTTCTAAAGGCTAGCTTCATCCACACTATCAAGTGCATTGAATGGATATCAAAAATTGTTCCAGTCTCTAAACATGAAAAATTTATCTAATTTTTTATGGATTACCAAGATCTTCATTTAGCATGTCTAAAGGATGTTTTTCCACTCCCCAACATTGATATACTAGTCAATATGAAATAATGATATCAAATGTACTCACTCATGGATGGATCTTTTGGTTATAATTAGATTAAAATTGAACTACAAGACTAGAAGAAAATGGGTTTCACTTGTGCATGAGGAACCTTCTATTGGAATGTAATGCCATTTGGTCTTAAAAATACTGGTGTCACGTAATAGAGGGCAATTATAACCATATTCAATGATATGATGCATAAGATTATGGAGGACTATGTTGATGACACTTTGGTTGAGAACACGAAATGTAATACTAATCTTCAAGATTTTGGACCTATCCTAGATCATATGGAGAAATCCAGTCTGAGACTCAAACCCAAGAAATGTGCATTTGGTGTAATGTTTAGGAAACTACTTGGTTATATGGTCTCTACAAAAAGAATTGAGATAGATCTAGAGAAAGTTCAAGCAATCATGGAAATGTTGCCCCATAATATCAGTCAGATGAGGGGCTTACAAGGAAGACTTCAATCCATTCACAGATTCATCTCACGATTGGCAGATAGGTCACAACCTTTCACTAAGATTCTGCATAAAGGTGTGAAATATAACTAAAGTAAAGATTATGATCAGATTCTAACATAAATAAAGTAATACCTTGCTAATCCACCAATCCCAATGCTTCCTAACTATGGGAAGCCTCTCATTTTATGCATCTCTTGGTATTTTGTTGATTCAAGAAGACAATGATAACAAGGAACAAGCTATATACTACCTAAGTTTCACACTAATTTCTTATGAAATGAACTATATCATCATTGAGAAAGCATGCATGGTAGTCATCTTTTCTTCCCAAAAGTTGAGACACTACCTACTCACTCATATTGCACAACTTGTTGTTAATATTGGTCCATTGAAATACTTACTTAGCAAGGTAATTCAAATAGGAAGGTTAGCTAAGTGAGTGATGATACCAAGCAAATCTAATATTCAGTATGTTGAAAGGAAGGCTATTAAAGGAAAGGCAATTTCTGATCAATTATCATAAGCGCCAATGCAGAGTCTTCTTTTTCTAAACATTGACTCTCTTGATGAATGAATTCTAATGTTAACACACCAAACTTGGGTGATGCTCTTTGACAACTCCTTCACACAAAAGGGATCTAGTGTTGGGCTCTTATTCAAAACACCACATAAATATTCACTACCTAGGGTGTATAATATTTTGTTTCCTTGTACAAACAATATTGTAGAATATGAAACCCTAGTTAATGGAATGAAGATTGCAGTTGAATGGAGAGTTCATGAATTGAATATCTTTAGTAAATCATAGCTCATAATAAATTATGTCAATGATGTGTATAAGACAAAGGATGAGAAATTGATACCTTAAAAACTCATGGTGGATGACCTAAAGAAATACTTGGCTCATATCACTTTTCATCAAATTTATCAAGTAGATAATAAGGCAACTGATGCAATGATTTCTCTTGCTTCTATATTATAAATGCCAGAAAATGATCTTTGACACAAGTTCCTAGTGTAGATGTTGCTCTACCCTACCTATAACTCCCTTGAATCCTTAATGATCTATTATATTGTAAGAGATGAATCATCTCACTATCACATTATTCACTCTTACCTACAAGACCAAACAATTCTGGACAATATAACCTTGAATGAAAAATGTCACTTTATCTACAGTGCTTCATAGTGTGTCATTAGTACTAATGACTTGTTTAGGAGAGGTCTTGACGAAACACTCCTTAGGTTTCTAGAACTTGATGAGTCTAAACATGCATTAATTGATGTATATGATGTCATTTGAGGAAATCACTCTAATGGCTTGACACTAGCTCGTAAACTTATTAGAGTTCGTTACTATTGGCTAAATATGGAGCAAGAGGCAATCAAATATGCCAAGTCCTGCAAACAATATCAACTCCATGGCAATATGATTCATGCTTTATATAGGGAACTAATTCCATCTATCACACTATGGCCATTTCAAAAATGGAGCTTCAATCTAGTGAGTTTTATTCACCTGTCTTCTTCAAATGGACATAAGTTCATTATTATAGGTATAGACTACTTCATTAATTGGGTGGAGGTAGTCCCTCTATATGTGGAAAATGGAAATTTTTTAGCTTTTTTCATTATGAATTACATCATATGTAGGTATGGTGTACCTTCCTCCATTATTAATGATAATGGAGGATAGTTTAAAAGCAAGGATCTTAAAGAGTTGTGCAAAAAGTTCAAAATCATGAAACATTGATCTTCTATTTATTACCCCCAGGGTAATGGTCAAGAGAAAGCATCCAAAAAGGATATCCTTTAGATCTTTTATCACACAATCAATAGATCTAGAAGGGAATAGAACCTTTATATTAATCTAGCTCTATGAACTTAATAGAACTCCAATGGGTACAACACCTATTTCTTTGGCATATAGAGTGGATGTTGTGCTTACAATTGAGGTCAAGATTCCTAATTTTATAATCTCCATGAAAGGCCTCATTACTGATGATGATTGCAAAATATCTTGGCTTCAAGGACTATAATAGTTAGATGAACATCAACAAGTGGCATGCGATCATCTTTGAGCTTATCAATAGTGTATGTCTAGAAGCTACAACAAGAAATTTAATTGGGTGATCTCATTCTGATAGAAAATCCTAAGAGTCAACAATAAAGGGTACAATAAGGGAAGTTGGAACCAAACTAGCTTGGTTCATACATAGTTACTACAGTGTTTGAATTTGGTGCTTACCAACTTTCTACAACTAAGGGAGAGGTGCTCAAGGATCCCATCAACACTCTTCATCTAATGTGGTTCTATAGTTGACTTGATTTCAAAAAATCTTTGCATATACTTAATAGTCTTGAAAAAAATATCTTCTTGGTAAAAACCTAGCAATCAAAACCTTGATAATATGAAAAACATTCACATATTTCAAAATACAAAAAAAAATAAAAAAAGGAAAATACAAAAAAAAAAAAAAAACAAAAAAGTGTCATTGATGAAAACTTGGAAATATGCACTATGGTAGTAAAAAAGGAATATCTACCAAAAGGTGAAAACCTAGTAATCAAGTGTCTCTTATTTCAAATGCTAAATCTTGTAGCGCATCTTCTGGTGGTTATATAGTTGCTTTTCTTCTTTAGTTTGTTTCTTTTACTCATGCATCCATGGATTGACTCTTGTTATAACTCAAGGGCAATGCCCTTCAGTGTCATAGGAATCTCTTTCACATCACTCATTAGTTTTTCTATGTCTACCTACTTTCACTTGTGTTAGTATCAAAATTCCTCTCCAAGAACATCTCTCATGTTAGTCACTAGTTGTTCTACTTGTGTCTACCTACTATCACTCATGTCACTATTGAGATTCCTCTCCAAAAAGATCTCTCATGTTAATCACCAGTTGTTCTAATTGTGTCTGCCTACTTTTTCTTTTGTCACTATCAAGATTCCTCTCCAAGAAGATCTCTCATGTTAGTCACTAGTTGTTCTAACTACATCTTCCTATTGTCACTTATTTCACTACTGAGATTCCTCTCCAAGAAGATCTCTTGGGTTAGTCACCAATTTTTGGAGCTGGATCTACCTACTATTGCTCATCACTATCAAGATTTCTCTCATGGATGATCGCTCTTGTTTCAGTCACCAGTTGTCCTAACTCCTTCTATCTACTATCCCTCAGTTTCCTACTAAGGTTCTTCTCATTTAAGATTCCTCTTTGACTTTAGTCACCAGTTGTTCTAACTGCATATGTCTACTATTGTCCTCCCATTGAAGAGATTTATTTCACATATGTTCTAAATATATTCACTTGACATCAATCTTTTAACACAAAAACTAAAATCAAAATGATGAACTTGTTTGGGATATGTTGAGCTTTTTGTTCTTTCTTTTTCTTTGTCTTTATCATGTCTCTTTGAGAAACTCAATGATGTCACTTTTGACTAGAGAGAGGACTCGAGGCATGATCTTTTTTTTTTTTCTTTGTTGATTTAGTTCCAATGATCTAAAGCATCCATATAAAAGGGGTGTCCGCTACAAGAGTCTCTATCTCATATTAAATGGCCCTATGTACCTTGACTCATTTTATATAGATTCTTCACTAAGGTTTGTTCTTGTACTTGCTTATTTGAGGGAACTCTCTCTGTAATAGTAAATAATCATCCTGCTAAGTGAATGTATGGGTCACTATGAGTATACTTAGCACACTTCTATCTCAGGTTACAAATGCAAAGCTTGTTACAGATAGAATACTTACTAATTACTTAGCATAAGAAGGATCTCTCTAGTGTGTCTATATGCAAGAAATATTATGGTCATCCTAGTGTTTATTCCCTAATGCTTATGTTTTTCTTGATTTATCAAAAAGGACAAATGTTCTTATCATTTTTGCTTCTTATGCCTTGAATGCTTACATTTAATCCTGGCAAAACTAGGACACATGTCATATTAATATTCCCATGATAGAAATATTAGTGTGAATTGTACAAAATTTGTGGATTTAGCAAAACACTCATTGATGATAATTTTAATGAGCTCAATAACTAGGCTTAAGGTTGCATCTAGTGTAGAGCTGCATTACATAAGCACATGGTTTGATCAATAATTTACTTGCATCCTTCACAATGATGGGATTTTTGGTTTCTTAAAAGTATCACATTTCTTCATGCCTACACAACTGTTAAGTTCCTTGATTCATTCTCTTGATCTTCATAGGATACCTATCACTATCAACAAAATGGAACACTACATAAGATGTTACTTCATTGACATTTTGCATTTCATCTCATCTACACTACATCTATACATCATATCAAATTTGCATTCATAATCATATCATAAACATCTAATTTATGACAATCCATGAAAGGGAAAAGATGACACATGTGAAGATACTCAAATCAAAAATCTCCTATATATATGGAGTTTAATGTGGACATTGATGCAAAACTAAATGCTACTCGAGCACTGTTAATCTCAAAATAATACAAATGGTGTTGCACACCACTTGATACATAGCTAGAATCAAAATTCAATATTAGCATATCTAATTGTTCCCCTCTCCCTCATCCCTAGTTAGAGGAGGAGGAGGAGGGGTGTCTAGTCTCATTGTCATAGGAAACCATCTGATGCATTCACATACTTAAAAAAATGAGGCATCTGATCTGCAACCTCAAGAACTAATGAGATATATCCTATGTAATAGTACACCACCCTGGCACTCTATAGTTGAGTCTCCTTGTGCTACTACTCTAACTCTACATAGAGATCCTAGATCTCCTACTCTTGATCGATGAGGCACAAATCTCACATTGTCAGATGTATCTACATATCGACTAGCTATTACTGTACCACTTGTAACTACTCTTTGGTCCTCATAAAAATATGTTATTATGGCTCAGGAATAGGCTGAGCCTATATCTCCTCATCATCCAATCAATGGTTTGCATACTGAGCTAGTTGCTCCTCTATATGAGATCTCTATATATCTCCTCCAATAGCTCCTATGTTGCTCATCTCACCATGAGGATGTCTCTATCCTATCCCACTCTAGTTAGTGCCTACATCATCTCCCATTTATTAGGGAGGAATAGAACTCAATCATGTCATCTTCCTAGGCCTATCATGCTATGGCTACTATGGTATCGTCTATGGTGGTAGTGGCTATGGTGCCCATGCTTGTTGTAATGGTGCTACCCCTACTAGGTTTGTGAAACAAGGGAAATGATGTCTTGAAAAATATGCCTGGTATGCTAGAGTCATCCCCCTATTTGCTACTCCTACCATATAATCCCAATATGTTTCAACTAGGGTGTACACATCAATCACTATATGACCCTTGTTTAATCTTATAGACCACCCATGATCTAGGTTTGTGGCAAAGCATGCATATGTATAATACTTTTGTGTGATGTATTCGGGTCGACCATATTGTCACAATACATGAGTCAATGGGAATCTCTTGATCACCTACATAGAGTGACCAATTAGTGGTCAAGAAGAAAACATATACCCTAGCTCCACTAGTGCATCATCTTGTGCCTCAGTCTCCCTCCATGGTCTCCATACCACTACTACTAGGTCATCCAAGTGACCTCTCCACTGCTCAATCTTACCCAAAGCTTTCTAGGTTAACTGTCCATGATACCTCCATACGCAAGGCTCCATATCTTGCCTCTCATTAGAAAATATGGGCCTCATAATGGTAAAGTGTTCCCATGCCCACACCTAAAGAACATAGACCCCTTTGACCATGTTCTCCACACATGATATATGATCTCATGCATCTTGTGGAACATATGGGATAGTATGCATTGACCCCATCCATATAACTTGGGAACATCTAGCATTTGCTGCAAAATTCGTCCCTATATGCACTCTGAACCATGATTATCTCTATCAAGCATCAAAAAATAGATAATAAATATACCAAATACCATTTCCAACCTATGGGTTGCACCATAAGTATACACTAGCTCATCCCATGTGATGCCTCTACCCATGATAAGGTTCTCCTAGAAAATGGCTCTTAGTATCATTGTACCTTTCCATGGTTGTGTTGGCTCTTCATTTAATAGTTTTTCAAATGACCAAGAAACCAAATAGATGCATCTAATGCTAGCAAATTCCTATGACAGATACACTTGACTGCAGTCTTGGGCCAACTTTAAGTCATAACTCCTTCTTCACTTCAGGCTCTGCAAGACCTAGGCGGGTTAACCTTGAGATTTTGATGTATGGTACTAGTGCAAACCATAAATCTAAACCTATTTACTACTAATAAAAACCCCTTATATCTCCTAATAACTCATGCAATAACAAATATTTACAGTAGCAAATTGCAATCTATGAAATTCATAAGTTGAGTGAGGGTTAATTCCTTTCAGCCCACTACAAGACATGAAAAACTGAATTTATTTAAATAAAAGATTTTGTGCAAATGACATTCATATCAGCTTGCATCTGATTTAGTGATCAATGCCTTATCCATTGAAACATAGAGTCATTACCAGCAAGATGAACTAACTTGTTTGCATTACAATCAAGTTTATCAACTGAAATCCCTAAATCCCATTCATATGCAATATCCCCTTCATACACCCAAAAACCCTATCAGAACACTAAAGCATTTACCTAACTCCTTGAGTTAGAAGCAATAATAGGTCTAATACACAACTCATCCAAAGCTCCCTTAAATCAAATGAACCTTATCCATTTAATCACAAAGTTAATGACATATGAAGAATTAGGAGACAGAACAAGGAAACTTAGATAATTCTTGTAAATCCCTTTTTATATTCATCCATAGAAATATTGAATACATGAACTGGTAATACTAAATTAAACTCTAAATAATTCACATAATCCAACATCAATCTCCATTTATCTCAAAAAAAAAATACATGAGAATGAACTGAAAATCTACACAAGAGGTGGATGTGTGGCCTTCACTACTAGAGCACAGCTCAATAGATAGGAAGCAAAACCATCTACAATGCCTGGTTTCAACAATGAAACACTAGAACCTTGCTAGTATTACCCAGAGCAAACTATCAACCCTTACAAAGAATGAAAGACCAAAAAATATAGGAGAAGATGAATTCTTGGATCTAATTTCAGAATGACATGTGTCCACTTGGAATTTCATCCTTTTCAGTTGCAAAACCTCTCTCTTCTTTCTACCCATCTGATTTGATTTGATTTCATCATTAATCTATAACAAACTTGCAAAATATCTCCTACTCAATGATGAAATCCTTTGATTGCCAAAATATCTGACATGCATCAAGAATGCTGATTAAACTCCATTTAATTGACTTAGAAATGACCCCAACTGCATTTTCACTATCTCTTACCCATATTCAAGTCATTTCCACACCAAAAATTAGTTCTGAACTTCCTCAACTGAATACAGTTGCAAATTGGGAATTTGGGAGAAAACCTTGAATTACTCAAATAGATGGCTCCCTACACAAAAATGAACTCCAAAATTGAAAAGTTCATCTTCTCTCGATTTTGGCAATATATAATATCGCATATCTAGCCTCTCAAAAACCCCCAGAAAGTCAATTTGAAAATCACACCCCTAGTAGAAAACTAGGTCTACAACTATAAAATTTAAAATTTCAAAAATTTAAAATAACCTAAAGTCCAAACTTTAGATTATTTCCCTTTGAAAATTTAAAAGTCTACACATATATCCACTATTCTATTTTGAGAAACAATAAAATAATATTTTATATTATTTTTTAAATTTTCCCCTATCCCTCAATTTTTAGGGTCAACCCAGGTTGACTGAGTGCCACATGGCATTTTTTGATTGGCCCAGACCCATGCATCACCTACCACTGATCTGCCACATCATCATGTGCCCTGGTTGCATTGCCATGTTAGTATTTGCACAAGCTTGCTGACACGTGTCAGCCACCTGCAAGCCCCCATTTTTAACCTACGAGCACCTTTAGAATGCGAGCATGCACTTGTCATAGATTTGGATAGGTGGTAGCATCCTGTGCATTGCATCTAAACTACTCCTTTGGTGCCACCTCACTTTGACAAGGACCCACTGCTACTTGTCAAAATCTTGCATTCTCGCAATATTTATCCATCTTGCATCTTCATCTTGCTAGCTTGCATGCACCACATGATTCAAACACTTAGCAAAATCTAGTTGCATCTAAATATTTGGTGCCATGTCATCGCATGCATCCTTTTTTTAAAAACTTTGTCTCTGACGACCTCCAGCTAGCATTCATGTCCAAATTGACCATGGGGGCCCCATGCGCAAGTGAGCTTGGCATTTGAAAAAAGGCATGTCTTGTAGACATTATAACATTTGCATGGAATATCATTTAAACAACAAAAAATCCCTTACATAGGCTATGTGGGACTAAAGTGTTATAAAAGTTTCAACTACTGACTAAACCACTTATGGTGTTGACTACGGTTCTTCTTTGAACAATTCAAAACAATCTCTAATCCAAGTCTTTCTAGCTATGAGCACCCCAAGCCATGGTGCCAAGTAAATGTGGGTTGAGCACAAATCTTCTTCATAGACTGTGATGAAATATGTCCTCCCATGAAGTCCTACTCAAGCCAATCAAATAAAATGCCCACCAGATCTAAACTTATGAAATCTTCTTCAGACATTAAATGGGGTTCCATAATGAAAACAAGGGGAAGGTAGGCTATTGTACAAGCACATAGAGCACAATAAACATATCTCCTCTCCAACGTCTGCTACCTTCCAATGCTAGGAACCTTCCTCAAATGGGTGTCAAACATGGTTTCATTACCTATCCAAGTACATGGACTTCCTTCATAAAATGCCACCTCAACACTCTTCAAACAGCTTCCCTTATTTTGGCATGGTTCCCAATTCATTGGTTACTCCAAGTAAGAGACCTGTTCCTCTTAGACTTGTTCCTCTTAGAGACAGGCCCATTAACCTTTTAATATTCACTAGAATTGACTTTGAGCATTAATTGATCATTAAAATCTCATTTTATCATGTTCTTGCAAACTATCAATTTCATGCCAGGAGGTCCTTTGACTGGCCTTAAAAACTGATCCAAACACCTGATCAGGCTCTGAAATCAAACACATTGAATCTCTGTTATGCATACTTTCATCATGTCAAATCTCATCTCATGAGGAATTCAAGGTCAAAAGATATTCATTGTCAAAGTTGATCTCTCAGAACTGCCTGCAAGCAAATACGTTAGAAAGCAATAAACTAGGTTTGGATTTGGTCTTGAAAACTGGGCAAATTGACACTTGGGAAGATAAAAATTGGGACATCGATTCTCTATCATGAGGAAATTATAAATCTACATTTTGGGCTCATGACGAATAACAGGACCCAAATGGCAAGCAGTCAAAATAGGCTACTTGGATTTTCCAGATTAGAAACAATGACAAAACATTTTTTGCAAATGGAATTGAATTGGAAAAGTGTGCAAATGGATTCGTCAAGACTTGTAAATTGACACACTTGGAGTATTTTTAGAGGAAAATACAGGGGTACAATCCATTCGATTTAGCCAATCACAAATTTTGAATTATGATATCATGAACAGGGGTACTAATCAATCTGCAAATGCTGACACTAGTAAAACTTTAGAAATTGTGTTTGGAATCGCATTTGAAAACTGATCAAACAAATTTTTCATGAGGTGAAACTTGAAACAAAACAAGTCTCTGACATCTATAATGCAATGCAAAATGAAATTCAACATTTTGGTCAACTAGTCAAAAGTTATAACATGTCGAACAGGGACTCCCAAAATTATGTGCAAAGTGCAAATGCATGAGAACAATAACTGACCAACTTTGAGGGGTTTGAAACCTAATCAAAGGAACTCAAAATGACTCAAAACCTAAAACATACATTCTCAGGTATGGACACTAGATATTCCCAAAGTGGCGGGTCATGACACATTTCTGGGTGCAAGATATACACTGGAAAACAGGGCCTCCTGTCGTTGTTTAACACTTAGGGTAAAAATGAAAATTTGGAACTAGCTCAAAACAATACTTCATGAAATGGCTCGAAATTTCAATTTATCATCATGGAATACTTGAATGCACTGAATGGAGGGTGTTAGAAACATTAAACACCTTAGGGGCCTCAAAGGTATAATTGGGTACATATCCACTTATGGGCATTTATAGGGCTCAATTATCTCAATGGTACTCAAAATTGATCATGCAATTTTTAGTTCCAATAGTGGCTTTGTCTGGGGATGCATGTCCCTTGTAGGCATGGCAAGGATTCAAATCTCTGGAAGAAGTAGACCACACACCTGAACTTCAAAAACTCTCTCAAACAGCTTTATTGAAAACAGGAAACAACTACAACTACTATGTACAAATGATAGCCCTGGGCCACCGAAAAGATTTTCAAAACTCCTTACCTCTATCATAGACCTAATTTTCATCACCATTCTCCTAAGGTAAACTGAAATTCTCATTCCCATTTGTTTCACTCAGCACATCAACATTTGCAATCAGCTCATTAAGCAAAACAAAATTATCATCATCTTCATAGTGCATATAAAAATCAGGCATACTTTCTTCATCTTTCTCACTATGAAAAATGAATCAACATGATCATAACAACTGATATCAGACTGAAACTGATCACTACTGACTAAATCATGGATTCTTTCAACTAGAAACATAAAGTGCTCATATTCAACTTCATTCAATGAGTTACATGGATCAAATTGTAACTCACCTTGTGCATCCATATATGAAGAGTATATAAACTCTAATTTCTCCTCATTTGCAACATCAATACACCATACATCAGACTGAATATATGCTGCATTTTATTCATATTCCAACAAATGATTAGATTCCAAATCACAAGAATTATCATGAAATTGCATTCTAACAATATGCTGATCCTATTAGATTTTCCCTCAAATAACTCACTAAGATAAACCATTTCATTAGTATTACTTTTCTCAACACATGAGCTATCTAAATTTATCTCGACCTGATGAAAACAAAAATAAATTGAATCAGCCACAAACCTTTTCCTATATCTTCATTCTCAACATAGAAGTCGTCATGTGTATTGATATACAAATTACCATCACATACACCTTCCAAACTTGATAGAGCATATTTTGAAACTACATTTTCTTCAACATCAAATTTAGGGGAAATGACTTCACCATATGGAAATGAAAAACTTGGCAAAGCACAAGAATCCTTAGATAGATTAGAATACCTTTCAAAATCATGAGCTAACAAGTCAGAAATCTCATCAACACTTAACAAGATTTCACTGCTAGTTTCTTCACCTTGGCTATAATCATTATCTAGATAGCTTGATACATTTGTAACAACAGATTTTTTAGTAATATATTCTAAAAAATTAGAACTTTGATCATCACCTACTTCTTCCTCTTTAGAAAACACCTCAACAATTACTATTGTAACACATTCACATTCATCACTAGAAGGAAGACTATTACTACTGTCACATATTTCCTCTTCTTGGCAATCATCATCATAAAAAGATGAATCCACATTATGCATGTCATCAAATTGCTTATCTCTATCATCTGATTCATAAAATTGAGACTCTTCATCCTTGACATCATTTTCAATAGACTCATTGCATTCGTTAACGTCAAACTCATTAGCATTCAAAGCACTTTCAATTTCTATAATGAAATCTTGGATTTCACATATCTTATCTAATCTTATCTTGGCTGGCCAATCAACTAAATGTGGCATAAAAACTTCTAAGAGTACCACTGGCCATGAAGACTCCTCAGGTCTGAAAACTCGTCAAGATTCATAACTACTGATTTGAACTTCATATAAATTTGAAATCCACTAAAACCCTTAATATCACCAATTTTACTTCTTAACATTAAGACAGTCTTATCATGAATCTTTCTTTTCAATCTAGCAATATTTGCACAAACACTTTCAAGAGTCGACACATCACTTTTAGACCTAGAATCAGAATCCATCTTATAAACTTTTAAAACTCCTACCTCTTTTTCTTAGTGATGAAACCACTAGATGGAGGCAAACATTTTGTTCATTCAATTTTCATGAGAGACAAATATATGAAAATTGAAATACCTTTATGTGTTGCTGTTTGAAATCTCAGATTGGTTAACTAGCATAGGTGCAAATATGAAACCCTTCACATTGTAGATAAAATATTTTGCAGAACCACCACCTCCTTGAAGAGGAAAGTGAAATCACAATAGTGATTCACCCTTTGAAATGAATTTCTTTAGTAGATACAAGCAACCACATAAACCATTAATCAAGAAACTTATAATTTCTCTTTCCCAAAAAATTAGGTCTGCTCACAAATACTGAAAGCCTCTAATATTAAGACAAAACATGCACTGGTATAGAAATTTACTTCAAAGTCACCACTCACACTTAGTGAGAAAAGATTTAAATCAATTTTACCATTTGTAGATTCTAAACTAGACTATCAATATGGAAAACTTATAGATCACTAACAACTTGGAAAGAGGATACACTTCATTTTCAGATTCTTGACTCTGATTTTTTACAATAGCAACTCACAAAACTAAACTAATTAAAGGTATAATCATTTCTTAACACAAATTACAACCAATTGAAGAACTACTATTGTAAGAGAATAAAGCATACTGGAGAACATCAAAATATAGTAAGGAAATGGATTGAACACATCACTTGCTACTGTATAAAATTTTCTCCATGTCGTTCCTTCTATTATGTTGAATCCCTTTAAATTATCATGGTTTGTCTATCATGAATCTCAATACAATTCCCCAGTAGAGTTGCCATTTTGTTGGCTCCTGATTTAACAGTTTTGAAAATGACCAAGAAACCAAACAGATGCATCTAAGGCTAGCAACTTCCTATGACAGATAAACTTGACTGCAATCTTGGGCCAACTTTAAGGCATAACTCCTTCTTCACTTTAGGCTTTGCAAGACCTAGGCAGGTTAACCTTGAGATTCTGATGTATGGTACCAGTGCAAAAAATAAATTTGAACCTATTTAATATAGATAAAAACCCCTTATATCTCCTAATAACCCATGCAATAACATAGATTTACAGTAGCAAATTGCAATCTATGAAATCCATAAGTTAAGTGAGGGTTAATTCCTTTCATCCCACTACAAGACATGAAAAACTAAATTTATTTGAATAAAAGATTCACATAATCCAGCATCAATCTCCATTTATCTCCAAAAACAACACATGAGAATGAACTGAAAATCTGCACAAGAGGTGGATGTGTGGCCTTCACTGCTAGAGAACATCTCAATAGATAGGAAGCAAAGCCATCTACTATCCCTAGTTTCAATAGTAAAACACTGGAACCTTGCTGGTATTACCTAGAGAAAACTATCAACCCTTACAAAGGATGAAAGATAGAAAGATATAGGAGAAGATGAATTCTCAGATCTGATTTTAGAATGACATGTGCCCACTCTTCATCCTTTTTAGTTGCAAAACCTCTATCTTATTTCTACCCATCTAATCTGATTTGATTTCATCATTAATCTATAAAAAACTTGTAAAATATCTCCTACTAAATGATGAAATCCTTTGATTGCCAAAATATCTGATATGCATCAATAATGCTAATAAAACTCCATTTAACTAACTTAGAAATGACCCCAACTACATTTTCACTATCTCTTACCCATATTCAAGTCATTTCCATGCCAAAAATTAGTTCTGAACTTCCTTAATTGAATACAATTGCAAATTGGGAATTTGGGAGAAAACCTTGAATTACTCGAATAGATGGCTCCCTGTGCAAAAATGAACTCCAAAATTAGAAAGTTCATCTTCTCTTGATTTTGGTGATATATAATATCGCATATCTACCCTCTCAAAAACCTCCAAAAATTCAATTTCAAAATCACACCCCTAGTAGAAAACCAGGTCTAAAACTATAAAATTTAAAATTTCAAAAATTTAAAATGACCTAAAGTCCAAACTTTAGATTATTTGCCTTTGAAAATTTAAAAGTCTGCATGTATATCCACTATTCTATTTTGAGAAACAATAAAATCATTTTTTTATTTTTTTTATTTCTCCCTATCCTTGAATTTTTAGGGTCAACCTAGGTTGACTGAGCACCACATGGCATTTTTTGATTGGCCCAGACCCGTGCATCACCTGCCATTGATATGCCATGTCATCATGTGCCTTGGGCATATTGCCATGTCAGCATCTACATAGGCTTGTTGACACATGTTAGCCACCCACAAGCCCACATTTTTAAACCTATTAGCACCTTCAGAATGTGGGCATGTGCTTGTCATAGATTTGGACAAGTGGCATCATCCTGTGCGTCACATCTAAACTGGTCCTTTGGCACCACCTCACCTCAACCAAGATGCACTACCACTTATCAAAATATGTCATTCCCGTAATATTTATCCATCTTGCATCTTCATCTTGCGGGCTTGCATGCACCGCATGATTCAAACACTTGGTGACATCTGGTTGCATCTAAATTTTTTGTGCCATGTCATTGCATGCATCATTTTGTTTAAAACTTTTTCTATGATGATCTCAAGCTAGCATTCATGTCCAAATTGACCATGGGGGTCCCATGCACAAGCAAGCTTGGCATTTGAAAAAAGGCATGTCTTGTAGACATTATAACATCTGCATGGAATAACATTTAAACAACAAAAAATCCCTTACACATGCTATGTAGGACTAAAGTGTTACAAAAGTTTTGACTACCGACTGAACCATTTATTGTGTTGACTACGATTGCTCTTTGAATAATTCGAAACAACCTCTAATCCAAGTCTTTCCAGCTGTGAGCACCCCAAGCCATGGTACCAAGTAAATTTGGGTTGAGTGCAAATCTTCTTCATAGACTGTGATGAAATATGTTCTCCCATGCAATCCCGCTCAGGCCGATCAAATAAAATGTCCACCGGATCTAAACTAATGAAAGCTTCTTTAGACATTAAAAGGGGTTCCATAATGAAAACAAGGGCAAGGAAGGCTATTGTACAAGCACATAGAGCACAATAAACATATCTCCTCTCCAATTTCTACTACCTTCCAATGCCAAGAATCTTCCTCAAATGTGTGTCAAACATGGTTTCATTGCCTATCCAAGGGTGTGGACTTCCTTCTTAAAATGCTGCCTCAACACTCTTCAAATGACTTCCCTTATTCTGGTGTTGGTTGCTCCAAGTAAGAGACCTGTTCCTCTTAGACACTAGTGTCTTCCATTTTAATGTGTCTGCATGTGATCTTTGTTGAAATTTATGATGCCCCTGTTCCTTCATTTTGGTACAGGGTCTATCTCATCATTTTTTATGATGATTCATCTTCCTTTGCGTTGACTCATCTTCTTAGACTATGGCTTTTCATGATGCATGACTCTCTTTATTTGCTACTGGTTTATTTGCCCAGGTTCTTTTGTAACATTTTCTCTCCTTCCATTGTTGGTAGCTTAGTCTTTAGATCCCCTATTTTGTTGCACGGTACATCTCTTATGGCGTGTGGCTCCCTATTTATAGGCATAGATCTCCTTCATTTCTCATACACTTTTAACTACATTTTTCATTATGGTTGCCTCCTCTTCTTGGCGTGTTCTTGTGCGTTTGATTCACACATTTTTTGCTTTGAGCTTGCTATGAATTATCCAACTCTGAGTTCTACATCTCCTGTTGCTTGTGGCCTATATGCATAAGTTTCTTCTTTGTCTTCTAACTATGTGGGAATCTCCTTTCAATTTCTTTACATGGGCATCTTCTTGCCCAAGCCATGGATTTTCATGTCTATATGCTTTGCCTTCTAATCAATCACCCCTCTCTTGATGTGCCCCTATCATGCTTGCAAGGATAGAGCTGCATCCTCTTACTTAGTGTTAGATGCTTAATTGCCTAGTCTTTTGCATGCCTTGGATGTAGAAGCTTATCAAGTATTTGACATTATGTGTGAACATACATGATTATTATTGTATCTAGGAATCTTTGTCATAATGCCAATGGAAATTGGTAAATCATGTCAAAATTTGTAATTATTTGACACTTGTTTGTTAACTAATTTGATGCAAGATTGTTGCTAATGTCTATTTTCTAGCCTATGTGACAATCTCCCTTAATCAAGCATTACAAGTCCAAGCTCTAACCTTAGAAATCAAAACAACATTTTACTATGCCACAACAAGTCATGTCCTTTCATACCTAGATGATTGCACTGTGCAGGGCTCAGGGATGTTGCTCTCATTTTCCAAATTCTTCTTAGATGAATATATGGTGAAGCAGCACTAGAATTTTCAAAGATTTCATCATCTTTAAACTCCATAAGCAATCTTCTATCATCTCCAGGAATCTCAGAATTTGCAGCATTTTGTAAAATTGGTCTCTAGTGCAAATCTATACTTCATAACAGTACCTCTCCATATTCTAAAAGCTTCATGATCCAGTGATTATAAAAAAATAAAATCATAATGATTTCATCCTTAACATCTTTGAAAGACATGATTATCTTATTTGGCTAGTAAAGTCAGCCGGGCCAAAATTGGGTCCAGCTAAAAAAAATTTGTTTATGAACAACTGAATCCTCAAACTGCCCCATTAACCTTTTAATATTCACTAGAATTGATTTCAAGCATTAATTGATTATTAAAATCTCATTTTATCATGTTCTTGCAAACTGTCAATTTCATGCCAAGAGGTCCTTTGACTGGCCTTAAAAACTGATCCAAACACCTGACTGGGCTTTGAAATCAAACACATTGAATCTCTGTTATGCATACTTGCATCCTGTCAAATCTCATCTCATGAGGAATTCAAGGTCAAAAGATATTTTCTATCAAAGTTGACCTCTCAGAACTGCCTGCAAGCAAATACATTAGAAAGCAATAAACAAAGTTTGGATTTGGTCTTGAAAACTGGGCAAATGGACACTTGGGAAGATGAAAACTGGGGCATTGATTCTCTATCATGAAGATGCTATAAATATATGATTTGGAATCATGATGAATAACAGGATGCAAATGGTGAGTGGTCAAAGTAGGCTACTTGGATTTTGTAGATTAGAAACACTGACAAAACATGTTTTGCGAATGGAATTGACCTAGGAAAGTGTGCAAATAGATTCGTCAAGACTTGCAAATTGACACACTTGGAGTATTTTTAGAGGACAATACAAGGGTACATTCCATTCAATCTAGAAAATCATGAATTTTGAATTATGATATCACAAACAGGGGTACTAATCAATCTGCAAATGCTGACACTAGTAAAACTTTAGAAATTGTGTTTGGAATTGCATTTGAAAACTGATCAAACGGATTCGTCATGAGGTGAAAATTGAAATATAACAAGTATTTGACATCTATAATGCAATGAAAATAGAAATTCAACATTTTGTTCAACTGGTCAAAAGTTAAAACATGTCGAACAGGGCCTCCCAAAATCATGTGCAAAGTGCAAATGCATGAGAACAGTAACTGACCAAGTTTGAGGGGTTTGAAACGTAATCAAACAAACTTGAAATGACTCAAAATTTGAAACATAGGTTTTCAAGTATGGAAACTAGATATTCCCAAAGTGGAAAGTCATGAAACATTTTTGGCTATGAGATATTCACTGGAAAATAGGGCCTCATGTCATTGTTTAACACTTAGGCTAAAAATGTAGATTTGGAACTAGCTCAAAACAAGACTTCACGAAATGGCTTTGAATGTCAATTTATCATCATGGAACACTTAAATGCACTGAATGGAGGGTGTTAGAAACATTAAACACCTTAGGGGCCTCAAAGGTATAGTCAGGTACATATGCATTTATGGGCATTTATAGGGCTCAATTTTCTCAATGGTACTTAAAATTGATCATGCAATTTTTAGTCCCAATAGGTTGTGTGTCATATATCACTTGAGGGCCATGGAATGGGATTTGTAGAATCCTATAGATATCTTCTAGAGTGATGGTCATCTTTCCTTGCGGAAAGTGAAAGGTGTTTGTCCCCCAATGGAAATGCTCGACCAATGCTATCAATAAATAGTGATTCACCAATAATGCTGAAATGTTAGAAATACATGATCGGCCAAAGGTGTCAATATATGCCATGTCTACCTCATCTAGTTATCTAACCAATTTTATCACATACATTTCTAATCAATGCTCCCTACAGAGGATAATGAGATTTAAATGAGACATCTAGAAAGCTAACCTATGAATACAAACACAACAAAAACATGATCGATACCAAACATGTGAAAATGTCGAATGCAAGTGAAAAATATCAATGCAAAATCATAATTTCCAACTAATATTTTACACAACACCAAATTTTTGCATGAGAATTCAAGTTGTCACAAGAGATCACACTTTTCCTTGCAAGAAGTCAAATGTTTGCGTGATTTCAATAACTATACATAGTGAAATTTCAAGCAAAATAAGGGTATTTCATGCTAGAGATGGGAATCTCCTAGGTGAAGAAATCTAGCACACCAAGAAAAAAAGTACTAGCTTGGTACTTCCTTGCATGAAAGGAGATTTAGAACCACATCCTTGTGTGAGATCCAATGTTGGTAAACTCAAAAACCCTAAAAAGGTGCTAAAAATGCCAAAAATATGTGAAATTTCAAATGTGAAGTGTGATAATTGATGACTCACCAAAGGTCCATAGTCTGTCAGCCAACTGTCTCACTTGGAATGCTCAAATCGATGATGATGCATGAGGACCACCGTTTTCTCTCCAAATGTCTTTTCTCACAAAATACAAAATATACAAATGAATTAAAAATAACCCTTTTTGCCCTTATATAGCTTTTGACCTAATTCTTCAAGATGCTCTAATTGTTCAATTAATCACCCTTGGCTACTTTGGCTGCTCTGAACCCATATTCAAGATTGAATTTGAAATTTGACACACTTAAATAGCTCCAAATAACATTTTAAATTTTTGGGACTAACACAATTGAATGCTTGTGCAATTCATTTTTTTGATACTTTGTGAATCTTGGAATCCTTTCAAATCACATTTTCTTGAAAATTTCCAAAATTTCTAGATGTTAGCATGAATACTAATGCTATGGGGGAGCATTGTAGAACATTGATATCATGTACTTATAATTGTGTTTTTCATTGATGACAACATAGTAATAAGTTTGTAAAAAACTAACAGAGCAACAGACTATGGTTTTTGTATTGAGAACATTATATTACTTATTTGATGATGCATAGTTACCAGTGTATACTACATTTATGTATTTCTTAAATAGGTAAGTGCATAAAACTTGAATCAATAGTGTAGGGGAGATATGCTTGATCTATAGAGAACTGCATAGAAACAAAATATTAGGAAAGCAGTTGCTATTGCTTGATTGCTATAGTTTGTTATAATTGTAGTGAAGGGTTGAATAGTGAACTAGAGATATTTTACTGATCATTGATGACATTAGAGAGTGTGCATGTACGGAAGTCAAACATGTGAAATTTTGTGTATAATTGTGAACTAGAAACATTAATTAAATGTGTATTTCATTTAATTAACATATGATAATGAAGTGTGAAGAAGACTCAAGAATTTATTTTTGAGTGTGGCATAAAGGAAAGATGTTTTCTATGTTTTACATATAGGTGAGTAGAGAAGAGTTGTGAATTACTAAGCAACAAATTAATACAAAAGTAGAGTGATCTACCTATGCATGTAAGTGACCTTAAGGGTTATTGTTACTGAGTTCAGAGTTATAGATCTGATTGCCTGATCTAAAGGTGAAGGAGTCTAATGTAGTAGATAGAGGAAGAATTGAAAATGTGTTACACATCTATTATTATGAAAGGAATAGTATCAAGGTCAATTAGATAGTGGGTTTTATGATTTGATCCTGATGCTATTTGGATAGTGGGTTTAGTTGCCTACCATAACTCCTAACAGGGACTCTTTGTACTAAATATTGTAATAGACTCCTAATAGGGTCCATCCTCTAACATGGAATATTCATATTAGTACATCAATTTTTGCACATCGTTCCCACCAAATTTTTCCCTCTGATCAAGGGTTTCCCTAGTCAACATATATGGTGTAATAATGTATGTGCATCTCTTTATGGTTTTTGCTTACTCTGGTTGAATGGTAAAGATTGTTTAAGAGGATAAATGTTTTAAACTATCATATAAATGATTCATCTCACCCCCCTCTTAGTTATATTGGTGGAATATTAGTTCTAATAATTGGTATCAGAGCTTCAAGTCCTTGAAGAAAAGGTTTAACAACTTTGGGAGATCCATGGAGAATATGTTCAGAAAGGAAAGTCCAAGATTTGATGGCACAAATTACAACACCTAGAAGGATAAATTGAAGACTCGTATTTTTTACGTGGTTCTAGGATATTGGCTTGTAACCAAGGCATCTAAAAGAATTGTGGAAGAAGACAATCTTAAAAGTTATACCAAGGAAAAAAGAGAACTATTTATGTGCAACATAAGGGAAAGAGAAGCAATATTTTCAACTCTAGCTGAAAGTGAGTATAACTAAGTAAAAAAACTCAAAACATCTCATGAAATTTGGGAAACCTTAGAAGCTAATTATGATGGTGATACACATGCAAAAAGAGTTAGATTACAAAATTTGTATTTCACATTCCAAGATGCTAAAGTGATGGAAGATGAATCTATAAGAAGCTATATTGGTAGAATATCTGAGATTGTTATAGGAATTACATCTCTTGGTGGAAAGAAATCTGATGATGAAGTAATATGGAAGATCTTAAAAATTTTGACACCACCTTTCAAGACAATAACATAGATGATTCAGGTGGTGATACTATGTACTACGAATTTGACCAAAGAAACATTGCTTGGTAGATTGGAAGCTAAAGAATTTGATCTAATTTTTTTTGGAGAATTAGCAAAAGTTAAGACAATATTTAGTGTATTTAATATTAAACCTAGTCTGGCAAGGAACACAAAAGAGCAAGGAGACATTGCTAGCAGCATCAAGTCTATTGAGGAAAAGATCCAAGAAGGAGTGGCTCTTATTGTGGAAAGAGAAAATTATGGTAAGAATACCTTCAAATATTGGACATGTAAAGAATATGGCCATTATGCATCTAAGTGTCCTAAAAGAGAAAGAAACTATAAGGAAAGATTCAAATCTAGAAAACCTAGAACTTGTTTATATGCTAATGAAGAAGAAGAAGAATTTAATCAAAATGAAAGTGAAGATGAATTAAGATTTGTAGCTATAAAGGAGGATGATCTTGATGGGGAAATCAAAGAAGAAAGCATGTTGATTTCACAAGTTGAAAGGAAAGATTAGATCATTGATAATGGTTGTTCACATCACATGATTGGTGATACGAGCAAATTTGTCAAATTTAGAAGCCAAGATGGAGAAATTGTCAGAGTAGGGAACAATTTAGCTTGTCACATTACAGGAATTGGATCTATCACACTTGATGGTAAAAAAAATATTGATGATGTTTATGTTGTTGATGGACTAAAACATAGCTTGTTAAGTGTTGGACAACTTATGGACAAAGGTTATCAATTACAGTTTCATAATGACACGTGCATCATCAAGAACAAGGAAGGAAAATTTATTGGTACTAGTACAAGAACCAAAGGTAATGTATTTTAGTTAAACATCACTAAAATTACATGTTTAGTAGCTAAAGTTGACAACAGTTGGTTATGGCATAAAAGATTTTGTCACATAAACTTTGATAACATTTTGAAAGATAATAATACACTTGTGAGATATTTACCTAAGATCACTAAGGCAATTGACATTATTTGTAAGGAATGTATCTTGGCTAAGTAGAAGAAAGTTTTATTTCCTAGCAAGTAGTTTGGTACTACATAAAAGTTGGAAATTGTTCATACAGATTTGAGTGCTCCCACAAGAACAAAAGGATTCTACGAAGAAAGGTATTTTATGATTTTTGTTGATGATTTTTCTAGAATGATCTGGGTAGCTTTTCTTAAAGAAAAATTAGAGGCATTTCAAAAATTTAAGATATTCAAGAATGAAGTAGAGAATGAATTTGGAGTTAAAATAAAGAGCTTAAGATTTAATAGAGGAGGAGAATTCAATTCTAGATAATTCAATATCTACTATGAAGAGCATTGAATCAGGAGATAGCTATCTTCACCCCATACACTTGAGTAGAATGGGATTGCTGAAAGAAGAAATAGATAAATTTTGAAAGTAGCAAGAGCTATATTATACAAAAATGATGTACCAAAGATGCTTTGGAGAGAAGCAATCAATATAAAAATGTACACTCTAAATGAAATCTATATTAGAAAAGTGATGGAGACACAACCCAAGCACAGAATGGACACAACAGGAAAAGGGAAATTGAATTAACTGTGAAAATAAGCTAGTACATTCAGTACAGAGAAATAGACTTCAAAACATGCCCTAAGGGCTTACAATAGCACAAAACTGGAGATAATTTCTCCTTTTGGTACCTCCTCTCAAATTCCACTCTGAACTACCTTTTACAATGCCAAAAATGTCCTTAAATAGACCCCGGAGGGTTAAGGACTAGGAGTACATTCTAGAAAGTGCTAGTAGGCATCCACCAACCAAGTAGAAGGCTCCAGAAGCCGCATTAGAAGTTGGTGCAAATCTAGAAGAATCCAAAAATGGTAACCGAACTTTCGAGAGGCATAACTTTGAACTGTAGCTCTGATTGATAAACTGTTTACATTTCCAGAAAGCTCTCAAAGTGCTCTATAGCCCCATGGACAAGCTTTACTCATACCCCATTTTTTGGCCCTTTTCAAGGTCATTTAATGCCCCTAACCTGACTTTGAAGCATTCTTAGGAGGTCTCCAAAAACTAAAAAATAGCAATAACTTTCAAACCGTGGGGCCTTTTGACCTGATTCTTTTTCTGGAATGCTCTAAATTGCAATTACATTCATCTAGCCAATTTACACCTCCTAGTTCACCAAAATGATGGCTCAATTACATACTCCTATTTTTTTTAGCATTTACACGTATTCCAAGGTGTTCAAATACTCTATCCTAGAACACTAATAGTGGAACTGTGAGAGTTGAAACCTTTATTTGACCCAAATGGGTATCCAAAAATGAAAACACATGAAACATAAACTAAGTCTAATTACACAGTTTTTTTTGGGTGACACAAGATTGCCCTTATACCTCTGGATGCTCCTGCATCAAAAAGGTATGGAGAAAACACCTTATGAGTTATGGTTCAGATACTCACCATCAGTCAAATATTTTAAAACATTTGGAAGCAAATGCTACATCAAAAGAGATGATGATATCAATAATTTTGATACAAGGAGTGATGAAGGTATGTTTCTTAGCTATTTATTAAAAAGAAAAGCTTATAGATGTTTCAACTATAGAACAAAAACTATAGTAGAGTTTGCAAATGTGAGAGTAGATGAAAAGTTTGGTACCATAGAGAAAGTGATGGATTATAATTTTGATGGAAATGATTATACTGGGATGACCAAAAGATGTAATGAATTATTTCTCAAGACTAACAATGACTTGCAAAATAATGTACAAATTGAAGAAATAAGAGAAGAATATAGTATAGGACTTGAAATAAGAGTTGAAGTAGAAACTCTTTCCCCAAATAAGAATATGATAAGAAATCATCCTGTTGATTAGATAATAGGAGGTAAAAAAAAAGGAGTAATGATAAGAAGTAGAATCAATGAAGAACTATGCCTAATATCTCAAGTAGAACCAAAAAGCATAGATGAAACAATTAAGGATGATCATTGGATGAAAGCAATAGAAGAAGAACTTCAATAGATAATAAAGAATGACACATTAGAACTAGTCCCTAGACCTAAGGATAAAAATGTGATTGGAAAAAAATGGGTATTCAAAAACAAAATGAATGAACAAGGAATCATAATAATAAACAAAGCAAGACTGGTATGCAAAGGCTATTCTCAGAAAGAAGAAATTGACTATGAAGAAACATATGCACCTATAGCAAGAATGGAAGTAGTAAGAATGTTCTTAGCATATGCAGCAAATAAAAACTTCAAGGTATATTAGATGGAAGCTAAGTTAGTGTTCTTAAATGGAGAACTTGAAAAAAATGTTTATATTGAGTAGCTAGAAGCTTTTCCTGTGACAAAAGAGAAGGATATGGTTTGTAGATTAAAGAAATCCTTGTATGGATTAAAGCAAGTACCTAGAACCTAGTATACAAGGTTAGATAAATACTTAGCAAAGCTTGGATTTCCTAAAGGAATAGTAGATAGAAACTTGTACTTGAAAGAAATAGAAAATAATTTGTTGATAATCATTGTATTTGTTGATGATATCATTTTTGGAGAAAATGATGAAGCCATTAAAAAATTGTCAGAAGATATGAAGGATGAATTTGAGATGAACATGATAGGAGAAATGAATTTTTTCTTAGGATTGTAAATTGTTCAAAACAAATAAGGGATCTTTATTTAAAGATTTGGACTAGAAAATTGCAAACCTATTTGAACTCCTATGGTAATTGGTCACAAGTTATCAAGCAAGGATGAGATACCTATTCTTGAACAAAAGAAGTACAAATATATGATTAGAGTATTGCATTATCTAACTCATAGTAGACCTAATATAGCAAATGTAGTGGGAATTGTGGCAAGATTTCAACCTAATCCTAAAGAATATCACTACGCAATAGTAAAAGGGATATTTAGATAGCTGAAAGGGACATCTAATTATGGCATTTGGTATGAGAGAAGTAATGATTTTACTCTTTGCAATTATACTGATGCTGATTGGGCTAGAGATATGGATGATAGAGAAAACACCAGTGGAGGAGCATTCTTTCTTGGTGGAAGATCGGTTTCTTGGCTAAGCAAGAAACAAGATTGCACTTCACAAAGTACTGTAGAGGTAGAATATGTTGCAGCAACAAACAACTATAATCAAGTTATATGGAGGAAGGAGATGATGAAGGATATTGGAATTACATTCAAAGAACATATTATTTATTGTGACAATACAAGTATAATTAACCTGTCTAAGAATCTTGTTTTGCATTCTAAGACTAAGCACATCTCTATAAAGTATCATGTGTTGAAAAAGAATGTTGTAGAGAAAGAAATCAGATTGGAGTACATTAACACTAATAAATAGATTGCACAAGATTGCACTTTGCAAAGTACTATAGAGGCAGAATATGTTGCAGCAACAAACAACTATAGTCAAGTTATATGGAGGAAGAAGATGATGAAGGATATTGGAATTACATTCAAAGAACATATTATTTATTGCGACAATACAAGCATAGTTAACATGTCTAAGAATCTTGTTTTGCATTCTAAGACTAAGCACATCTCTATAAAGTATCATGTGTTCAAAGAGAAAGTTGTAGAGAAAGAAATTAGACTGGAGTACATTAACACTAAGGAATAGATTGAAAATATTTTCAGAAATGCCTTACCAAAGGATACGTTTGAGAACCTATGAGGTGTGCTTTGGGTTATGCCCCTACCTATTTCAGAATAAAAGATGAAAAAGTGCATCAGTCTAGGGAATAGAGCACCGATGATAGACTAGACTAAATGTTGATGCTTCCTCAATGGGGGAATACCTATGATGAACAAAGTCAAAAAAGGACTCTTGGCAATCGGTAATTGGTATACAATAGTGTCTTTAGACACTTGAGTTGTTTATTGTTTTATATATGAAGTTGTAAAGCAACAGACTGGCTTGTGGTCATGCTGATAAATTCTTGGATGTTCAATAAAATTGAACCATTTGTGTACTATCTTTGACATTGATGTCAATGAGGGAGAAATATGGCATGAAAAACATTATACTATGGGGGATAATTATTGCAATAAAGGATTTTCATGAAGCAAGATTTGATTGATGAAGAGGATTTGAAAAGACTTATTGGTATTCTTGGAACTAGATTTTTTCATCTATGTTGCCATCAATGTCAAAGTGGGAGATTGTTAGCATGAATGTTGATGCTATGGGGGAGCATTGTAGAACATTGATATGATGTATTTATAACTATGTTTTTCATTGATGACAACATAATAATAAATTTTTAAAATACTGATAGAGCAGAAGACTATGATTTCTGTATTGAGAATATTATACTACTTATTTGATGATGTGCAATTACAAGTGATTACTACATTGTGTATTTGTTCCATAGGTAAGTGCGCAAAACCTGAATTGATAGTGTACAAAAGATATGGTTGATCTATAAAGATCCATGTTGAAATAGAGTATTAGGAAAGTAGTTCCTATTTCATGATTGCTATAGTTTGTTACAATTGTAGTGAAGGTTTGCACAATGAGCTAGAGAAAGCTTACTTATTGTTGATGATATTAGAGAGTGCGTATGTATAGAAGTTGCACGTGTGAAGTGTGTATGTTTATTTCATTTAATTAATGTATGATAATGAAGTGTGAAGCTAACTCAAGGATTTATTATTGAGTGTGGTATAAAGGAAAGATGTTTTCCTTGTTTTACATATAAATGAGTAGAGAAGACTTGTGAATTACTGAGTAGCAAAGTGATGCAAAAGTAGAGTGATCTACCTATGCATGTAAGTAACCTTAAGGAGTTACTTTTATTGAGTTTAGAGTTTTAGATCTGATTGCTTGATTTGAAGGTGAAGGAGTCCGACGTACTGGAAAAAGGAAGAAGTGGAAACTTTTTAAACATCTATTATTCTAAAAGGAATAGTATTGAGGTCAATTGGACAATGGGTTCATTGATCTAATCCTGAAGCTATTTGGTCAGTGGGTTCATCTACCTTCTACAACTCCTAATAGGGTTGGAATCTCCTAACAAGGATTCAAAGTCTCCTAACAGGGACTCTTTTTACTAAATATTGTAATAGACTCCTAACAGGGTCCATCCTCTAACAAGGAATATTCATATTAGTACATCATTTTGTGGGCATCATTCCCACTAGGGTTTTCCCTCTGATCAAGAGTTTCCCTAGTTAACATATCTAGTGTAATTGTGTAGGTGCATCTCTTTATGGTTGTTGTTTACTTTGGCTGAATGGTCAAGATTATTTAAGAGGATAAATGTTTAAACTATCATATAACTAATTCACCCCACCTCTCAGTTATATTGGTGGACTATTATTTCTAACAATGGGTAAAGTCAATTGTGGTCAAATTTGGTCAACTTTAGTCAAACTTAGTCTTTTGGACTGAAATCACTTTGAATTGACTCCAAATTTTCTTTAACCTCTTCTAATCTATTCTAAATTCTTCTAAATCTCAAATTTCTTTAGTATCCCTCAATGTACTACTCTGCATCACTGTTCTGGTGTGTTAACTTTCAGATTTTCTCCCAAGAGGGTAGGATGATTACATCATTAAATCATTCAAAATTGGCTTCAACCTAGTTTGAATCTTATGTCTGTCCTTATCACTAGGGGAATCTCATACTCTTGCCATCTTTTTTCCCTTTATTTGGCATCACATGTCATCTATCTTATCTCGATCAACTGATCAATCTTATAGCAATTTGATGGATAGGTATCGAGATAGTCTAGCCTTGTTTTGGGGATGATTCTATGACTCATGATAAGTCTTTCTATCACTTTCATGGACCATTATTCAAGTGTTCTATCTATACTCTAGGGGGTTAAGTTTCATTCTAGAGATAATTCAAAATTCTTGCTTGGGTTAAGCTTCATTCTAGAGATAATCTTAACTCTTGCTAAGAATTAAGCTTTGTTCTAGAGATAATTCTGAGCTCTTTCTTTCAATCACTATTTAATGGATGGGTATTAAGATAGTATAACCATAAATCCTAAGGATTAAGCCTCATTTTGGGGTTAATTTAATGAATTACAATTAATCTTGTCATGTTCTAATGGATAGGTATTTGGATAGTCTAACCTTGACTCTTGAGAATTGGGTCTTGTCATGGGAACAATTTTGTGAAGTTTGAAAATCCTTGTTCTAATAATATTGGTATCTAGGTGTTCTATCTGGATTCCCTAAGGTTAAGCTTTGTTCTAGACATAACCTTAAAAATCTTATCAATCTTGGTATCTAGGTGTTCTATCTAGATCCCCTAAGGTTAAGCTTCATTCTAGAGATAACCTTAAAAGGCTTATCAATTGGTCTCTATGTCATCAATTTTGGAACCAATCTCATTTCTTGATTTATGCTTCATACTTTTGATTTCTTTGATTCAGACATGTTGCTTGCACATTCATTAAAAGAGGGGCAAGTATAATACCCCAAAATTGGCACATTGCCATGCTAAACAAATTCTGGTCTATTCAGTCATTCCTAAGTCTTATTTTACTAAGTAATTTTGATTCTGATAATCTCTACTTAACCTAAATGAAAAATGCAAAAAATCATTAATCTATTTTAATCACTTACTTTAATTAATTCCTGAATATTCATTGAATTGGTTGAATTAACCTTTTAATTGAATTAATTTAATTATAAGTCTTAGTACTTTAATTAAATTAAATTCACCCATTTTAGCTAATACACAATAGGAATTAAATACATTTAATTAAATAATATCTCCTTGTTTCAATTATCAAATTTAAATGATTCATTAATTGAGAAAATCATCAAATATGAGGTAATATTTAATTAAATCTTCAAGTATCTTCCAAAGATCTCATCTTGAGTTCAAATAATGGAAACTTTGAGTTAACATAAAAAGAAAGGGAAATAAATTAGTCAACTAACTCTCAACTAAATCTCATTTCCTAAAATCTCTCAAAAGCTCCCTCTTTAATAGAAACTTTCTATTTGAACTCAACTTTGAATCAATCTCAACATTTCATTTAGATCAATCTTAACTATTAATTTATTTGGATTTCTATAAAAGGAGGCTTTCTACCTCTTTTTAGGAAAAGGGGGTGCAATTTGAGTAATTAAATTATGCCAAATTCATGCTAGATTATTGTGCATTAGATTTCTTAGATTGTAAATAGCTTTTCATTCTAGCTTTTAGTTGCATTTGTGCTAAACTAGAATTCCATTTACTTATCTAGATTAATAGTTTATTTCCATATCATTCTATATTAATTCATACTTATGTGCATTGAGAATACAGAAATATAGATGTATTCATTCAAATCCTTCATTCTAGTAATGATCTATGGTTTACTAAACTCTTGATTCAGAGAACAATTAAGGAACCCCATCTAGATAGGAGGCAAGAGGTCACATTGTGTAGACGTTCAAGATGAATAATCTCATGTTCATTCTTAGATAAACCTCACAAATAATGACTATGTTGAAGTTTGTGTCTAACCAATTTTAGAATATACAATGACAGATGTTAACTTATATTTGAAATAAATTGAGAATGTTTTGTTAATCATTGTGATACTTATTGATTATATAGTCTTTGGAGGCAATGATTAAGCAAGTGATAAGTTTGTTGAAGAAATGACGAATGAGTTTGAAATGAGTATGATAGGAGAGATGAAGTTCTTCCTAGGTTTGTAGATTGATGATGGAATTTTCATATCACAAGCTAAGTATTTGAAAGACTTGTAGAAAATATTTAGTTTCAAAATTTGTAAGCCTATTGGTACACCAACGATAACTAGTCATTACAAGTTATTTAGCAAAGATGAGACACCTACAATTAAATAGAAGCAGTATAGATCAATGATTGGAAGCTTGCAATATCTGAGTCATACTAGACCAAATATAGAAACTATAGTTGGGATTGTAGCTAGATTTCAAGGTGATCCTAAGGAGTATCATTATGCAGTAGTAAAGATGATATTCAAATATTTGAAGGGAACTTCTGATTATGGGATATGGTATGATAGATCATGTTGTTTTAATTAATATGCTTATAGTAATGTAGATTGGGAAGGAAGTATGGATATAGAAAAAGCACTAGTGGTGGATCATTTTTGTTAGGAGGAAGATTAATTTCTTGGCTAAGCAAGAAAGAAGATTGTATTTCATAGACTACAGTTGAAGTAGAGTATGTAGTAGCAACAAATAATTGTAAGTAGGTCATGTAGATGAAGCCAATGTTGAAGCATATTAGGTTATAATTTCTATAACCTATAATCCTATATTGTGATAACACAAGTACAATGAGTATGTTTAAGAATCCAGTATTACATTCTAAGACTAAGCATATATCCATTAAGTATCATATTTTGAGAGAGAAGGTTGTATAAAAAGAGATCAGATGGGTGTATGTTAGTACTAGAGATCAGATTGCAGATATATTTATGAAGCCCTTTCCTAAAGATACATTTGAGTATATTAGAGGTATGGTTTGTGTTATGTCCTTTCCTACTTTAGCATAGATGATGCAGAAATTACATTAGCCCAATGGAATAGAGCACAATTGTTTGGCTAGACTGAATGTTGATGCTCCCTATATGGGGGAGTATCTAAGATGAACAAAGTGATCTAGGTCTCTTGGTAATTGGTCTTTAAAAATGTCTTTGGACACTTGAGTTGGTTCAAGACTTAGAAAAAATGATTGACATAATGAGGCCTTTGTCATTGATTTCAATGTGGAATATGTGTTTATGAAAATGATCTCTATGTATACCAATGAGGGAGATGTATAAAACATTTCATAATTTGAGATATGAGAATATCTTTACTATAGAGATTTACAAAGATTGATGTAAACAAGAAGGAATAACTCTATGGGGGAGATACACAACATGAAGATTTATTAATGCCACAGCGGAAGATAAGTGCAAATTGATATCAAATGAGGAGTAATATTGAATGGGGGAGAAGTTGAGTATTGTATATCATGTTAAAAATTGATGCCAATCCTAAGAGATGAAAATAGAGAAGTGTTCCAGAGGATTTGAAAATATGAGAACAACAACAATTGCAGTAGAGTGTTGTTTGGTATTCTTGGAACCTAGATTTTTTTCATCTATGTTTCCACAATGCCAAAGGAAGAGATTGTTAGCATGAATTCTAATGGTATTCCTTTTAGGGAGTATCCTAAGCATTGAATAACATGTAGCATAGTTGACATGTTGCATATATGACATTGTTTGTCATTGATGACATCATAGTATGGTTTTTGTGAAGACTCATAGAGTAGAAGTCAAAGAACAAGGTCATATAGAAAGATTTTTGATGTTTAGATGAAGTATGGTTAAGGACATGTTCTACACTATGTCCTAATGTCAAGATTGATTTCTTGTGGCATAAGTTCAAGATATGCAAAAGATATGGTCAATTTGTAGAGAGCAGTACAAAGATAGAGTTCCTGATAAACATTTTTTGATGATTGTATTGTATCTCTTAATAGAGATAGAATCAAGATATGTTAAGTTAGATAGTGATAAAGGACATTTTGATGATGACATCAATGAGTGTGTAATTTCTAGAGTCTCATGCATGAGAAGTTGTAAAGACTATGAGCCAACTGTGTTGTGTGATTTCAAAATAATTAATTATCTTATTGTTGTCCTAATATAATTAATTGGGAAAGCCTCAAGACTAATTCAAGGAATTTTTTTGAGAACAAGGTATAAAGGAAAGATTTTTTCCTTGTTCGAAGACATAAGTGTGTGTTAATTATTATTCAAGAAGCACAAACAAGAGAAGAGTATTTCATAAATGAGAGTAAGTGATCCAAGGGATTATTAGATGCAAAGTTGGTGGTCTAGTATTGATATTAGGAGTAGAAGTATGTTTGATATGATAGAGGAAGAGGAAAAAAAGTACAATTCATTTCTATAATTCTACAAATAATAATAAAGAAATCATTTGAATAGTGGGCTCATTGCACTTGCCCTTGAAGCTAGTTTTACAGTGGGTCCATCTGCCTAGTACAACTCCTAACATGGTTGGTAAAACTACTAATAGGGTTGGAATATCCTAATAGTGATTCAAAGTCTCCAAATAGGGACTGATATGTACTAAATGTTTCTATTGAATCCTAATAGGGTCCATTCTCTAACAAGAAAAAATTATATTTGTACATGATTTTGTGGGTACCATCCCTAGCAGGGTTTCCTCTCTAATCAAGGGTTTCCCTAGTTAACATATCTAGTGTTATTGTGCATGAGTATCTTGTTATAGTTTCTAATTATATTTCTCATATGGTTAAGGTTTGATAAGTTTGATAATTGCTATATTAGTTGGATAACTGATTTGTTTCCCCCTCTCTCTCAGTTTATTGGTGCAGTTCACATTCTAACATTTTAGTGTTGATTGAGTAGTTAGAAAAGTAAGGGGTTTCAATGTTAACTAAGCAGTCAATCAATGAAGGATATCCAACTTCCAGTATTGATCAATTGATAAGGCATTGAAGGACTTCATGTGTTAACTGTGTGATCAATCATAGTATTGACCAAGTGTTAGTATCTTACACTTGTCTATTTATTAATTAATTAAGGCTAACTATTTGGATGTTTAATTTTTATTTGAAGGGGTATTCAAGTGAACTTGACAAAGCTTATGATATATTAGAAAGCTAAGGTAGTGAGAACATGACGTGCAAGTGAAATAAATGGAATAAGATGAATATCTGATCAAAGGGAAAGGTAGAGCAGAAAAGTGTGGAAGATAATCTGCAAAGAATAATTTGATCAACAAGGATCCAAAGGTCAAGCCAAAAAAAAGATCTAAATTTGCAAAATAAGCTACTTCATAAATTAGGTCAAATTACTGCTACCTTCTAACTATTGTAATAGTGAAGAAATCCCTTAACAAAGTTGACATAATAGTCAGGTTGTAAATCCTTTAACAATGTGATATTTCAAGTTTGAAATCTTTGAAAGCCTCTAACTAGGCCACTCCTAATAGGGTCATCTAAATCCTCTAACAAGGTAATACTTAATATTATGTATTGTAACCTTTGATAGGGTTGGCTCCTAACAAGGCTCACTTAAAAAAATGAAAACTATTGTAACTAGTTGCATGGTAGTTTTCCCAAATTGGGTTTCCATGTTAAATCTTGGTGTCATCTCTATTCATGTTATTTTCTTTATGCTTTATGTTTCTACAACTAGGTTGCTAAAGGTTATAACATATTAACATTCACAATACTTATTTTTTAACTAAGTTATAGTGATGTAGGAGCATCTTGGGTGTAAGAATATTCTTATATCACCCAAAAATATTTTATTTTTAGTCTTTTGTATTTTAATAAAGACTAGTAGATAGGGTGGTTACTATTAATAGGAACTTGCTATTTTTTAGTAAATTTCTCATATGAGCTCAAAATGTTCTCTTTTTCTACATGAAATTTTATTTTGGAATTATAAGTGTACCATAAAAATCTCATTGCTCCAGCTTAAGTATCAGAGAATTTATTGTGGATTTTTGGTGGAAAAATTGCAAAAAAATCTTCAAGCTCATTGTTGGAGGTGTTAGTTTGTAGTGACTAATCAGGGAAGTATTGTACATACTTCAAAAATGATTTAGGGTGTAGGGCTACTATTCACCAATGGTGGGCTACTATTCACCAATGGATAATATTACCCAATTGACTATTGTTTATATTTGTCAATTTATGGTTGACATGTTGTAGCTAATTTTAACCCTAAAGTAGCGAAAATACTTGTACAAAAGGGATTAGGGTTAGGGATTGATTGATAAGGTGTGATGTGAAAATTGGTTCTTGTAATGGTATTGAGTTGTAAAGGATTATAGATTATAATTAGGTTGTAATCACTAGATCATAATAATATTGGACATTTTGTTTGGTGCACATAGCCCAAGGATTGGGTGAACCACATTAAACTTTGGTGTCTTGCGTTCTTTTTGTGTGATCTATTATTTTCTAATATTGTTTGTATTTGCGTGTAATTTTTATTTTTGTTTATGGTTTAACCCTAACAAGTGGTATCATAGTGAGCTTGTTTTTTAGTTATCCTCTATAGGAAAGTCTCACTATTGAGTGGGAGTGATGGTAGATGAGGGTAAGCTGAGGATTGACAAGTTTAATGGGAAAAACTTTTAGTTATGGAAGATGCAAATGAAGGACTATCTTTATTAGAATAATTTATGGAAGTCATTGGAAGGAAAAACCAAGAATCATGGATCTATAACAAATGACAAATGGGATATTTTAGATAGAAAGATAATTGGAATAATTTGATTATGCATGGCACTATCGATGGCATTTAATATAAAAAAAGTGAAGACAACATAAGATTTGATGGAAACCCTAGCAAAATTGTATGAAAAGCCCTCTACTTCAAATAAGGTATTTCTCATGAAGTGCTTATTTAATATGAAAATGGTAGGAGGTGGATCTATTATAGATCATTTAAATGAGTTTAATACTATTACTAGTGAGTTATCTTCTGTGGATATTAATTTTGATGAAGAAATTTGGGCTCTCTTGATTTTTTTCTTCTTTACCTAAAAGTTGGAATGGCTTGGAAATGGATGTGACTAATTTTTTTTTCTAGATGTAATGCCCTAAAATATGATGACATGATTGGTGTTATTTAGAGTGAGGAAACTCATATGAAATCCTCAATTGGATCTATATTAGGAAGTGATTTGAATGCACAAAGTAGAGGCAGAGTGACTGAGAGAGGAATACTTCTCAGAATCATGGGATATCAAGAGGAAAATCAAAGGGGAAGAGGTCTCAATTAAGAGGACCGAATGACTATTGGTACTATAGGAAACTAGGGCATAAAAAGAAATATTTTTGGACTCAAAAAATAATAAAGGGGAAAAGCAAGATGGAGACAAGGAGGCAAATGTGGTAAGTAACAAATCCGAAGAGGATGCTTTGCTTCTATCTTTACAAATTGTTGATGATTCATGGGTTTTAGATTTTGGTGCTTTATTTCATGCTACACCTCATAGAGGTTATTTCATTGATCATGTCCAAGGGTATTCTAGGTTTGTTTATTTGGGGTATAATGAACCCTGTCAAATTGTTGGAAAGGTAAAAAATAAGATTAAGTTGCAGAATGGAAATCATTAGCTACTACATGAGATAAGACATGTGCTAAGGTTGAGTAGGAATTTAATTTTAGCAAGGGAACTTAGTGATGATGGTTTTGTAGTTACTTTTAATGATAAAAATTGGAAGGTTTCAAAAGGTTCCCTTGTAGTAGCAAAAGGTGTGAAAGTAGGCTCCTTATATCTTTGTATAGGTCATATTGTTCCTTCTACTACAATTGTTTCAAAGAAACATGTATATTTAGGAACAAGTATTGTAATTGACCAAGGAGAAAAAATAGTTTATGTAGATTATGATACAGAGTTGTGGCACAATAGAATTGGGCACAAGAGTGAGGAAGGTGTTAAAGTAATTCATTAAAAGAAAGTTTTACTAGGTCTAAAATGTGTTAATATGGATTTATGTGGAAAGTGTGAGTATGAAAAACAAAAGAGAGTGAGTTTTGTGAAGACTGGGAAGGAAAATAAAAGGAAGAAATTAGAGCTTGTGAAATAGATGTATGAGGAATGTATTGGAGTTTTAAAATGTACTAAAACTACTAAGCGACCAAATGCTTAATACAAGAATGACAGTACATACTTAATCTAAAGAATAGCTTATTTTTATTAACAATTGCATATGTAAGGTATTTGGACCCAACTTCAACAAAACCACAGATGGTTTTCTACTCTTTTGGCTCTACAAAACCAGGGTGGGTATACCCAGGGATGGTTCAAAACTAGAACAACTGTATGAGGATTATTCTTAGTTTCATTCTAATTCTCATTCCAAGATCCTCAAACGTATACATAATTTTTACTAACTTGGTAAACACATCCCATAAATAGATATGGCCAAGAATTCTTCTATAGATCTGCAGATGTTTTTAACAACAATGGCTAACTGAAGCTAAACCATTCCATGCAGACAAGTGCTGGCCAACTTTGAAGATCTACAGGAAATAAAAGTAAAATTTGATTTGATGATACATTTGAATAACCATTTATAATATATTTATCCTTCAACTAAAATAACTTGATTAGTGCCTAATCCATTGGGGCTCAGAGTCTATAGCAGATTCTTAGATCTAATTTGTTGCTTTACAACAAATTCTATCAACAATTCTTATCAGAATTTATTATTCAAAATCCTTTTCAATACTTAAGAAATCTCATCACATTCATCAAAGCTTTTATTTAATCCATTGAATTAACAACAATGATAAATGGATATACAACCTAACTAGATTGCACTCAATTGCACAAGCTTTTACTCATACAACATCAAGGTAGCTAAGTATTTAAAAGGAGACAAAATTCAGAAAGAACTGATATGGGCATAGTTCATAATTTGTATTCATTTCCTTTGAAAATGGTATATCCTTTACAATAGACTCAGAATGGCCTTCAGAAAGAAACACAGCTCATTCTATATTCATGTATTCTCAGAGAATTGATAGAAAAATACATTATAAACTTGCTTTCAAAATTTGGACCAAAAACTAGACTAAGCATAATACTTAGAAGAAATAGGATTCAGACCCTTCTTTAGCCTTGGGATCTCACTTAAATAGTGTGAGATGCAACAAGCTTTAGGCTAAAGACAAATGATAGGCATCCTTTTAAAAAGGCACTCACATACACTTTTTGTCAAAAAGATAAGAACAAAGTAACAGAAAGGCTTATTACATCAAACAATTCTTTGATGGGTCCCTCTCTGTTATGATTCTCAGTTGTTGAGACAAGAAAATATGATTTGATTTTACAATCATTTTTTGTCCTCGGAGTACATAGCCATGAGGTTTGAAAGTGATGTATCATCTTCAGTTACCTGCAAACTTACTTTAACCTGGGGATCTTCCATGTCTTCATTACTAACTACGAGGGTAATTGTTACTTTTGCATCTTCCTCCTCATCGTCTCCTGACATCTATTCTATAAAATGATTTTTCCATTTATTAAAAGCATCATCATCTGGCCAATCAAAACTTAGAGCTTCTCTTTGTATCTTTATTAAAGAATTTGCACTTTCTTCTAAATCATCAAATTCTTTTTTCATAGCAGTATAAAATATCTATATTTTTACTAGCTCTTCATTTGTCTTTGCCCAGAACTAGTGGATAGTCACACTCATGATGTTTATTATTCTTTCATTAAATAACTCATCCAACTCCCTTTTCCACTTTTCCTTTTCCTTTATTGTATCAACAGATTCTAAAGCATGAGGAAATAAAGTGAATTTTTCAGCCATATATTGGGAAAAATAGAGTGTTAATCTTCTCTGTAAAGAATACTTATCAACTGATCATAAAAAGTTGACCATTGTATTTTATCCCTCAAATATACCACACCCTGCTTTAATTTTTCTTCCTGTTGATTTCTAAATTCTATCTACAACTCATGTAATTTTGTTTTTTTTGCTTCAAAGTCCTCTGTAGTATAGAATTGAGGCCTTTCAAGGATGTCAGGTATTTCAATGATAAGGGTTGATCCAACAAATGATTGTGAAGGGTATGTAATTCTAAGTGTACTGGATTCTCCCACCTTTCTTTTCCCAAGTATCTTCTCCAATTGAAATACCTTGTTTTCTAGCTCAATTCTCTTTTTCACTTCTTTATTGTAGGCATCCACCACTATTTCATACTTACCCTGTAGATCAGTCATTTCCTTTTCTTCTTTTTCTGTAGTGGCCAAGGAAAATTTAGAATAGTCCACATTCATGTGGGCTGCCTGTACATGTGAAGTATCAGCAACCCTCCTCACAATGATACTCCCTGTTAGTCCTGAATCATCAAGCTGTAATGGAGTAGTCTTGGATCCTCTTCTTAGTGACCACATAACAAGGGTAGCTTGATCATTACTGAATGCTATTCCCAAGAATTCTTCCTTATCTGGATCCTGTAATCCTAAATTATTTAACACAGAAATAAAAATTAAGGCATCAGCAATATCCCAATTGGGCAATAATAAAATATTTGCATCCTTTACCATCTGTCTACCCTCTTCAGGGGTTATATTCTGGAACTCTTGTATCATTTGTTCCTTTATTTGATTCTAAATAGAAGCTTCATCCATTTTTAGATGCTCTATTTTCATATTCCTACATCTTTGCTCAAAAATGTGCATGTTTGCCCTCCATGCAAACTGATGGAAAGCCCTAGATTTTACAAAACTGTTATCCGACAAAAAATGATGACTGGCTTGCTCCAAAATAGGGTCTAATTCCCTTCCTCTAAAATCTGCTATAGTTAATTCAAAACTTGGCACAGGAGGCTCCTGGGGGTTTCCTTCATCAATCTCTGCCTGAGTAACAAAAACTCCTCCTTGTGATCCCATTTGTTCAATTTGCTCAATGGTGAGTTGTTCTTCCTCAATTCTCATTGGAGTTTGGGAAGGTGAGTAACCTTCATCATGGGATTCCTCTTCCCTTATTTTTTTTCTTCTTTTGGGAGAAGGTTTAGGGGGTCTTTCTTCAAGGACAGTACTGGTACATTCAATTATCTATTTTTCTTTGTTTACAATGGGCATCTGATCCCGAATAACAGTGTATCCTATCCTCTTTCACACAACTAGTGGACCTGCCCCTATGTTAGGGGTGAAACCCAATTTCCTCATAACTTCTCTGGCTTTATCTGGAAAAGAATCAATAAAATGTTGTTTCTTCTCATTCATTACCTCCATTATTTTTGATAATGTACTCATGAGCTTATTTATACTATCTGCATTAGTTGCAGCATTACTAAGAGGACTATAATCCTTTTCAAAACAATTAATAAACTCCAAAACTTTTAAATAGACTCTCCATTTCTCTTTCTTTGTTTCTTTCTCCTGGAGAGAATATTCATTCCTTATTATATCTTCAGGGAAATAGAATTCATTCTAACTTGGACGAAGCTTGATCCTATGTCTAAGAGCAAAATTAAAGAAACCTTCTGTGTCACAAAAATGAGCATGAGATACTACCATCTTATACTGATCCAAAAATTTGTAGAGGAAGATCCACCCCTCTTTAGTTATTACAAACTAGTGGGCCACAGTGCACGTAGGAAAAATTGATCCTTTTCCCCTCTTGTGCAAAAAAGTCTCCTCCACTCCTCCCAACTACCATAAAAATTCAGCTACCCCTACCTTTAAAGGCACCTAATAGGGTAGTACATGGGGTGTCCCTTTGAATCCATAAACCCTAATGATAGTTGAGATTGGATATGGGATGATATCTCCCCAATTATGTGAAACTTTTAGACTATGGGGTTTGTCCATAGGCCTAACAAGGTGCATTAGTGCCTTAGGAATTCTGGGATTGTCACTTAATATGAGGCATCTTAGTTTAGAAGCAAAGTGCCTATCAAATCTAACAAAACTAGCATGTTCTGCTTCCCCATTCATGTCTGCACTCTATAATTGAACTGGTGGTGCTTGCCCCTCTTGTTCCCTATTTAAAACCATTTCTTTACCGAAATATGTAACCCCTTTAAATAGAAACATATGCATCAATAGGAAGTACTGACCCCAAACCTTTTCCACCTTGCCCTTTGCAATCCCACCAATCCATTGTGAATCTCATTAGCCAGGTAAGATGCAAAATCAAAAAGAGATTTGGGTGATCATATACATGAAGCTCACAGGAATAAAATCTTCTTCACCCTCTTTGAAGACTCTGCACAGGGTCCTGTATATCTCTACTGCCTTGGCATTAAAGCATGATTTCTTGAAAGGTTCTTTAGAAGATGATGTTATCTCTGGTAGGTTTCCAATTTTGCCTATGTGGGCCTTCAGTGCACCTTGTCTAACTACATCCCTTTTGGACATATATTCTTTTTCTAACTCTATCAAATCAATGGGCACACGATACCTAGTGAGAGGTCCCAAACTAAAAGCTTCCCTAATTTCTTGTTGACTAATGGTAATTAAAACCTCACCATCCATTCTTCTCACTACCTTAGTGGCTTGATCATAACTTTTTGCTACAGCTTCAAGAAGGTCATAATCCATAAACACACTAGGAACAACTAGCTTTCCCAAATCAAAATTCCATATATTGTCATGAGGGGGAATATAATTTTCTCTTTGCAAACCATTTTTTGAACAAACTCAAACCAGTTTGAGAAGTTTGAGCATCTTGGACCCAATTACCCTTATCATACAATCCATCAGCTATCCTTAGCCTAGGGTTCAATGAGGTTAACCTTTTAACATGCATTGTCTCTATAGTAGACTCAGGGAGCAACTCAAGCAAGTTATCATGCACATTTCTATCCAAATAGTTTATTTGACCTAAAAATCCCTTCTTTGGAGGCATCTTGGACTATTTTTTACAGAACTGAAAAGCCTATGAAGATTATGGTAGTACTACTTACTTGAATTCTATCTTTGTTTTCCTCTATATTTTTGCGAACTTTTTGCAAACAGAAAATTTCACAATTTATTCCAAATTTTAGCACACTTTCCTTCAGTAATTGCTTCTGCACAATAATGGCTCAAAATATTTTGTCACGTAAGATGAAACTGATGAAATCTTTCTGTATTATACTCTATTTTTTCTCATAGACAATACTTTCATGTCTAATTAATACAGAGAGTGGCACCACATTCTATGTTTAAAGTTGTGCCATCAATTTTCAAAGATCCTATGATCATGTGATACGGAGAGAACAACTAGGCATTGCATTTGACATGTCGGTCAATTCATCCAATGAAAACTTACCACATACATAACTCTTTCCTTGATGGTGCTTATATCCAAACCCACTGGCAACTGAGGACACGTGTTAGTAGGTCGCTAGTTCGTTATGCATAAAGAACGAGCACCTTTCCATAGCAAAGCAATGACAACCATTGATCTGGTCTAAGATCGAAAGATGATACGTTACTAGGCTTGCTCAGAAATAAGCTGGTGGGCCCTATTTTCTATGTTGTTATAAATATCTCCCTCGCAACTATTCATAGTGAGATGACGATGGCCATTGATCACAGGTTTAATCAAGGGTGAGGAAAATACACGTAGTCTTTGATTCATATTTGCTATGTCGCATAGCTTAAAAAGCATGCAACTTTTCAAAGCGAGGTAGTGAGGACTATTGATTCTATTCCAATCTGATGCTTAGGATCTCTTTGTACATTAGATCAAAAGGGCATAGATGAAAAATAGAATTCTGCACAGCTAGCACCTTTCAAGATTTTATTGCAGTCCTAATTATCATCCCACGTCACCAAAGGTCCCACCGACTCTTCAATTTCATGGGGCCTCGCTACTTTGCTAACAACGAAGTGTCAAAATTTTTTGATAGCAAGATAGTGAAGCATCGAAAAAATCATCATTCTAGCTCTGACTTCATACTGCTTCCCCTGGGTCCCCTTTCCTGTTTTGACAGTAATCTCAATGTGTACCTAAATAATAAATCAGTCAAAAAACAAAGCTCCAACTATCATATCTTCATTTTTCAGTCCCATTTTATAAATTATTCAGCACTCACTACCTCACCATACATAAAAAGTGCCCATGTTTGCATAGCGAGGTAATGACAATGGTAGATCTACTTAGATCGGACGGTTGGGGAAATATGAGAGGAAAAGTATCTCGGGGGCACAGAAGATGAAAGGTGACAGAATATTCATCTTATTTGAAAATTCAAAATTTTGTGCCTGACAATTTATGAATAGAAAGAATGTAGGGTTTTCATAAGGTTTTTTCAAAGGCTAGCCAATGGATGGATTATCTAGAAACCTTATGTTTCACTTAGAAATAAAAATCTAACTTTTCTACAATTGGACAAAAGAATTCTATTACATAAAAAGTCAGACCAACAATGGCTCTATCTGGGGATAATAGACTACTTGAGTCTATGTAAGAATTCAGAATCTATGGGAGAGCAGACCAATACTTGGTGCAAAAATGACAACTTCTTCAGAGAGCACAAAACAAAACACAAAAACAAACAACCATATTGCACAGGAATACTTACAAGGATTTACAGAAAAAAAAATGATAGGAAACCCTAAAACTACTGTTCATGGAAGAAAATAAGTATTTTTCAAGAAAAATACCTCTTCAAGAACTGTCCATGAACTGGCAATTCAAGAATATTGTCAAATATATCTTTGATTATATAAGAATCTTCACCCCAAGTATTTTCAATGAGATATGGGCCCAACCAAATAGGATCAAATTTTCCATGTTTTCCTTTATCTTCAATTCTTGCATTTCACATTAAGACTAAATCTCCATTTTCAAATTTTTTGCTTACAATTCTTTTATCATGGAGTGTCTTGACTTGCAATTGCAACTTTTGGTTCCTTAAAGATGCTTCTTTTTTGGTTTCGGTTAGTCCTACTAATTCATCCATTCTTTCTTGCATTTCATCTGTAGTATCTTCATCATATAACTGGATGTAATTGTATAGTCTCATAAAGTTTTTCTGAGGCATTCTGGCTTGAATCCTGTACACTAAATCAAATGGAGCTACACCAATTTCTTTCTTTACAGTTACTCTGTCAGCCCATATTACCAATTGTAACTTCATGCCTTTCTATTATCATCCAATGCCTTTTTATTATCATCCAAGGTTCTCTTAATGACCTTCAATAGGCTCTTATTTGTGGACTCGGCTTGTCCATTCCCTTGTGGATAATATGGAGTAGATGATGACCTTGTCATTCCATATTTATCACAAAACTTGATGAATTCCTCAGATCTGAAGCACATAGCATTATCTGTTACAATTCTCTGTGGACATCCAAATCTAGAAATAATATTATTCAATAGGAAATTATTTACCACTCTACTTGTTGCATTTCTTGTGGGGATAGCCTCTACCCATTTTGTAATGTAGTTAGTAGCAACCAGAATCCAATAATAGCCAATGCTAGACTTGGGGAAAATCTCTCCTATGAAGTCCAGACCCCATTGTTGAAAAGGTTCTTAAATCTCCACTGGCTTCAATGGAGTATTTCCTGAGAACTTCAACTTTTCAGCAAACCTCTGACAAGGATCACATTTCCTAACCATAACTTGGGCATCTTTAAAAAGGGAAGGCCACCAAAACCTAGTTCTCATTATCTTATGTGCAGTAGTTTTGGCCATGTAGTGTCCCCCACATACTCTAGCATGCATTTCTTTCAAAACCTCTTTTGTCTTTTCTTTATCAACACACTTCAACAGAACTCTCTCAAAATTTCTCCACCATAGGTTATTTTGGACAATTATATACCTAATGGCTTTCAATTTAGTATTCCTCTTTTCATTGTCAGGCAGATGGGGAGGAGCTTCCATATGTTGCAAGTAATATATGACATTGGTGTACAATTCACATTGGTCCATGTCACATAAGTCAGCTCTGAGATCATCATTTACCAAATTTATCTGATTAGCCTCTAGATTAGTTTCAACCATGAGTTTGGCCAAACCTTGACCTCTTACTAACTTTGTTATTTGTATATCAAGGTTAAATTCTTGGATTATATCGATCCATCTACACCTCCTGCCTAATACTTCCTATTGAGAGAATATATCCTTGACTACACCACTAGGTACAAAAGCGATAACAGTAGCACCTACCAAGTAACTTCTGAAAGCTTTTACAGCCTTTACCAAAGCATATTCTTGCTTTTCATTTATCTCATACTTAAGTTCAGCAAGCTATAGTGACTTACTGAAAAAGGCAATAGGCTGCTCATATCCTTCTTGATTTTTCTGAAATAAGACTGCAGCTACAATATGGAATGATGCAAATGAGAAAATATGCATGGGTTTTTCATAATCTGGGGTCCTCAACACTGGAGCATTCTTTATTGCAGTTTTTATATTCTGGAATGCTTGTGAAAGGTTCACCATTCCAATCTATAATGGCTCCCTTCTTGAACATCTTTGAGATGGGTCTACTGATTTCAGCAAAATTGGTAACAAATCTCCTCAGAAAATTGACTTGGCCAAAAAAGGACTGAATTCCTTTCACATTTTTTGGTTTAGGGACTTTGTCAATAGCTATTACCCTTTCAAGATCTATTTTTACCCCATCCCTAGACACTATGTGTCCTAATAATTTTCCTTCTATGAACCCGAATGTGCATTTCTTTGGGTTTAAAGATACTCCATATTCCAGGGCTTTTATAAAGATTGTTTCCAATTGTTTGCAGTGATCTTCAGCCTTATTAGAATACACTGTAAGATCATCTTGGTACACAACCATAAATTTGTCAATATACTCATGAAATGCTACATCCATGGCTCTTTGGAAGGTAGCCCCTGCATTAATCAAGCCAAAAGGCATCCTCACATACACATATGTTCCCCATGGGGTTGTGAAGGCTGTCTTGAACTGTTCACTTTATTTTACTAGAACTTGATTATATCCAGAGAAACCATCCATCATTGACATCAATTCAGAGCTAGTCACTTGCTGTAACATGGCTTCCATATTAGGTAAGCCATAATTGTCTTTTAGAGATGCAATGTTTAAATTTCTAAAATCAACACAAAGCCTAATATCTCCATTCTTCTTCCTGACAGGAACCAAGTTTGAAACCTAGGTGGAATGCCTGATCGGTTTAATTATCCCACCATCTCTTAGTTTTGTCAGTTCTTCTTGCATTTTTGGGGCAAGGATAGGATTGATTGGTCTCTATTTTTGCCTAAAAAGTCTTACATTTTCCTTCAATGGTATGACATGTTGGAAAAGATCCTCCTTGTAAGCCTTAAGGTCATCATATGACCAAGAAAAAACATTTTTGTATTTTCTAAGTAGGTCAATCAATGTTTTCCTGATTTCAACAGGAAGATTTTGGCCAATATAAACCCTTTTAGGAACTTCATCAGTACCCTAGTTTATTTCTTCTAACTCCTGGGGTTTAGGGTTGTTAACTCCTGATTTTACTCTGTCTTGGCTATCAAAAATATTTTCCAAGACTACTAACCCCTTTGGCATCTTATTTGTTTTCAATTGCATTATCTCTTGACCAAAAATGGTTTCTTTCCCATTTATGGTTTCAATAAGTCCACTGCAATCCATCTCCTGACCATGGTACTTATCTTCATTTAACAAAAAATTTGTAATATCTTTGTCATCTTTGAAAAACTACCAATTTTCAATGTTGTCAGGTATGGAAGGTCTGTTTTGCACCTCAATCTGGAAGATTCTTGCAAATGATATCTCTTTTGGCTTGATTGCTACATTTTCTAACAGATCAGCCATCTTATTTTGGGTCCTATCTCTCCATGAGATCCCAAATGCATCAAAAAATTCTATCTGATCCCAGACTACATTTCTATATTGTTTCAATCTCCTATTCTTGGATGAGCAGGTTCCTTCCATCTGAGAGATAATTAGTTCAGAATCCCCTATGATACATAATTTCTTAATTTTATGATGTATGGCAACTTTGAGTCCTAGCAGCAATGCTTCATATTCTGCAATATTATTAGTGTAGGCAAACTTCAAGGTGAATGAATACCTAAAAGTGTTATTCTTAGGGGACACAAAGACTACACCTGCCCTTGCACCCTCTTTAGAACTAGCCCCATCAAAGAACATTGTCCATAATTTTGGTGAATTCATGCAACATTCAAATTCATTTTTGATGATAGCAGGTAAATTTTCAACTTCATGAATAATTAATTCAGCCCTGAAAGCATTAATCCCAATATCTAGGAAACAAGTGGTATCTTTGTCAATTTCTTCACCTAAGATGTGGTTAACCCTTGGTTCCCTATTTACCTTGACAGCTTTTTCCCCTATATGAAAAGTGGCATAAGTAAGATCACATTGTAGGCTTCCCCCATGGTAGCACTCCATTTTCTGGTGAGTAACATTCTGTAGTGGGGAGGTATATCTACCACAAGGACAGACATGGTTAATTCTACTTCAGGATATGCAGCTAGTTTGAATGGTAAGGCATTTATAGTACCTATGATTGGGACTTCCCTAGCATCTATCCCTCTGCATCTACCCTGCTTGGTATCCACCTTCAATCCTAAGGCTTCCATTACTTTGAAAGGCATTATAGTGTTGGAAGCTCCTGAGTCTATGATGCAATTTTTTAAGGTCTTCCCTTTTATGATTCGACTGAGGAGAAAAGGATCAATATCTTCTATGAATGCCACTAAGGAATCATCTAGAAACATTTTAGGAATCTAGGACATGATACCATTGTCCTCTATTACTAATGGGGTTTGTTGGGACATAGTTTGATCTACAATAATATTATTGTTTTCTATTCCACCTAGCCATGACAAAGCCTTATTCTTATGCTCTTCAATTCTAAAAAGTTCAGACAAGGGCACTTTTATAGTAATTTGAGATAACATGGATATCATATCAATAGGTTCAACCATAGTAGGTTTTACAATAGTACCTGGAATCAGAGTCTTTTGAGTAGTAGGCACCACATTTTGCTTGATAACATCTGGTTCTGACTTCTTTGGTTGCACAACTGGTTTTGTTGCTTCACTTATCTGAAATTGAACCTTCTTCTTTGGTTCCCATTTCTTACCCTTGTTCTCCTTGATTTTAGGCACATCTACATTGACTTTCTTGTTTTGATCATTCATCTTATGAGTGATGTCTTTGATGAATACACTAGATGGCCTTCCTACATCATTATTTATAGCTCTATTTCTCAAATTATAATTACTATGGACTTGTGAAATCATTTTTGTTGTAATTCTGTCAATTTCCTCCTTGGAGGGCATTCTTAAACTTGTGAGACCTTCATCAAAAAATGTATTGCATACCTTATCTGTATCATACCCTTCATCATCTGAAAGCAGTTGCTGATGATGTAGCTGGTAAGCAATTCTCTGGCTAGTAATATCATTTTTGAGATCCTCTGAATCAAAATCTATCAAGTCATCACACATATTCACCATATTGCAACTTATATCATCATGGGTTTTGTCTTCAATTTCTTCTTTAGGTTGCACTCCTTGAGCTTGGGAAAATGACTGAGAAATAGCACAATAACCAGCAGAATGAGGTGATTGGCATATAATGCACCATGGTACATCATCATTCATATTTATAGTGTTCCTTTGTAGGGGGTCTGGAGTACCCTTATCCTTCACATTGTGGGTCTAGTTGGGAACTGGTTTACCATCTTTCCACTGAGTGGTATAAGGGTAATTTTGCATCCTAGGGTGCCTATTGAAATTGTTGTTATTCACAAGGGGTCTTTCAGCAACATTTGGCTTATTGAAACTAGTGGGATTCATCTTCTTGAGCATTTCTAAAACTTGTCCTATAGTAGGTTCTTCGGGCTTCTTTCCTATAGGATTTTTGTCACCCTCCCTTTTATTATTGTTCTTAGGATTAAATAGCTTAGGATCATCCCTCCTACCTAGTTTTCTAGATGCCTTCCTATTATTTTCTATATTTACTGCAACTTTATAGGCATCTCTTAAAGTTTTAGGATCCTTATCCCTCAATTGATAAGCCATTTTGCTATGAAAAGCATTGAAATAGGTTCTGAGACAAACGTCTTCATTTAACCTCATAACTTGAAAAAGTCTGTACATACCTTTTTGGAATCTCACATTGAAATCAAATGTGGACTCATTTGGATTATTCTTGATATTGTTGAACTTGTTCAACATGAATTCTGCATTACTGTTGTCCCCATATTGCTCCTTGAATAATTTCTCCAAATCACTCCATGAGCTAATACTGTCATCAGGCAACCTCCTAAACCAATCCCTTGCATCCTCTGTTAGTGAATGCACAAACAATTTCATTAGCATGTCTTCATTTTCAACTTCATAATCATTCAACATATCAATGAAAATCCTCAAATGTTGTTCACCAGTAATAGCATTATTCCCAGAAAACTTAACCACTTTATCTCTCAAATCAAATGATATGGGATGTGGGCCACCAGGAATACCAGCAAATGATATTTTTCTATACGTTTCCAGGTATATAGGTTTCTTCTGGAAACTAGGAACATTTGAAGTACTAGCTATATTAGCTTGACTCAGGGGAGCAGCTTGGGATTGTTGAGGTGGGACAAATGGGACTTGGGTGCCAATAGTGGAAGATGAGGTAGGAGCAAATTGGGGTACTCCTTGAGTTGAAATTATGGGACCACTAATTGGTTCAGGATTTGTAGGTGGGATAGACAAATTGGGCCATGAAGAAAATGCACAATTAGACTTTATGAACTGAATTTTCCTTCTAGTTTCTGCAGCTTGAGCTTCATTCTCAACCTTCTCAAGTTCTTTTGCAAGATCTTCCCTCTCTTTTTGAGCCTTCTCAAGATCTAGATCTAATCTTGACATGGAGGGTTGTATAATTTTTCTTGGTATAGCTTGAGGCTCATTTATTTGGATTCCTATAGCCTTGTCTTTCCCTTTATCTGGAGCTTTTGCAGTGGTCTCTACAGGATCAACTTGAACAGGTTTATAGGCTTGAACTTGAGCAATAACTGGTTCTTGCCTTTGATTTAGTTGTTTCTCCTATTCTTGAACTTTAGCTCTTAGATTATCAACATCTCCAAAAACATCCTTATGGAGAGTTATGGTATTCTCTTCTAACTTTTTATTTTTCTCTTTCAAAGTAGCCATCCTTTTAGCAGAGCATCTCTTTCGATTATGGCATCCAAGGTGGCTTGCTCCTTCTCTTTTTCAAGATGAATGCATTTAGCTTCTTCCTCAGCAATCCATTTCTTCAAAAATTCTATTTCAGAGTGCACTTCTTTAGGATCTACAGAAGTTTCCTCGGAATTAGCAGGGTCATCCAGATCTATAAGGTTTGGTTCTACATATGGGGCTATTCTGTGATTAAAAGGATTATCAGATGAACTCCTAAATCCTAGCCTATAATTCATATCTACTATAGGATCTGGTCTTAATGAAGCAATTCCCATAGTAGACATGTCTTTGTCTTGAAAAACTCTCTCATCTGGTAATGGGGTACTGAATATGCCTCCTAAGAGTCTTTTAGTTTCAGATTGTAGTTTCAGATTTAGAGCTAAGCGAAGAAGACTCTTTTCCTATTACTAGTTGATAATGGGAATTGACGGATGCACTACCTTTGGGTTTCCAAGTAGGATTTGGATCTGTCTTTTTCTTATTTTGGTTCTCCCTACCACCTTGGAGTAAATCAATATACATTGATACATCGGGATTGGTTCTCATGTAAGCTCTTGTGTTTTTTCTCTTGTCAGCCATATTCACCTTTTGTTACAATAAGCTCTAGCTTCAAAACCTTGACTGAGTCGCCACCCTATTTAGGGAAAATATATAATGACACTTTTGCTAACTAAAGGAAAACAATACACAAGTAGAGACAAAAATATATGGCACAGACAAACCAATCACTGATGTCGTAAGAATGCAACTCTTGCTTGTTAGATAAGACACTTGGATAGGCTGGATACGTCAGTGTGTAGCAATGGTACTTGGGCTTTATCTTCTTTAAATTCTCAAGGTTTGACACTAAAATATTCCCTTATAACCACGAGAAAAACATAGATCACATGACACACACGTACACAACAAGACCAAAGAAACTGTAGTACTTTTCACAGATGTGTTGGACAACTCCCCAGTAGAGTCACCATTTTGTTGGAGTTTTAAAATGTACTAAAACTACTAAGCAACCAAATGCTTAATACTAGAATGATAGTACATACACAATCTAAATAATAGCCTATTCTTATTAACAATTGCATATGTAAGGTATTTGGACCCAACTTCAACAAAACCACAAATGGTTTTCTACTCTTTTGGCTCTACAAAACCAAGGTGCGTATACCCAGGGATGGTTCAAAATAGGAACAATTGTATGAGGATTATTCTTAGTTTCATTTTGATTCTCATTTCAAGATCCTCAAACATATACATAATTTTTACTAACTTGGTAAACACATCCCATAAATAGATATGGCCAAGAATTCTTCTATAGATCTGCAGATGTTTTTAACAACAATGGCTAACTGAAGCTAAAACATTCCATGCAGACAAGTGCTGGCCAACTTTGAAGATCTACAGGAAATAAAAGTAAAATTTGATTTGATGATGCATTTGAATAACCATTTATAATATATTTCTCCTTCAGCTGAAATAACTTGATCAGTGCCTAATCCATTGGGGCTCAGAGTCTATAGTAGATTCTTAGATCTAATTTGTTGCTTTACAACAAATTCTATTAGCAATTCTTATCAGAATTTATCATTCAAAACATTTTTCAATACTTAAGAAATCTCATCACATTCATCAAAGCCTTTATTTAATCCATTGAATTAACAGCAATGATAAATGGATATACAACCTAACTAGATTGCATTCAATTGCACAAGCTTTTACTCATACAACATTAAGGTAGCTAAGTATTTAAAAGGAGACAAAATTCAGAAAGAACTGATATGGGGACAGTTCATAATTTGTATTCATTTCCTTTTAAAATGGTATATCCTTTACAATAGACTCAGAATGGCCTTCAGAAAGAAACACAGCTCATTCTATATTCATTTATTCTCAGAGAATTGACAGAAAAATACATTACAAACTTGCTTTCAAAATTTGGACCAAAAACTAGACTAAGCATAATACTTAGAAGAAATAGGATTTGGACCCTTCTTTAGCCTTGGGATCTCACTTAAATAGTGTGAGATGCAACAAGCTTCAAGCTAAAGACAAATGACAACTGTCCTTTTAAAAAGGCGCTCACATACACTTCTATCAAAAATATAAGAACAAAGTAACAGAAGGGCTTATTACATCAAATAAATCTTTGGTGGGTCCCTTTCTGTTATGCTTCTCAGTTGTTGAGACAAGAAAATATGATCTGATCTTACAATCATTCTTCGTCCTTGGAGTACATAGCCATGAGGTTTGAAAGTGATGTATCATCTTCAGTTACCTGCAAACTTACTTTAACCTGGGGATCTTCCATGTCATCATTACTAACTATGAGTGTAACTGTTACTTTTGCATCTTCCTCCTCCTCATCTCCTAACATCTGTTCTATAAACTAATTTTTCCATTTATTAAAAGCATCATCATTTGGCCAATCAGAACTTAGAGCTTCTCTTTGTATCTTTATTAAAGAATTTGCACTTTCTTCTAAATCATCAAATTCTTTTCTCATAGCAGTATAAAATAACTGTATTTTTACTAGCTCTTCATTTGTCTTTGTCCAGAACCAGTGGCTACTCTCACTCATGATGTTTATTATTCTTTCACTAAATAACTCATCCAACTCCCTTTTCCACTTTCCCTTTTCCTTTATTGTATCAAAAGATTCTAAAGCACAAGGAAATAAAGTGAATTTTTCAGCCATATATTGGGAAAAATAGAGTGTTAATCTTCTCTGTAAAGAATCTCTTTCATCCTCAAAATTTTCTAGCTTATTTAATAAATCAAAAATTTTCTCAACTTGATGATAAGGCATTTGGATTGCAGATATACATATGATTGTAATATCATTATTTCTCTCCCTCCATTTCTGTGCAAGAGGAGTCAGTTTATCCTTATCTCTGTTCAACTCATCCATGAGGGTTACAATTTTTATCAACTGATCATAAAATGTTGACCATTGTGTTTTATCCCTCAAATATACCACACCCTACTTTAATTTTTCTTCCTTTTGATTTCTAAATTCTATCTGCAACTTATGTAATTTTGTTTTTTCTGCTTCAAAGTCCTTTGCAATATAGAATTGAGGTCTTTCAAGGGTGTCAGGTATTTCAATGATAGGGGTTGATCCAAAAAATTATTGTGAAGGGTATGTAATTCTAAGTGTACTATATTCTCCCACCTTTCTTTTGCCAAGTGTCTTCTCCAATTGAGATACCTTGTTTTCCAGCTCAATTCTCTTTTTACTTCTTTATTGTAGGCATCCACCACTATTTCATACTTACCCTACAGATCATTCATTTACTTTTCTTCTTTTTCTACAGTGGCCAAGGAAAATTTAGAATAGTCCACATTCATGTGGGCTGCTAGTACATGTGAAGTATCAGTGACCCTCCTCACAATGATACTCCCTGTTAGTCCTGAATCATCAGGCTGTAATGGAGTAGTCCTAGATCCTCTTCTTAGTGACCACATAACAAGGGCATCTTGATCATTACTAAATGTTGTTCCCAAGAATTCTTCTTTATCTGCATCCTATAATCCTAAATTATTTGACACAGAATTAAAAATTAAGGCATCAGCAATATCCCAATTGGGCAATAATAAAATACTTGCATCCTTTACCATCTGTCTACCCTCTTCAAGGGTTATATTCTAGAACTCTTGTATCATTTGTTCCTTTATTTGATTCTGAATAGAAGCTTCATCCATTTCTAGATGCTCTATTTTCATATTCCTACATCTTTACTAAAAAATGTGCATGTTTTCCCTCCATGCAAACTGATGGAAAGCCCTAGATTTGACAAAACTGTTATTTGACAAAAATTGCTAATTGGCTTGCTCCAAAATAGGGTCTAATTCCCTTCCTCTGAAATCTGCTACAGTTAATTCAAAACTCGGCACAGGAGGCTCCTGGGGGTTCCCTTCATCAATCTCTACCTAAGTAACAAAAACTCCTCCTAGTGATCTCATTTGTGCAATTTTCTCATTAGTGAGCCACTCTTCCTCAATTCTCATTGGAGTTTGGGAAGGTGAGTAACCTTCATCATGGGATTCCTCTTCCCTTATTATTTTTCTTCTTTTGGGAGAAGGTTCAAGGGGTCTTTCTTCAAGGACAGTACTGGTAGATTCAATTATCTATTTTTCTTTGTTTACAATGGGTATCTGATCCCGAATAACAACGTATCCTATCCTCTTTCACACCACCAGTGGACCTGCCCCTATGTTAGGGGTGAAACCCAATTTCCTCATAACTTCTTTGGCTTTATTTGGAAAAGAATCAATAAAATGTTGTTTCCTCTCATTCATTACCTCCATTATTTTCAAGAATGTAATCATGAGCTTATTTATTCTATCTGCATTAGTTATAGCATTACTAAGAGGACTGTAATCCTTGTCAAAACAATTAATAAACTCCAAAACTTTTGAATAGACTCTCCATTTCTCTTTCTTTGTTTCTCGCTCCTGGAGAGAATATTCATTCCTTATTATATCTTCAAGGAAATAGAATTCATGCTGACTTGGACGAAGCTTGATCCTATGTCTAAGAGCAGAATTAAAGAAACCTTCTGTGTCACAAAAATGAGCATGAGATACTGCCATCTTATACTAATCCAAATCCACCCCTCTTTAGTTATTACAAATTGGTGAGCCACAGTGCACATAGAAAAAATTGATCCTGTTCCCCTCTTGTGCAAAAAAGTCTCCTCCACTCCTCCCAACTGCCATAAAAATTTAGCTACCCCTACCTTTAAAGGCACCTGATAGGGTAGTACATGGGGTGTCCCTTTGTATCCATAAACCTTAATGATAGTTGAGACTGGATATGGGATGATATCTCCCTAATTATGTGAAACTTTTAGACTATGGGGTCTATCCATAGGCCTAACAAGGTGCATTAGTGCCTTAGGAATTCTGGGATTGTCACTTAATATGAGGCATCTTAGCTTAGAAGCAAAGTGCCTATCAAATTTGACAAAACTAGCATTTTCTGCTTCCCCAGTCATGTCTACACTCCATAATTGAACTAGTAGTGCTTCCCCCTCTTGTTCCCTATTTAAAACCATTTCTTTAGCGAAATATGTAACCCCTTTAAATAGAAACATATGCATCAATAGGGAGTACTAACCCCAAACTTTTTTGACCTTGCCCTTTACAATCCCCACCAATCCATTGTGAATCTCATTAGCCAAGTAAGATGCAAAATCAAAAATTATTTCTATACCGAAAGAGGAGATTTCGGTGATCATATACATGAAGCTCACAGGAATAAAATCTTCTTCACCCTCTTCGAAGACTCTACACAGGGTCCTGTATATCTCAACTACCCTGGCATTAAAACATGATTACTTGAAAGGTTCTTTAGAAGATGATATTATTGCTGGTAGGTTTCCAATTCTACCTATGTGGGTCTTCAGTGCACCTTGTCTAACTACATCCCTTTTGGACATATATTCTTTTTCTAACTCTATCAAATCAATGGGCACATGATACCTAGTGAGAGGTCCCAGACTGAAAACTTCCCTAATTTCTTTTGGACTAATGGTAATTAAAACCTCACCATCCATTCTTCTCACTACCTTAGTGGCTTGATCATAACTTTTCGCTATAGCTTCAAGAAGGTCATAATCCATAAACACACTAGGAACAACTAGCTTTCCCAAATCAAAATTCCATATATTGGCATGAGGGGCATATAATTTTCTCTCTGCAAACAATTTTTTGAACAAACTCAAACTAGTTTGAGAAGTTTGGGCATCTTGGATGCAATTACCCTTATCATACAATCCATCAGCTATCCTTAGCCTAGGGTTCGATGAGGTTAACCTTTTAACATGCACTGTCTCTACAGTAGACTCAGGGAGCAGCTCAAGCAAGTTATCATGCACATTTCTATCCAAATAGTTTATTTGACCTAAAAATCCCTTCTTTGGAGGCATCTTGGACTATTTTTTACAAAACTGAAAAGCCTATGAAGATTATGGTAGTACTACTTACTTGAATTCTATCTTTGTTTTCCTCTGTATTTCTGCAAACTTTTTGCGAACAAATAACTTCACAATTTTTGCCAGATTTCAGCACACTTTGCTTCAGTAATTGCATCTGTACAAGAATGGCTCAAAATATTTGCTTGTGTAAGATGAAACTGATGAAATCTTTCTGTATTATACTCTATTTTTTCTCACAGACAATGCTTTCATCTCTAATTAATACAAAGAGTGGCACCACATTCTATGTTTAAATCTGCGTCGTTGATTTTCAAAGATCCTACGATCATGTGATATGAAGAGAACAACTAGGCATTGCATTTGACATGTCGATCAATTCATCCAATGAAAACTTACCACGTACATAACTCTTTCCTTGATGGCACTTATATTCAGACCCACTGGCAACTGAGGACACATGTCAGTAGGTCACTACTTCGTTATGCATAAAGAATGAGCACTTTGCCATAGCGAAGCAGCAACAACCATTGATCTGGTTTGAGATCAGAAGATGGTACGTTAGTAGGCTTTCTCAGAAAGAAGGTGGGGGGCCCTATTTGCTATGTCGCTATAAATATCTCCCTCACAACTCTTCATAGCGAGATGATGATGGCCATTAATCATAGGTTTTATCAAGGGTGAGGAAAATACATGTAATCTTTGATTCAATTCGCTATGTCACATAGCTTAAAAAGCATGCAACTTTTCAAAGCAAGGTAGCGAGGACTATTGATTCTTTTCCAATCTGACGCTCAAGATCTCTTTGTACATTAGATCAAAAGGGCATAGATGAAAAATAGAATTCTACACAACTGGTGCCTTTCAAGATTTTATTGCAGTCCTAATTATCATCCCACATCACCAAAGGTCCCACCGACTCTTCAATTTCACGGGGCCTCGCTACTTCGCTAACGGCGAAGTGTCAAAATTTTCTGATAGCAAGATAGCAAAGCGTCAGAAAAATCATCATTTTGGCTCTGACTTCATACTGCTTTCACTAGATCCCCTTTCCTATTTTGACAGTAATCTCAATGTGTACCTAAATAATAAATCAGTTAGAAAACAAAGCTCTGACCATCGTATCTTCATTTTGCAGTCCCATTTTATAAATTATTCAGCACTCGCTACCTCACCATACATAAAAAGTAACCATGTTTGCATAGCGAGGTAACGACAACGGTAGATCTACTTAGATCGGACGGCTGGGGAAATATGAGAGGAAAAGTATCTCGGGGGCACAGAAGATGAAAGGTGACAGAATATTCATCTTATTTGAAAATTCAAAATTTTGCACCCGACAATTTACGAATAGAAAGAACGTAGGGTTTTCATAAGGTTTTTTCAAAGGCTAGCCAATGGATGGATTATCTAGAAACCCTATGTTTCACTTAGAAATAAAAATCTGACTTTTCTACAATTGGACAAAAGACTTCTGTTACACAAAAAGTCAGACCAATAGAATGACTCAAGTATCTTCCCTTGGTGGTTGTCACCATTATGTTACATTTATTGATGATGCAACTAGAAAATTGTTGGTTTAGATAGATATCTAATGTATTTCAAACTTTTAAGAAATGAAAATGCTTGGCTAAAAATGAGACTGCTAAGAATTTGAAATATCTTAAATTTGATAATGGTGTTTAGAATTGAAGTCATGAATTTGAAGATTATTTCTCCAATAATAGTATTCATAGATAGAAAACTATTCCGAGGATTCCACATGAAAATGGACTAGCTAAAGACATGAGTGGGACTATAATGGAGCATGCAAGGAGCATGAGGTTGCATGTTGGGTTGCCCTTACACATTTGGGTGGAGACTATCAATACTACTATATATTTGACTAATAGAGGTTCCTCTACTCCTTAAGGTTGTGATATTCTAGAGGAAGTATGGATCGGTAAGAAGGTGAGTTATTTATTTCTCAAAAACTTCAGTTGTAAAGCATTTACTCATATAGATTCTGAAAATAGAACCAAGCTAGAAACTAAGTTAAAGAAATGTGTATTTTTTGGATATGTCATTGATAAATTTGGTTATGGGCATTGGAATTTTTAAAATTGTAAAATTGTCAGAAGCAAGGATGTCAAATTCAATGAGAAAGTGTTGCACAAAGATCTATTGTAGCAACATGAGAAGAAAAAAGATAATTAGATAGTGTTGGATGATACTCTAAAAGATGATGTTCCAACCATTCCTCCTAATGTGTAACAACCACAACAACAAATATCACATACATCAATAAATGTTAGATGGTCAACAAGGCTAATTAAATCTCCAAAAATATTTTCTCCCTCTTTGTATTCTATTTTAATAACCAATGTTGGTGAACCTAAATGTTATGATGAAGCTATGTAGGTGGATACTAAGATTCAGTGTGAGTCTACAATGAAAGATGAAATTGACTCTTTGCTAAAAAAATAAGACATGGGATTTATGCAAGTTGAATGTAGGTAAAAGGGCTTTATAGAATAAATAGTTTTATAGGTTGAAAGAAGAGGATGGGGGTAAGAAAATATTTAAAGTCAGGTTAGTGGTAAAAGGATTTGCATAGAAAAAGGGCATTGATTATGATGAGATATTCTCTCCTATTGTTAAAATGACTTCTATTCACATTATTTTAAGTATTGTGTCTACCAAAGATTTTCATTTGGAGCAACTTGATGTTAAAACAACCTTCTTCATGGTGATTTTGAATAAGAGATATATATGGCATAGCTATAGGGATCTAAGGTCAAAGGTAAGAAGAACTTAGTATGTAGATTGAAGACAAATTTATTTGGCTCGAAGCAAACACCTCGGCAATGTATCTAAAATTTGATAGTTGTATGCATGAGCATGGATATAGTAGGTGTCATTTAGATCATTGTGTTTATTTTAAGAGGTTGGATGATGATAGCTACATTATTTTATGTTTATATTTTGATGATATGCTTGTAGTTGGGTCTAACATGGATCATATTAAGGGGTTGAAATGCCAATTAGCATATGCATTTGCTATGAAGGATTTGGGTACTGAAAAATAAATTCTTTGTATGAAGATTTGCAGAGATAAGAAGAACAAGAAATTGACCTTATCTTAGGCTAATTATATTGAGAAGGTGTTGGAATATTTTTCTATGGAGAATGCTAAAGCTATTAGCACACCTTAACTTAGTCATTTGAAGTTGACTAAGGAGATTGTTGTATTTCCACTTCCCGCAAAAATTCGCATTTTATATTGCCCTTCTCGCCTTCAATATGCCCATAATCAAATAACCGTGGAGATATTAGAATTACCAATGTTTTAAACCTTATAATATATTCTTACGACCTGCGAGTTTTTGGCCATCAGATCAACTGAGATCAGCGAAGGGCACTATCTCTCTATGGCAGAATTGCGCGAGGATTATATCAACGACATCGTGCCCTGGCGACACGTCACGGGGTGGGGTCTAGAATTTGGCTATGTCGCTATCGCATTTTAGCCAAAGAATCTCCATAACAACATAGCAGCTGGTGGAAATATTCATGACGGGCAGGTCACGTTGCCAAAAAAATGTTGTGGCGGTCGGGTAAACTTTGGCGGGCCGGAGAAGATAAATAGCGAGAACTTCAGGCAAAATATTGGGCCCCATTATGTACCTCATCTACCCAGTTGATGGAGCTCGGTGCTATGGCAGCAAATCAGAAGGAAACATGCACTGATAGGGACATGTCATCGGTTGGATGCTATGGCGCTATGGGAATTTAACCTCGATTTTCCCATAGCAACATGGCGCCTGGTCGACATGTGGTCACCCTGTGAGGCCAAGTCGCAAGTTTGCCTGGTGGTGTTTCGCTGGGCCAGTAAGGATACACCATGTGTAACCAGGCTAGAATTTCTGACAGCACAGCTAGCACAGTCGGGTTTAGGATCTCCCCGACAGATCAGGGCTGATCAACGGTAGGCGCCATCTCGCCATGGTGAAGCTGCAAGATTTTTATCATGGAAACATAGCACCCGTGCGCCGCGTGTCCTGGTGGGACCAATTTCATGTAGCCAAGGATTGAATGACTGAAGGACCAATAGGAGGACGCCACATATTAGCGAGCCCTACGCATCAATAGAAATGGAGGGTTACGGGAGGTCAAGTTCTGTGACCGTCAGATTAGAAGAGATCGGTGGCAGGCACCATCTCACCATGGTGAAGCTGCAAGTTTTTTATCATGGTGACGTAGTGCCCATTTACCACGTGTCATTCAAGTGCGGTGTGGATGCTGAGGTGTCACTAGATATGATGGGTCCAAGGTATAGACAGCACAAAGCACGACGAGTCTTCATGATCGTCGGATGGAGATAGATCTATGGCTGGCACTATCTCACCATTGGGAATTGCTCGGACTTTAGCATCAGCGACATAGCGCCCGTGCGCCACGTGTCCTGGCAGGGTTTCATTTCATGCCGCCAGATGTAGTTGGGGTTGGATGACCGATAAACCAACGGACAGATACCATGTATCCGTGAGCTCAATGAATCATGAGAAAAGAAAGGTCGTGAGAAGTCAAATCTGTGACCATCAGATGAGAAAAGATCAACGGTAGGTGCCATGTCACCTTAGTGAAGCTGCAAGATTTTTACCATGGCGACATCATGCCCAATTGACACGTATCGGTGGGGTCAGGTCTTGCTGGCTGCATCACAAAGGTGGCACCGATTCGGATGGGCCCAGTCGCAAGAAAGAGGGTCCACGACGAATCAAAAACGACCACGTGTGTGGAGTCAGAACACAGATATGTCGAGGGGCCAAATTTCTTGATACAACCAGCACATTAAGGGGTGGGTTCTCCACCATCAAATCTACAGAGATCTAGGGTCGGCGCTATCTCGCCATAGAGGAGCTACACGAATTTTACAATGGTGAGTTAGCGCTCGGAGGACACGTGTCCTCATGGGTCTAGTTTTCGACGTGGCAATTAGCTAACGGCCAGCGGTTAGATGGTAAAGGTGGCATGGTTAGTTCGATGAAGGCGGTCAACCGCGGAAGGACTCTCCAGGTGGCAAAACAAAGGATTACGATTGGCCTGCGTGGCCTAGTCGGCATATAAGAAATTAGGTTGACTAATAGGCTAGGTTGATTCATGAACCACGAAGCAGGGATGATCAACGTTATCTTGCAATCTGATCTTCACGATCATTTTTGACCTACCAGGAATGAATGCAAGACATAAGGACACTCCACCCATCCAGTCGATCCATCTACCATGTCAAGGAATGTTGTGGCGCCGTTTCTGTCTTCTCCAGGCTCTTCTCAGAAAGAAATGAGATTTCTTGGTATGCAAGCCAGGATTCAATCAGATCTTCGATTAGATTCTCAAGATGGGAAGTTAATGCCAGTAGGTAAGAAGTGAATGTAATGCGGAAATCTTTAGTTATGCCTAATCTATAAAGGAAATTTTGTGATCTTTTCTCAAGGTCGACTCTTCCTGATTTTCTCTGCTACTGCTTGTAGACTTGCAGTGTAAAATCCCTTTGTCTCTAAGCCATGTAATATCCTATATCATCTCTTTCAGCCATCAGTGTGCATGTGCATCACCTTGCCTCCCATTGGTGTATTGTTGAGATCAGTGGTCTGCATACTGTATCTATCTTTGGCCTATTGGATAATACACAAGTGAAATCTCCTTTTCCTGGTGTCATTCAGTTGGTTTTCTGATCTGTATGTGATTATTGATTGATATAAGTCTGGACGTGTATAACTTTTGTATGTGACCCTGGTTTTGTAGTGTATATATGGGCAGGAATGAGTCTGAACACTCTATTTTGGTGCATCACTGCCTTAGATTAGACTAGGTAGATTTTCTTTAACGCTCTCTTTCTCCCTTTCCCTTCTGAGAATAGATAGGTGCACCCTGATAGTAAGACGAAGTTGGCCTTCTCTGGAGACACAACCTCGTAGTTCAAGTCCCATAGCTTGGAGGTTCTTTCCATGTTTCACTAGGTTATCCTCGCGCATAGGCCTTGGACAAGGGTGCAAACCTAAGTGACAACAGTTTTTGGCACGCCCAATGGGACTCATATCAGAAGATTTCATGCCTACTGGTGTCAATAGAAGAAAGAGTTTCTAAGATTAATGCTGAAGAAGTAGTGCTGGCTTTAGTATTCAAGCCTTCAAGAGGCTGATTCATCAAGTACTTGGCGACTCTGAACATCAACAAATTTGGTTTCAGGCCAAAGTTGCAGAAATTCATGCCCAAAGCTGAAACAAGGGCATCTTCTAGAGGTATTTTTCAATATCAAGAACTCTCACTTTCAAGTCCTAGAAGAAGGAGGTCTAGAGCTTCATTATCACCAGTTAGAGGTGGAATAACAGTTAATATACCTATAAGATCTGTCTCTACTCCTCCTACTGTCCGAACTCAGCATAGATTGCCATCAGCACTCATCAATAGAACACTTGCTTATATGGCACACCCTCGAGTTCATGCTTTTGCCACCTTTAATGGTGGAAGTCCTCTATTGTTAGCCCAAAGACATGATATACTAGTAGCTGCACTAAAAAGCATACCTAATTTTACTGGTGAAACTTCTATTTCCCCCCTAGAGCATATCCAAGAGGTAGCGAATGTCTACAATATTCATGGTATTACAGAAGATGATGTTTCCGTCAGACTTCTAGCCTCATCTTTAAAAGGAAAAGCATTGCAGTGGTATAGAGGCTTAGCTCATGGTTCCATAACTGATTGGGATGGACTAGGAGCAGGATTATGCAAACATTTTGAGGATAAGAGTGACCATTTGTCACTACTAGAGCAGCTAACTACAATAAAAAGAGTCCCCCATGAATGTATGACTGATTTTAATTATAGATTCCAAAAGACATGGGATAGAATACCTACTATAGTGAAACCTACCCCTAGTAATGCCTTCTTGCATTACCTTAGAGCTTTTAACAGTGATATTGCCACTACAATCCAAACTATGGGAGGAGATACATTACCTAATTCTTATGAGATAGCCATAAAAGCTGAGAACATTCTAATACAAGGAGGAAAGTTGGCTCCAAGGCCTCCTATGCCTTTCTTTCCTAATGCTCCCAACCACCAACCAGCGATAGCCCCTCTTCCTACGTCACAAGCCCTTACTCCAGTTCCCCAAGCTTCCACATCCTCAAATGGAATAGATGAACTCAAGGAAATGCTCCAAGGTCTAGTGCTGAGCACAGACAAAAAAGAGAAGACCCTGGATAAAAAATTACAAGAGCAGGGGAGGGAGTTGAAGGACCAAGGGAAGAGACTAGAGGATAGTTTTTCTCTAATACAAAAGATGAGTAACAAGGTGGTGGCCTTAGAAAGGCAGCAGGCCCAAGGTGGCAAGCCTCCCCAATTGCAATATTAGGCTCCAAGTGGTGGTAGGCCTCCTAATTAGTGGAATAGCTCTTTTGATCAGAATAGGCAGAATAGTCATGCTTCTGCTTCAAGCTCAAATTAGAACAGAGCTATAGTCCCTCAAAATAACTTGGCCCAAGACCAAGATTTTTGTCCCTCATGTAACTATTCTTATACCTAATTCCTATGTTAGAAAGTAGAGTCTTATTTGGCCCTAATTGTCCAGGAGTCCACAGTAAAGCAATTACACAAGGAAGATCATCCCAAGGAGGCCTCATATGTTCAGAGGCAGGGTGATTTCTCTTTTATGAATCACCAGATGGAGGAGCATTGTAATGTAAACCAGGATTCCGTTGCTCATAACACAAGAAGCAAGAAGAGAGCTATGGAACATGCTACTCCTCCTTCTCCTAAGCAGGCCTCAACTTCAAGTGTTATACCTAACACACAAACAGAAAATGAGTAGACAAACACTTCGTAACAGCAAAAGCAAGGTCCAAGAAATGAGGATGCAAGTGATCCTTTTGTTGCCCCATCTCAACCTCTTATAAGTGCAGCCCCCAAAGTGTCTACCAAAATTCCTAGCACACCATTGAGTGTGGTAGAGAAAATGAAGAAGACCAATGTAAACATTTCCATGTGAGATGTTGTTGCTACCATACCAATGCAGAGGAAGATGCTGCAGCAAGAATTGGAAAGGATTGAGCCCAAGGATCAGTCATCTACCATGGAGAGTACCACTAGTTTAGTACAACCAGCAGGAGATGTGGAGACAAATAAAAAGGTTAGACCTCCTCCATTTTATGTTTCTCTGATTATAGGGGGAAAATTAGTCCATAATTGCATGATAGATTCGGGGGCTAGTAGCTCAGTAATGCCTAGGTGTGTTGCTGATGCTTTAGGGATGAAATATGAGCCCATTGTTAGGGATGTGTTACAACTAGATGGGAGTACTGTCAAAACCGTAGGCATACTTAGAAGTGTGGAAATGTCCCTACATGCATTCCCTAGTTGTACTGTGATTCAAGACATATCTGTTACTGAGGTTAAGCCCTATTTTGCCATCTGTCTTTCAAGAGACTTCACTGCTCAAATTGGTGTATTCATATCTTCTGATTGGTCTTACATGTCATTTAAGACCAGATATGGGGCCAAAGCTTCAATAAGAGTAGAACCTCAAGCCCTTCATCACACTGAACCCTACACTCCCAACTTCATCAATATGAATTGCCCTATCCTGGAGGTGGACGAAAATAACATAGTAAACGAGCCTGTCACTTCCATAGAAGAGATTCATGATTTCTTCTTAGATGAGTGGGCAAATACATGTTAATTTGAGCCTATGTTGGAAACCCTTGAGACAAGCCTTAGTACATATTGCATAATAGAGAAAGAGGTTCAAGTTCCTGACCTTGTTAGGACTAATGACGACATAAATGGAGTATGGAGTATGTACTTTGATGGCTCAAGGAATAGAAATGGATCAAGGCCTGGTGTTATGTTGATCTCTCCTGCACAAATTATATACAACTTCTCTCTTTTAGATTCCAATTCAGTTGTACCAATAATGTGGCCGAGTATGAATCCTTGATCCAAGGTCTCCTACTTGCCCAAAAGAGGGGAATTCAAGCCTTGAAAGTATATGGGGATAGCGAGTTGGTAGTGAACCAAGTGAGAAATCAGAATATCACCAAAAATGGCTTGCTCAATTCTTATAAACACAGAGTCTGGGATTTTCTTGAGGGTTTCCAAGCATTTAATATTCAAAGCATTCCTAGGAAAGAAAATAAATATGCTGATAGACTTGCAGCAGTGGGTGCATCTTATGATGTGCCAAGGAATCTCGAGGAAGAAAAGAAACAACAAGTAAAGGTAGTGGTAAGGCCCGCTGTTCCTGATAATAATACTCATTGGCAAGTGTTTGAGTCCGATGAGAAAATTGTGAGCTTCTTGCAGAATGAAGCAAAATTTTCAGAGAGAAATCAGTCAAGACTACAAGATCAATATGGTGATCAGATCATTCATCTTAGTTCCAACAAGCTGCCCAAGGGTCTCATCACCTTGGAGAGTGTCTTTAATCCTGATGATCAATCAAGGGATAAAGGAATGAATCTAGCTGTAGAAAAGGATGACCATGCCCCAGTTACTATTGCTGATGGAAAATCTCTTAACATGGGGAAGGTATGTTCTGAAGCTGAGCAAGAAAATTTCATTCATCTATGTCAAGAATTTAGTGATGTATTTGCTTGGACATATGATGATTTAAAAGGGTTTGACCCTAGGTTGTTTTAGCATACCATAGATTTAGCTGATAGGGTCAAACCAGTAAGGCAAAAATAGAGGCCAGTGAATCCCAAGATTGAACCTTTAATGAGGAAGGAACTATCCAAACTGACTGAGGCTAACATAATTTTTCCTATCAAACACTCATCATGGGTAGCTAAACTTGTCCCTGTAAGGGAGAAGAATGGAGAAATTAGATTGTGTGTGGACTTTAGGGATCTTAATCAGGCTTCCCTTAAAGATCACCATCCTCTTCCTTCTATGGAGAAAATTCTGTCCAAGGTCAGTGGGTCAAGGAGATTCTCTTTTCTTGATGGGTTTTCTGGTTATAACCAAGTGCTAGTTAAAGAGTCTGATAGATACAAGACAGTGTTTACTACTAAATGGGGCACCTATTCTTATTACAAAATGCCATTTGGATTAACAAATGTAGGTGCCACATTCCAAAAGGAAATGGAGGTAGCTTTCAGAAGATTAATTGACAAGTTTGTCTTAGTATACCTTGATGATATAACTGTGTATTCCAAGAATGTGGAAGATCATCTTGATCATTTGAGACAGGTATTTCTAAGATGTAGAGAGTTTGGGGTATCTCTCAACCCAGCCAAATGTGTCTTTGCTACAAACCAGGGAAAACTATTGGGACACATTGTATCTAAGGATGGATTGACCATTGATCCAGAAAGAACAAAAGAAATACTTGCCCTTCCTCTCCCTAAACACAAGAAAGGGCTGCAAAGTTTCCTTGGTAGGATAAATTTTGTAAGAAGGTTTATTCCTAATCTTGCTACCATGGTGAAACCCCTTACAGGCATGCTCAAGAAAGATATGGTCTTCTCATGGACCAAGGAGGGGAAGAAGAGTTTTGAAAAGATCAAGGCAGCCATAGCATCGGCCCCTACCCTCATGAACCCAAATTTTGAGAAAGACTTCATCCTCTATACTTTAGGTGGTGAGTCAAGTATTTTTGCTGTCTTGACTCAAACAAATGACAAGAATGAGGAGCAGCCCATAGCCTTCTTTAGTGAAGGGCTCAAGGAATACGAGGATAAGTATATCTTTGTTGAGAAGCAAGCCCTTGTAGTCATTAGAGCCTTGAAGAAGTTCAGACACCTCTTATCCCATAATAAGATCCATTTGTTGGTGCCCCATGCAAGTGTAAAAGACTTCCTGTTAAACAAAGATATGAGTGAGAAGAGAGCTAGATGGATCACTAGTGTAATGGAATATGATGTTGAGATTCACATTACCAAATTGGTAAGAGGGAGAGGATTATGCAAAGAGATGTTATCAGACCAAGATTCAGATGAAGAAGCTGCTATGGTAATTACAGAGCAGCAGGGGGAAAGAAATGTTAGTGCCCCAAAGAGTTAGATGGATGACATGAAGAACTTTCTATCAGGAGATGGGTACCCTCAGGGATTGGACAAAACTAAAAGGAGACAATATAGACTGCAATCCATTCCCTATGTTTTGATTGAAGATATCCTATTCAGAAAGGATTTTAATGGGACCTTGTTGAGATGTATTGAAGAGGATCAGGTTGAGAGGATGATTAAGGAACTTCATGATGGCCCTGATGGTGGCCACTTCTCTACAAGAACAACCGCCATGAAGATCATGAGGGCTAGATAGTATTGGCCATCTCTATTTTATGATTGTTACAGGTATGTGAGGAAATGTGAGAAATGTGCTTTTTTCTTAGGCAAACAGAGACTTGCAACTCTTCCTCTTCATCCTATTCAGGTGGATCAGCCCTTCAGTTAGTGGGGGTTGGATTTTATAGGCCCCATTAATCCTCCATCTAGTGCAGGTCATAAATGGATCTTGGCTGCTACTGATTATTTCACTAGGTGGACAGAGGTAGTTGCCTTGAAGGATGCCACAAAGCCATCAGTTGTTGAATTCCTTGATGGAATTGTATCTAGATTTGGTGCTCCTTCTACTATCATCTCAGATAATGCCAAGTCTTTTGTTGGAACCCAGATTTGTGCATGGGCCATGAATCACAATATCTACCTGAGCATATCATCGAACTACTATCCTCAAGGTAATGGTTTGGATGAATCTTCCAACAAGAATCTGATTAGAATTATGAAGAGGACAATAGAAGACAATCAGAGGGCCTGACACAAGAAATTAAGGACTGCTCTGTGGGCTGATAGGATAACACCCAAGAGATCTATTAGGAATTCACCTTTTGTGCTAGTATATGGTAGGGAAGCTAGACTCCCCATCTCATTGGAGTTCCCATCCTTGGAGTTAGCTCATCAGTTGGAACTAGTTGAAGATGATGCCATGTCAGTAAGAATGGCATAACTAATTGAGTTGGAAGAAAAGAGAAACAAAGCCATGAAAACTCTAGAGATTCATCAACAGTAGATGAAGAAGAATTTTGATAAGAAGACAAGGGCCAAAATCTTCAGAGAGGGGGATCTAGTCCTCAAATGGGACTCAGACAGAGAAAAACTAGGAAGACATTCCAAATTTGATGCACTATGGAGCGGCCCTTATCTGATTTCTAGTCACAAACAGGCAAATGCATTCCAACTGAGCAGACCTAACGGTGAAACTCTGCCCATTCCAGTTAATGGGATCTATCTGAAGCCCTATTTCTGAAGGGTTATGAGTCCATGTACATAGTTAATCTAGTTGCTTCCTGTTTGTTTCTATTTTGCAATAAGTGCACGTGCACATGGCTCTCTTCTTGAGTCGCCGATTTCCAAAGTTTTGACATATCTCAAGCTACTGAGGAGGTTCTGTTTTTTGTTTCCAATCATTGAAGTAGAGCTAGAACCTTAAAGGTTTTCAATGTTGTGATTTCCTCTTTAAGGTTTAGGGTTTCTTGCAGTTCTCAGGTTCGTACCTTTCAGACCCATTTCTTGACTCCATAGCCCAATGGATTTTTTGCAGGCACTAGTCTTATGCATTGAGCGGGCTCATGCCCCCTATGAGTTACGAGAAATGTTGTATTTCCACTTCTTGCCAAAATTCACATTTTATATTTCCCTTCCCACCTTTGATATGCCCATATTCAAATACCTGTGGAGGTATTAGAATTACCAATTTTTTAAACCTTATAATATATTCTTACGACCCTCGAGTTTCTGGCCATCAGATCAACTGAGATCAGCGAAGGGCACTATCTCTCTATGGTGGAATTGCGCGAGGATTATATCAATGACATCGCACCCTAGGGACATGTCACGGGGTGGGGTCCAAAATTTGGCTATGTCACTATCGCGTTTTAGTTGGAGAATCTCCATAATGACATAGCGCCCAGCGAAAATATTCACAGCGGGCAGGTCACGTTGTCGAAAAAATGTTGCAGCGGTCGGGTAAAGTTTGGTGGGCTGGAGAAGATAAACAGTGAGAACTTCAGGTAAAATATTGGGCCCCATTATGTACCTCATCTGCCTAGTTGACAGAGCCTGGTGCCACGACAGCGAATCAGAAGGAAACACGCATAGATAGGGACATGTCATCGGTTGGGTGGTATGGTGCTATGGGAATTTAACCTCGATTTTCCCATAGTGACATGGTGCTTGGTCGACACATGGTCACCCTGTGAGGCCAAGTCGCAAGTTTTCCTAGTGGTGTTTCGCTGGGCCAGTAAGGAACCACCACGTGTAACTAGGCTAGAATTTTTGACAGCACAGCTAGCATAGCCGGGTTTAGGATCTCCCCAATAGATCAAGGCCGATTGACGGCAGGCACCATCTCGCCATGGTGAAGCTGTAGGATTTTTATCATGGCAACATAGCACCCTTGTGCTGCATGTCCTGGTGGGACCAATTTCATGCAGCCAAGGATTGAACGATTGATGAACCAATAGGAGGATGCCATGTATTAGCAGGCCCGGCGAATCAATAGAAATGGAGGGTTACGGGAGGTCAAGTTCTGTGACCATCAGATTAGAAGAGATCAGCGACAGGCGCCATCTCGCCATGGTGAAGCTACGAGTTTTTTATCATGATGACATAGTGCCCATTTACCACGTGTCATTCAGGTGCGGTGTGGATGCTGAGGTGTCACCAGATACGATGGGTTTAGGGTATAGACAACACAAAGCACGACGAGTCTTCATGATCATCGGATGGAGACAGATCTATGGCTGGCGCTATCTCGCCATCGGGAACTACTCAGACTTTAGCATCAGCGACATAGTGCCTGTGCACCACGTGTCCTGGCGGGGTTGCATTTCATGCTGCAAGATGCAATTGGGGTTGGATGATAGACAAACCAATGGATAGATGCCACGTATCTGAGAGCCTGACAAATCACGAGAAAAGGAAGGTTGCCAAAAGTTAGATCTGTGACTGTGTGATGAGAAAAGATCAACGGTAGGCGCCATGTCGCCTTAGTGAAGCTGCAAGATTTTTACCATGGCAACATCGTGCCCAATTGATGTGTATCGGTGGGGTCAGGTCTCACCGGATGCATCATGATTGTGGCACCTATTCAGATGGGCCCAGTCACAGGAAAGAGGGTCCACAGTGAATTAGAAACAACCACGTGTGCCGGGTCAGAAAACAGATATGTCGAGGGGCCAAATTTCTTGATACGACCAGTGCATTAAGGGGTGGGTTCTCCACCATCAGATCTACAGAGATCTAGGGTCGATGCTATCTCGCCATAAAGGAGCTACGCAAATTTTACAATGGTGAGTTAGCGCTTGGAGGATACGTGTCCTCGCAGGTCTAGTTTTGGACATGGTAGTTAGCTAACGGCCAGCGGTTAGATGGTAAAGGTGGTGCGGTTAGTTTGATGAAGGCAGTCAATCGCGGAAGGACTCTCCAGGTGGCAAAAAAAATGATTACGATTGGCCCGCGTGGCCTAGTCGGCATATAAGAAACTGGGTCGACTGATAGGCTAGGTTGATTCATGAACCACGAAGCAGGGATGATCAATGTTATCTTGCGATCTGATCTTCGCGATCATTTCCAACCTACCAGGAATGAATGCAAGACATAAGGACACTCCACCCATCCAGTCGATCCATCTACCATGTTAGGGAATGTTGTGGTGCCATTTCTGTCTTCTCCAGGCTCTTCTCAGAAAGAAGTGAGATTTCTTGGTATGCAAGCCAGGATTCAATCAGATCTTTGATTGGATTCTCAAGATGGGAAGTTAATGCCAGTAGGTAAGAAGTGAATGTAACGCGGAAATCTTTAGTTATGCCTGATCTATAAAGGCAATTTTGTGATCTGTTCTCAAGGTCGACTCTTCCTGATTTTCTCTACTACTGCTTGCAGACTTGTAGTGTAAAATCCCTTTGTCTCTGAGCCATGTAATATCTTGTATCATCTCTTTCAACCATCAGTGTGCATGTGCATCACCTTGCCTCCCATTGGTGTATTGTTGAGATCAGTGGTCTACATACTGTATCTATCTTTGGCCTATTGGATAATACACAAGTGAAATCTCCTTTTCTTGGTGTCATTCAGTTGGTTTTTTGATCTATATGTGATTATTGATCGATATAAGTCTGGACGTGTATGACTTTTGTATGTTACCCTAGTTTTGTAGTGTATATATGGGCAAGAATGAGTCTGAACACTCTTTTTTGGTGCATCATCACCTTAGATTAGACTAGGTAGATTTGCTTTAACGCTCTCTTTCTCCCTTTCCCTTCTAAGAATAGATAGGTGCGCCCCGACAGTAAGAGGAAGCCAGCCTTCTCTGGAGACTCAACCTCGTAGTTCAAGTCCCACAGCTTGGAGGTTGTTTCCATGTTTCACTAGGTTGTCCTCGCACATAGGCCTTGGACAAGGGTGCAAACCTAAGTGACAACAGAGATGTTTCTAAAGACACAAGTAGAGGAGGATAAGATGTCCAAGGTACCTTATGCTTCAACTGTATTATGCTTGATGTATGTTATGGTATGTACAAGGCTAGATATTGCACATGAAGTGGGAGTCATTAGTAGGTATATGATTTATACAGCAATTGAGCAATGGAATGCAGTCAAATGGATTCTCATATATTTGAGAGGAACATCCAATAAGTGTTTACACTTTGGGAGCTCTACTACTACTTTACAGGGTTATGTTGACTCAAATTTGGTAGAAGATGTTGATATTGGGTAGAGTACTATAGGTTATGTATTTATTGTTAATGGGGTAGTAGTGTGTTGGGTTTCTAGGTTACAGAAGGTTAATGCTTTATCTACTATAGAAGTTGAGTATATTGCTACTACAGAAGTAGCCAAGGAGATGATATGGATTCAATTCTTCTTGGAAGAATTGGGACACCCTTAGAGGGATAATTATGGGTAAAAGTACAAAGTTGTGTTGCCTTTCAGGAAGACTTTTTAGAATGACTGAATTTGAGTATTTCTATCAAAAAAACATTTTTTCTTGAACATATGATCTAGATAAATTCATTCTAGCTAAGTTATATATGATCTCACACTTTTCTAATTTGAAATGTCTATTAAATGCATGTTTTAAACTAGTTTGCATCCAATTACTAAAGAAATAAAATTATTTCAGAAAACTTACATTTAATTAACTCTTATTATTTTTATGATATTTTTTAGCAACATATAAATACCATTTTATAGGGTTGAAAGTCAAGAATTTTCTCATATAGAATTTATAGTATTTTAATTAGATATAATATATTGTAATTAAAAAATTCTATAAGCATGTATTTTAATAGTTGAAAATATGTCAATTTTGAGAAAGAAAAAAATATTAAATCATAAAAAAAAAAATTATAAGTTATATGATGTTCTAGAGGAGCAAGTCCTCTTTTATAATGTATAATTTGTCTTCTAGTTAAAATAGATTTGTTTTGAAAAATGTGGTGGGATATGAAACCTATTGATTTCATGTGAGTTGAAATTTGAATCTTATAAAAAAGGAAATATAGGTCTAAAGTCAATTTTTATTTTTGATCATTCTAGCTATATATATTATCTATAATATAGTCTAAGTTCAAATGAAAATAAGTTTATTTCCATATAGTTTTGTGGTGGGAACTAAACCACTAGTTTTCAACATTTTTTAGCAACTAAAAAATTATCTATAAAAAGTAGTAAAATATATCAATTCTTATTCCAAATAATTTTTTAAAATTATTATCCTAAACTTCATCCATTTCTATAGATTTCATTAGTTTACTTCATTGTCAAATTTTAAATAATAATATCAGTCTTATGTCATTAAAGGTAAATAGTCATACTTCTATTAGCCTTTTCCTTTACAAAAGGGTGATACAAGTTTGTGCTTTTACCCTTATTTGTTTATATATAGTTAGAGTGACATTAATCTTACACAAAATTCTACTATACATTCCAAGACAAAACACATGCAATTGTAGTACCATCTCATTCTGTTAGTTTTGGATGATGGACAGTTAAGGCTAGATAAGATACATACAGATGAAAATCTAACAAATATGTTTACAAAGGTAGTGACAAGAGATAAGCTAAACTCCTCTTCAGCTTCAACTACTCTTCTTGACTAAACTGGAATAAAAGAACAACAATGTCCAAGGTGGTTTGATCTAATCAGTGCCCCATGTAGTAGCGATATTACTACAAGATTAGTCTCCAAGTGGGAGATTGTTGTCTAGTGTGGAGTCTGACCAGTCCTCAAGTGGAAGATTATTAGTTTGGGGTGACTAATCAGGGAACTAGTGTACATACTTCATAAATTCTTTAGGGTTCCTAGAATTTCTCTAAACTCCAAAGAATTTATGAAGTATGTACAGTACTTTCCTAATTAGTCACCATAAAAAATAAGAGACCTTAGAGTTCCTTGTTGAGGTCCAAAAACTTGAGAGAAGGGAGCTTTCACATCTTTGAGCTTGTAGATCAATAGCTGATGTTTCTAAAAGGTTGTAATAATAACCAATTAGAGCAACAGTTCAAGATTTATGGCCTTCTAAAGTTGAGCTACCAAAGTTTCTAAAATAATTTGTTAAAGATGTATTTAGAAAACTCTATATTTATTGTTAGGGTCTATCAACCCTAGGTAATAAGTTTGAGAATCTAGAACCTTCTCAAGTAGCATAAAATTGGCTATTTAAGAAAGGATGGAATATTGTCTAGGATAGCTCTAGGTGATAGTTTGTAGCTTTTCTTTTAGATTACTACAATGAAGGTGCCCATGTGAGTTAGCATATTGTACTTGTGAATTCTATAATTCCATATTTGTGATAGAAATAAGAAGTCCATATTTTGTTCTCTCATTTGTTGTTGTTTCTTTGTTTCTATTATGAGTTATGGTTTTAAAAGGAGCACCCTTCATTAAGTGGTATCAAAGATAGAGGTCTTGAGTGTGTTGACAAATCATCGACTATGAGGAAGTTTACACTGGGACCACAATTTAGGTTGAGCATGTAGACAGATCGTCGATTGTCAGGCAGTGTTGAAATGTCCCTTTTCTTATTTTACATAATATTTCAAGCCTCAAATCAGATCTTTAAAATCAAACAACTAATATTCCAAAGATCCTCAAAATTTCTCAAGAAACCCCAAATCGGGTATGCTAAAAATAGTGCTAAAAGCTTCACAACTTCACAAATTATTAATAAAACTGAAAATGGAAATTTTTACAAAAATTTCAGCAGGATAACAGCCTACAAATTGACATTTCTAGATCCATATAGGCTTTACATAATATCTCAAAAATGTAGGACAAAAACTATGCTCATCGGCCTCCCGAAATAGCACAAAATATGCTCGAAAACACCACAAAAATACTAATAATCTATCTCAAAAGTTTAATCACATCCCAATACATATATTCAGCTCTATTTTAACATTTAAAAGTTTGATATACAGCATCAACCCAAACTGATATGAAATACTCAACTAAAAACACCAAACTCATACAAAAAACACACCCAAAAACCCACAAATCTGCACTGTTCAGCACAAAGGAAAACTCTGTATGTGCATGCACATGGAATGGCTTCAAAATCCCAATCTTAACCTTCCTAAAAACCTAAAAACTCCCATTCTTGGGTCTCCTTCTCCACAGGTTTGGCAGCCTCTGAAGAACAACAAAGAAATGAGCAAAAATCAAGTTCTGGAATGAGCCCAAAATGCCTCCAAACCCCTTAAAGAGGGTATAACCCTAACTCACATCCAAGAGGGGTTAATAAAATATAATTAAATAATAATTTTTATTTATTAGTCCATTGGTTTCCAAATATTAGCCCCTTTTGCCGAAACTTCACCTTTTTGGAGCTTGCCTGCCTTAACAAAGTTTATTAGTTTTTAATTATTTGAAAAGGGGACATGACAAGTCCTCCCCTCCCAAATATTGCTTGTCCTCAAGCAATGAAGGATGGAATTCTCAAGAATATGTGCTCCCTCTCAAGTTGCATCCTCTAGGGGTAATCCTTTCCATTTGACCAAATGCTCTATGACGCTCCTGTTTCTCAATCTTTTCTCTCTTGTATCCAAAATCTCTTCTGGTATCAAAACTAATTTCCCTTCATCATCAAGAGGTGGTAATTTTGTAGATACTATGGTTTTTTGTCCTAGAACCTTCTTTAGGCAAGCAAAATTGAAAATATTATGTATTTTTCTATTTGGTGGGAGCTCCAATTCATTAGCTACCTCTCCTACCTTCTTGATGATTTTATAAGGCCCATAGAACCTTGGCTTGAGTTTCTCTGCCCCACTCCTCTTCAAGGTGCTTTGCTTATATGGCTGCAACCTAAAAAATACCAAATCTCCCACCTCAAAAGATCTTTCAATCCTTTTCCTTTCAGCATATATCTTTTGTTTGTTCTGTGCATGTTGTAGGTTATCCTTGAGGGACCTTATTATGTCTTGGCTTTGCTTGATGAAATCACTTGCTGTGGGTACTCTGCTATCGAAAAGTATTAGATCAACAAAGGAAAGGGCATCATAACCATAAAGAGCATGAAAAGGAGGCATACCAATAGACATATGATGAGATGTATTGTAACAATACTCCCCTAGGTGTAACCATTTCACCCAAGCATGTTCTTGATTTGAAACATAGTTCCTCAAATATCCCTCTATCCATTTATTAACTATCTCTGTTTGTCCATCTGTTTGAGGGTGATAGCTAGTACTAGGAGTGAGTTCAGTTCCTGCCAAATGAAAGAGCTCCTTCCAAAAAGAGCTGAGGAATCTACTATCCTGATCACTAACAATGTTTCTAGGCAAACCATGTAATCTAAAAATTTCCTTGAAGAATAATTCGGCCACTTGTGATGCCTTGAAATCAGATGTGATAGGAAAGAAATATGCATACTTAGTCTATCTACCACCACATATATGCAATCCTTACCTTGAACCTTGGGCAACCTAGTGATGAAGTCCATGGAAATACTTTCCCATTTTTGTTCAGGAATAGGAAGTGGCTGTAACAACCCTATAGGAAAATTTTGCTCACTCTTGCTTTGTTGGCATACCATACATTCCTTAATGTGTTTAAGGACATCCTCCTTCATACCCTTCCATGAAAACCGCTCTCGAATTTTCCTGTTTTTCTTGAAGTATCCCTGATGACCAGCCAAAGGTGTGTCATGAAAGGCCCTCAATATCCTCTCCTTAGTTTTTGACCCTGGCACTAGGAAGATCCTGTTCTTGTAATAAATCAATTCATCAGCAACCTTGTACCTATTATCATCCACTAACTTATCCAAAATCTTTGTGGCAAAGGAATCTTTAGCATACTCTAAAATTATGGAGACTTTCCAATCAGCAGAGATAGATGATAAGGAACACAAAGTGGGCTTTCTTGAGAGAGCATCAGCAACCACATTATTCTTTCCTTTCATGTTTTCAATATCAAAATCATAAGAATGTAATTTTCTTACCCATTTTTTTTGACAATCATTCAAATCCCTTTGGTTCAAGAAGAACCTGAGGCTATTATGGTCTGTCTTTACAATGAATCTCCCACATACCAAATATTGTCTAAACTTATGAAGTGCATGCATGATTGCCAACATTTCCTTATCATAGATGGAGTAACCTTTCTTTGATTGATTTAATTTTCTACTCTCAAATGCTATTGGATGTCCCCTTTGAGTTAGGACAGCCCCTATACCTTCTCCAGAAGCATCACATTCAACAACAAAAGGTAAAGAGAAATCTTGAATTGCAAGCTAAGCAAGCTAAGAAAATCCCTTGGCAAATCTCCTATAGTAGCTACACAACCCAAAGAAACCTCTCAACTGTGTAAGATTAGTGGGTGGAGGCCAATCCAAAATTGCCTAGATATTTTGTTGATCAACCTGTACTCCTTTAGAACTTATAATATGTCCCAAATATAGGATCTCTATTGAACCAAAATCACATTTAGATAGCTTAGCATAGAAGGATTGCTGCTCCAAGATTCCCAAAATAGTGTCTATGTGCTTTAGATGCTCTTCCCATGTTTTACTGTATATCAAGATATCATCAAAAAATACCAAAACAAATTTTCGAAGATGCTGGCTGAATACCTTATTCATACAAGATTGGAATGTTGCAGGTGCATTAGTGAGTCCAAATGGCATAACAAGAAATTCAAAGTGCCCGTAGTGACATCTGAAAGCAGTCTTTTCCATATCTTCACTCCTCATTCGGATTTGATGGTACCCTGATCTTAAGTCAACTTTTGAGAAGTATACAACACCATGTAACTCATCAATGAGTTCATCTATGTGTGGTATAGGATACCTATTTTTTATGGTCTTCTTTTTTAGAGCCCTGTAGTCTATACACATTCTCATTGTACCATCTTTTTTCTTGACAAGTACCACAGATGATGCAAATGGACTAGAGCTAGGCCTTATGAATCCCATGTCCAGGAGTTCTTTAATAGTTTTTTCAATTTCTTCCTTATAACCTCTTGGATGGTGGTATGGGGTTGTTATAACTGGTTTGGCACCCTGTTCTAACTCTATAACATGCTCAAAACCTCTATCTGGTGGTAATCCTAGAGGCAAATCATTGAAAACTATACTATGCTTATCAAGAATATTTTGAATTTCAAAATTGAAATTACCTTGATTCTTTGGAGAGCTTGTTGGTTGGATTATGACTCCTACTGCCCATGTTACTTGTCCTCTTCAAAAAGTCCTCTCCATCCTCTTTGCAGAGATCGCCTTAGGTGCTCCATTCGATAAACCTCTCAATATGACTTCTTTCCCATTGGAATGAAATTTAAACTCCATAGTTTGATGGTTCATGTAATAGCCTCCAATAGAGTGCATCCATTGAACACCCAATACAAGATCTGTCTCCCCAATACCAACCACATAGAAGTCATCACATAACTCATAATCTCCTAAGGTCATCTTGAATTGTTTCACCACCCGTGTGCAAGACATAGTGAATCCATCAGCTACCGTAACATTGAATCCCTCAAAATCTTCTGCTTTAAGCCCTCTTTTCATGACAAATCCCTCATCAATAAAATTGTGAGTTGCCCCACTATCAAGAAGAACTGTCAACCTTTTCCCTACTAGTACCCCTCGAATTCGAAAGGGATGGTATCTTGGGACTCCCAATAATGTTGCTAAAGTGCCATCCTTGCTGATTTCTTTTTCTTTCTCTTCTTCTACCTCCTCCTTAGTATCATGAAATTCCTCATGCTCATCTGAATGAGATTCTGAAGCAACTTCAATATAGTGCACTTGACCTTTCCCCAAACATCTGTGTCTTGGAGCCCATGGTTCTCTACAAGTAAAACAAAGCTTTTTCCTTCGTAATTCACTCTTAGTCTCTTCATCTACCTTCTTTTTTGCCACATTTATCACATCTTTTGGTGGTAGTGTTGGGAAAGTTTTTTTTCTGAAAATTTCCCTTATGTTGCCAAAGATTTGGGGGTTTTTGATTAGTGATTGATTTCATAGGCATGCAAGTTTCAAGTTGCAAGCTTCTTTTGATAGCTTCCTATAAGGTTGAGGGTGAGAAAGCCTTAACCAAACCCTTAACAGAATCTTCTAAACCATCAAGAAAAAGATAAACAATCCTCTTTTCACTCATATCAGGTACCATAATAGCCACTTTTTGAAACTCTTCTATATACTCATTAACTGATTTGGTTTGCTTCAACTTTGACAATTCTTTAAAGTACTCTTCATCATCCTTGAGGTCAAATCTATCTATCACTCTTTGACTGAAATCATCAAATGTAGTTACCTGATCATGACCTTGAGTAGTCATTCCATGATACCACCAATCATAGGCTGCATCTTCCAAGTGTAGACTTGCAAATTGAGCAGCATCACTCTCCTTCATGGGGTTAAGTGTGAAGAAAGTCTGTAATTTTTGTAGCCATGCTCTAGCTAAAATTTTGTTTTTTCCATCAAAAGTAGGTGCTGTAAACTTGCTTATTTTATTTTTGAGCTCTCTTCCACTTATGTCATGCTCCCTCTTATTCTCTTTCTTGGGCATCAAAGTGTTCATCATATCCACATATTCTCTAAAAGGAACTGAACTACGAAAGTCATCATCTAAGCCATTATAAGTAGCTCTTAATGCAATCAAGTTACCTATAACCTCTTCCATGGGATTAATGGCCGGATTTGGTACTAGTGGCTCATCTGTAGGCAAGAAAATAGTTTTGGTTGATTTAGATGGTGTGGATTTCAGATTTCTTGGCTCCTCTAAAGTGCTCCCTTTCTCATTAATAGATGCAACTCCTTGTAGTTTTTCTGTCAATATTCGCAAAGCCTCTCTGGCTTTTGCTAAACTATCCGCTATTTGTTTTTGAGTATTTTGGATCTCTTAGAAAAATTTCTTTGCCATCTCATCTGGATCAACCATACTTTTCCCTTCCTTGGATTTTGTACTTTTACTTTCAACTGGAGGTTTGATCAAAATTTCTTTATTCTTTTCTCACTGCAAATATCTTTTTTCTCTTTCACTTAGTTGCATGCGACCATAGAATATGACATGAAAGATCTAGGTAGTTGTCAAAACTAACATGCAAGATCTGGGTAGTTGTCAAAACTTACATGCAAGTTCTGGGTAGTTGTTAAAACTGACATGCAAACTTCTACAAACCCTCAGGCTGGCAAGATCATGGATTTGATACCACTAAAATGTCCCTTTTCTAATTTTACATGATATTTCAAGCCTCAAATAAGATCTTTAAAATCAAACAACTAATATTCCAAAGATCCACCAAATTTCTCAAGAAACCCCAAATTGGGTATGCTGAAAATAGTGCCAAAAGCTTCACAACTTCACAAATTATTAATAAAACTGAAAATGAACATTTTTACATAAATTTCAGCAGCATAAAAGCCTACAAATTGATATTTCCAGATCCATATAGCCTTTACACAACAGCTCAAAAATGTAGGACAAAAACTATGCTCATCGGGCTCCCGAAATAGCACAAAATATGCCCGAAAATACCACAAAAATACTAATAATCTATCTCAGAAGTTTAATCACATCTCAATACATATATTAAGCTCTATTTTAACATTTAAAATTCTGATATACAGTAGCAACCAAAACTGATATGAAATACTCAACTGAAAACACCAAACTCATACAAAAAACACACCCAAAAACCCACAAATCTGCACTGTTCAGCACAAAGGCAAACTCTGTATGAGCATGCACATGGAATGGCTTCAAACTACCATTCTTAGCCTTCTTGGAAACCTAAAAACTCTCATTCTTGGGTCTCCTTCTCCATAGGTTTGGCAGCCTCGGAAGAACAACAAAGAAATGAGCAAAAAACAAGTTCTGGAATGAGCACAAAATGCCTCCAAACCCCTTAAAAGAGGGCATAACACTAACTCACGTCCAAGATGGGTTAATAAAATATAATTTAATAATAATTTTTATTTATTAGTCCATTGGTTACCAAAGATTAGCCCCTTTTGCCGAAACTTCACCTTTTTGGAGCCTACCTGCCTTAACAAAGTTTTTATTTTTTAATTATTTGAAAAGGGGACATGAAAAGTGTCCACTAGGGTTTAAGCAAAAATGTGAAAATTCCTCCATAAAGAGAGTGTGGTAGAAGAGTTCTAGGTGTTACAACTGAGGGTTTTAGAGCCCTCCAAAGACAAATGAAAGGATTGAAAGAAAAAATGCATAGAGGAATATATCTTCCTATAAGAGATGAAAGTGAGGATGAGGACAAAGTAGAAGAAAATTCCAAAGCAAAGGTAGTTCTAAACCCAAAGAAAGAGGCTTTTTAGGGCCATCTCTTAGATTTGAAAAAGACCTAAGTTTGAAGTTCCCACATTTTTTTGAAATCTTATTCCAAAGGAGCTGATCGATTAGATCAATGAATTGGAGGATTAATTTGAGTATGAATATATTTAGGATCATGATAGGGTCAAGTTTGTGGAGGAAAAATTAAAGGGACATGCAAAGATCTAGTGGCAAGAGGTTTAGTTGGAGTGAAATAGAAAAGGGAAGGATAAAATCACGAGATCATATTGGATGATAGCTAAACTGAATGGAAAATTTATTCTTGTAGATTATAAGCTTGGCCTATTGAATAAAATCCAAGGGTTCAAGCAAGCAAGAAAATATATTGAAGAGTATATTGAAGAGTTCTACTAAGTTCTCACTAGAATCGACCATGCCAAAGATGATAAGAAAATGTAGCATATTATCTTAATCAATTGAGGCCAAGTATTTAGGATGAGCTAAGTCTAGTTTGAATGAACAATATTGAGGAGCCAATTTTCCCTAAGAGTTGAGGAGAAACTAAGCAAGAATTTTGACAACAAGAATAGTGGAAGAGATCATAGTGGAAGATCTAACAAACTATCTTATGGAGGGTGGAATGATGAGGCCAGATGTAGTAGTTAGAATCAGAGGGGAAACAATTCCAATCATTTCCATGATCATAATAATAAAGATCAGAGAGGAAGAGGTAGATGAAAAGGATTTAGAAGAGAAGGCTTCCATGGGAAATTTTTTCACTATGGAGAAGAAGGGAATAGAGCATTTGAATGTTCCTAATACCAAGGAAGGATAGATCAAAGAATAGAATGCCAGACCAAAGTTGCACATTTTGATGAAGATGCCAGATCCTCACATTCTAAAGATGTTGAAAGAGAAGAATTCTTAGTTAGCAGAAGAGTCCTACTGAGTGGTAAGAATGAACTTGATTCAAAACTGATCTTGTTTCACACAAGATGCATATGTGAAGATAAGTGTTTTGATGTGATCATTGATGGTGGAAGTACTAACAATCTAGTGTCTGAAATGATGGTCACAAAGTTGAAGCTAAGGAGATAGAAACACTTGTGACCATAGTTTATTACTTGGGTGCAAGATGATCACAAGTTCATGGTCAATGAGAAGTTCTTAGTGAAGTTCAAGATTGAAAGCTACCAGGATGAGGTGCTATGTGATATTGTACCTCTAGACATATGTCATATGTTGCTAGGTAGATTGTGGCAATTTGACAGGCATGTTGTACATGATGGGCGAGAAAATACCTACACTTTGACCAAGGATGGAGTGGAGCATAAATTGAAGTCATTTAAGGGGAAAGAAGAAAAAGAATGCATTCCTACCAGGATATGTTTTTTATGGAAAGGAGTCTCTCAAAGGTATGAAGTTTGAGTATATGTTTTGTTCTATAATTTCAAAAGATAGTATAGTAGAAATAGGGGAGGTACCTACAAAAGTTGTAGATATGTTGGGAGATTTTTCAAATACTATATCAGATAATCTACCTGATTGATTGCCCCCAATCAGGAAGATTAGTCACTAGATGCATTTGGTTCCAACAACTAGTTTTCTAAACAAGGTAGCACACAGAATGACATCAGTAGAAAGTGAAGAGTTGAATAGACAAGTTCATAATCTATTGCAAAAGGGGTTGATTCGAGAGAGTCTAAGTCCATGTCTTGTACTAGCCATATTAGCACTAAAGAATAATGGAGATTGGAGGATGTGCATAGATTCTCACACAATCAAGGAGATCACAATCAAATACAGCTTTCCATTGTCAATGATGGATGATATTATGGATTGTTTGAGTGGAGATGAGTATTTCACCAAGATAGATCTAAAGAGTGGGTATGATCAAATTTGTATCAAAGAAGGCGATAAGTGGAAGACTACTTTCAAGACAAAAGAAGGACTATATGAGTGGTTAGCCATGCCTTTTGGGCTAACCAATGCACTGAGCAATTTCATGAGGCTCATGAATGAGGTACTAAAAGAGTTTCTAGGTATGATTGTCATTATTTACCTAGATGATATTCTGATCTTTAGTAAGACATTGGAGGAGCATTTGATTCATTTTCACAAGGTGTTTGATAAGTTGAGAGAAGAAAAGTTGCTGATAAACTTGAAGAAATGTACTTTTGCAAAGAAGGAGTTGGTGTACCTAGGATATCTTGTCTTAGTAGAAGGTCTAAAAATGGACCCAAAGAAAGTGAAGGCTATACTTGAATGGCATACTCAAATGAGTGCAATAGAGGTAAGATATTTTCATGGACTAGCTGGTTTTTATAGAAAGTTCATAAGAGGTTTTAGTAGTATTTATTGACCCTTGATTGAAACAATGAGAGGGGATATGAAATAATTTAAGTGGATTGTAGGAGAAAATATGATTTTTAATCTGTTGAAATAAAAAGTTACTGAGCAGCCTATTTTAGCACCTCTTGATTTAAAACAAGGAATTTCAAGTAGATTGTGATGCTAACAATGCTGCAATAGGAGCTATTATGATCCAAGAAGGTAGATCTTTTGCTTATTTCAATGAGAAATTAAATGATGCAAAAAGAAAATATTATGTTTATGATCAAGAATTTTATGCTATAGTTCAAGCATTGAAGAAGTGGAGATACTATCTTCTTCCTAAGTAGTTTCTATTGTATACTAATCATCAAGATTTGGAATATTCGAATAGTCAAGAAAAATTGAACAAAAGGCATTTGAAGTGGGTTCAATTTTTGTAGAGTTATACATTTGTTTTGAAACATATGAGTGAAAAGTTTAATAAACTTATAGGTGCTCTTAGTAGAAGATAACTTTTACTAACATAAATGCAAATAGAGGTGGTTGGATTCAAGTAACTCATTACTATGTATGTAGGTGATCCTAATTTAACTGAAGGGTGGAAAGCTTGTACATAACTTGTTACACCTGACAAGACAAAGTGGTTGGATTTCATGATCTGGGATAGTATGTTGTTCAAACGAAGTCAATTGTGCATTCCCAGAAGTTCTATGAGAGAGAATATCATTAAAGAGAAGTATAGTGGATGATTGGCTAGACATTTTGGCAGAGATAAGACCATTGCTTTGGTTATTGAGAATTATTACTAGCCATAGTTGCAGCAAGATGTAAAGAAGTTTGTATAGAGTTGCATAATATGTCAGATGGTGAAAGGAGTGAGAAAAATATAGAGTTGAGTCAGCCATTACCTATACCAAAGAAGCCATGGGAGGATTTTAGAATGGATTTTATTCTTGGATTACTAAGGATGTAGCATGGGAATGATTGTATTTTTGTGGTGGTTGATAGGTTTTCAAAGATGGTGCATTTTATTTCTTGCACGAATCCTAGTGATGGTGTGCATGTAGCAAAGTTGTTTTTCAAAGAAGTGGTAAGACTCAATGGTCTACCAAAGAGTATAGTTTTAGATCTAGATACCAAATTTTTTGGGTATTTCTAGCATACATTGTGGAAGAAATTGAAGATGGAGTTGAAGTTTAGTTCATCACATCATCCATAGATTGATGGACAGACAAAAGTTGTGAATAGAAGTTTGAGAAATTTGTTGAGATGGTTGGTTAGAGTCAAGCTAAAAGGATGGGATATGATTTTACCACAAGTAGAATTTTCATATCATAATTCTATCAAAATGAGTACTAGTAAATCAATATTCCAAATTATATATGGGAGTAGTCTCATCAATGCTTTTGAATTGAGGCAATTGGATAAAGGAGAGATATGTAGTGTTGAAGCAAAAGAATTTGTTTAATATTTGAAGAACATCCATGAGGAGGTGAGGAAGAACATCATAAAGATGAATACATTGTACAAGACTAAAGAAGATGTGAAAAGGATGTATGGGTATGTGTAGGATCATGGTCCACCAAACTATGGCCTTAAGTGGCAGTGAAAAATTAACAAATCAAGGTTGTGTCAACTTGACACATAATTTTAAAGTGGTTATAGAATTTATATCAAAAATTTGTAATAAAATAATCTGTAGAAAATTGAATGTAGTTTCTAAACTACTAGGCCTTATCAGGAGAAAGAAATAATTGATTGGTCAAAAGTTTGAATTTTAATGCAGTACTACGAAAATTTTAAGGCAAAAATAAAAAGTAGGTGTATGTCTAACCACCTTAATCAAAATCAAATGATGATATCTTTTTAATATAATTATAGATATAAAAATTAGACTCATGCCCAGATGTGACGCATATTTTTTGGTATTTTTATTCTAAATAAATAATTAAATATGAATTTTCTACCAAAACTTTTCTGAAAAAAAAAAGTCTCGTGTCTGACCACATTAACTAATAGAAAATTTTACCAAATTAAAATTTTTTTTTTCTTATACTAGGCAAAGCATAGAATGTGACGCAACTTTTAGATTTAAAAAATGTTATACTGTTTGAAAGTTATAGCTATTTTTCAATCAGTATGTCAATCAAACTTTACAATAATCTTCATTGATAATTAACTAATAAATACTTATCGAACTCAGGATTTGACAAAAATTATATTGATGGAATATCAAGAGCGATAATAAAGAATTATTTTTGTTTCATTCAATTTTGATCAAAATAACATTGTCAGACGGCTACCCGAAGTTTGAGTATCACTAAAACCCTCTTCAAACATGTCTTTTGGGTTGATCGAGAAGGGTTGGTAAATACCAAGCCTAATCAGATGACATATATCCCTAGGGGTTCAGGGACACCTAGGGACATATTAAAAATTTTCATATGGCTCAAAGGGGGTCATAGGTCACCTTGACCCATTAAATGATGACATATGTCCCTAAGGGTCCTACAACCACTAGAGACATATCAAAAAATTTCATATGGGTCAAAGGGGGTCATAGGTCTTTGACCCATTAAATGACAACATATGTCCCTAGGGGTCCTAGGATCCAAATGGACATATTAGAATTGTTCATATGGGTGAAAGGGGGAGTAAACGCTTAAAATCATCTCTAAACACTATATTAATTAATGTTAATATTTCCCATGACATTGTAATTAATTATTAATTAATTAATTATATTGATCACATTCTTCTTTTTATTTAATTAAATTATTTTAATTAAATGAGTTCATTCTCTTAAGTATTTAAATCTAATTTAAATACTTCTAGCCTTAATGTGTTAAATTAATTTAACACATGATCCTCCATCTTTCCCCCTTTTTAAATAAATTTTGTTTATTTAATCCTCACATCCCATTAATTCCTCTAAACCCATGATTAAATTAAATCTCATTTAATTTAATCTTAAGCATAACCTAGAGCCTAGCCTATAGCCATCATTTTCATCCTTTTAAGCCTACTTCTTCTCTAATCCCACTTAATCATTCCTAATCATCTCCATAACCCCCTCATTAGCCTAAGAGTGTGCTCACACATGTGTGAGATGGCATGCCTATACACTTTTGTCTCCCACTCTTCTTCTCAAGTTTGCTCACACATGTGTGAGCAAACTTTGAATTCTTGAACATTTGCATGGCTTGCATGTGACCTTATGTGACATCTACATGGATTCCACCTCACCAAGCCCTCCCTCAAGCCTATAAATAGAGGGCTTGTCTCAAGCATTGATCATCTTCCATTATTGCATTGTTACTATGCCATTTTGAGTTTTGAGTTCTCATGCTAAGAGTTTGCATTTTATTTTGATTTTTATAGAGATTTCTAAGATCATATTAACAATTTGGTAGCTGATTTAGTTTGCATCTTGCATTGTTCATTTAGTTTTCTTCATGCATTTGCATTTTCATTCCATAGCTTACATTCTTAGTTAGTTTCCTTTATTGCATATCATCTTCATTCTTGAATGCTTTCAAGAATGGCTTTCTCCATAGCCATTTCTTGAAGTTTTCTTCATCCTACATAGCTTAGGATCTTAGTGCATTTTCATTCACACTTGCACTCACACACTCAAGAGATTCATTTATTGTTTTTTTTGGGAGAACACACCAAACATACCCCCATCTTAACACACCAACAAGGCCTCTTATGGGTGTCTTTTTTGAGCTGTAGAGGTGGCTGGAAGATTAGGTTTGTTAGCTGCTTAGGGTTGCAAAATCTAAGCAAACATTAGTTAGTGTTTGTTCCTTTCATTTTGATGAATCTTTGATGCAATTTCAAAGTTTTTGGCTAATGTTTGTTTGTTAACCCATGCTCCTAACAGGTCACATTTTCTAGCACACATTTTGGCATGTCCGATGGGACCCACGTCCTTGGTTCTATTTTAAAAATCTGCAAACAACCCTAGTTCAGTCGTAAAACTACACTTTTTCATCTACGCCAAACATAGCGTCGTCTGCATTCTGTCATCTTTGCAAATTAGCATCTCTAATACTAGCGTCTGCGCAAATTAGCATCTCTGCATATTCTCTAATTTTTTTAAAGAAATTATATTATGTCATCTATGCAAATCGATGTCTCCGCATACTAGCATCTATGCATATTGGCGTCTATACATTTTCTATTTTTTTTTAAATTTCTATTCTGTCGTCTACGAATTTTGTTTGTCATCTCCACTTCGTAGATTATCATCTACATTGTGTGCACACTAAACTGTCGTCTCTGCCTCTAAACTGTCGTCTGCATTTTTTCGACGACCTTCTACTTTGTCATCTGCAATTTTTCTGGGACCTACTCTATCCTCTACAATTTTTTGATGACTTTCTATTCTGTCATTTGCATTATATTATCATCCACGTGGTTTTTCGTCTACGCATTTTGTTATCTCCGCCTACATTCTGTTGTCTACATTTTTTTTAAAGTATAATTCAAATTTTGACCTTTGATGGTTCCATGGAATTGACGTCATTCTAAGCCGATTCATGTATAGAAAAAATTACAAAAAAATGTTAAAATGAAATTTTTCCATAGTTAGCCTTCATTTTTGAGATTTTGTTGAAGCTAATTAACTTGTTTGTTGCAGCATTGCAAATGGGAGCACTTCAAGCAATTAACAATATTTTCTTGCAAGTTTTTCTTAATGTTTTATTGCTCTTAGGAATTAAGCTTGAAAGACTTAAAACAAACAATAGTGATTTTCATCACTAAGGGAGTTTATAGTGATCTTTATCACTTAAACTTAAGGGTTAATGAACTTGCATGTTTAATCACTTTCATTTGAATGTATGATGAAATTTAATAAATAAACCCTAAACACACTCATGAATGCCTAAAAGAAAATTTTTGTGAATGATCACACCTTCGTTGGAATGCATGTTTAGGGTAGAAAAAATTTAGATTTGGTGCATAAAAAGAACTCACACTATCTTGAATGCATCAAGGGATAATGGACATGTATGCCTAGGCTAGATCACATTTGAGTTTGGTGCTTAAAATGAAGTCACACACTCTTGAATTCCCTAAAGTAAATTGATTTTATTTTTAGCATCTTTCATTTTCAACATTTCATTTACGCACGCTCACTTTACTTTCTTGTTGAAAAATCCACATTTTTCATTTACGTTGGCACCATTTCAAGTTGGAAAGAACCTTGCATGCTTTAATCACATGTGTCTTCAAAGTAGATTACAAAACTTAAAGCTTCATTGAGAAACAACACATGTCTTTTTAAACCTTGAGGCCACTTACATATTCTCTCCCCTCGTGCCTTTGGGTGATCTTGGGTGCACAAGAAATAAGTGGTCTTATTTTTTTTTTTTTTTTAGGAGGCCTACTTGGGGATTTTATCACCCCTTGGGATGACCTCAACTCTAGTGTTCTGGTGGAGTATAAATAGCAGAAGGTGAACCAAAAGACACCTTTCTTGGAAGCATAATATTGTCCCTCTTGGCTAAGTCCCAAACAACTTTATACCTTTTGAAAGTGAAGGAGGAGATTTGGTTTACCATCTCCCTCTAGCTATGTGGCAGTATTTTCTTTCATCTATAGATTTGAGCCTCACATACATTGCGTATATCGAAGATGCCCTCTAGTTAATCCTTGTACATCCTAGTTGCAACCTCATAAGATTGTTGGTGTGTTTGATGCTCTTGAGTGTTTGAAACACTCTTTCCTTGTACATATTTTCTTTTTTGATTTTGCATCTTAAACTTAAAAATCCAAAAACATCTTAAAACATAAAAATTCAAAAAATCATAAAAGTGCAAAAATCTAAAAAAATCAAAAACAACAAAAAGAAGCTCTCATTTTCTCCATTACTTCTTCTATCCATCCATCCCATCATCATCATGCATCTCTTATCTTAATCATTCAAATCATTCCTCAATATCTTAATCATCTCTATTCATTCAAATCATTTCCTCATTTTTTTAATCATTCAATCAAATTCATAATCGACATCAAGATCTAATTCCCTCATTTAATGATTCATCCTAATGATTCTTAATCCAATCCCTTGTCAAATTCCTTCTTTTCTAATCAATTCCTAATTCGATCCATTTACATCTTCATCCATAATCAATCTTTCTAATCTCATTCATTCAAGTCTTCTTCTAATTAAACTTTTCATCAAATCTACTTTGGACATAGGAACATTTTCATCAACATTGGACTTTAATTCAAATCCAACACTCACTTGTTTGCAATATCATAGGGTTTTCATCAAATCAAATCAAACCCTCATCCAATCAAATCAAACCCTTAACCAATCAAAATCAAATCCAATCTAATCAATATCAAGTCAAATCCAATTCAAATCAACACAAAGTCCAAAGCTCCTAGTCCTAAGTTCATCTTCCATCCATCATCAAATCTTTCATCACTCTTCTTCTAACATCTATATATTTGAATTTGCTTGATCAAATGGTTGACAATCTTCAAAGATAATATGGAGTTATACCTCCCGTTCAACCTGCCTATTAAATTCATCCTCAACACTCCATATCCAACTCTAATCCATCTCATGTTCATTATTATTCTACCTTTGACAAGGGAAATCCACCTCATTATCCTTACACTACATACGATTCTATTCATAGCCCACACACTTCCTCCAACACAAATGCCCTTGCCATGGAAATGGAGCAACTAAAGAATTATCTCTTGGCAAGCCAACAAAAAGAGACCACCTTCCAAGCCATGTGTCCTCTTCCCCCATTTTTCAAAGATCCTAATCCTCATGTCCCATCCAACCCGAACCCTCCATGTAATCCCCTACCCATAGTTCAACCTTCACATAATCCTAATCCTCCAAAAACATCATCCCCACCTCATAATGGATTTTTCTCACGTAGATTCTTGGCTATGTGTACAATTCAAAATGAAGAAAGCCAATCACCCAAAGTGATACCCCAATTCCATCTCACAATCTTCCTCCAAAGCATGACATTACCGATTCCTCTTCTCCTCTAGATCTAAGAATTTCTCCATCCCCTTGTTCCCCTATCCCTCAAGATCCATCTATCCCTCCTAGTCCATCTCATGATTCCCTTCCTAATCAAGATCAAGACATTCCATATACTATACAACTTACCGATTCCACTCCATTTCATGATGAAGCTCCTTCCACTCCATCCACTAAAATTCCTCCATGTCAAGATCAAATCACCCCATCTCATGGTTCCATTCCCTCCACTCTATTCAATGATCCTATTCCATCTCATGATCCATGCATTCCACTCCATGATCCTCTTCTAAGTCAATATCAAAGCACCCCTTCCCTTCCCTTTCATGATCCCACCCCATCTCACGATCCTATTGTCCTTCATAATCCCCCTCACAATCCTAATTCTCCACATGATCCTATCACACCTATCCAATCCATTCATGAACCCCATATACATGGACTCACATCTTGTGTTGAAAATGATAAGTATCCCATTGAAGAAATAATATCTCAAGATGTTGGTACACCTTCCACCTCTTCCAAATCTAAAGCTACTCCTTCCAAGCTTAAAGCTTCCCATCATTCATCTTCCAAGTCCATTTTAGGACATTATATCCATATTCCCAACCCTTCCTCACTTCCATCCATCTTAGGTCCTTATGTTCCACCTCAAAATCCTTCATCCCTTCCTTCCATTTTGGGTCCTTATGTACATCCATCCACTTTATCCCCTCATGGCCCTATTATAGATCAACAAAGGCACACATCCTTGAATTCCTTCCAATGTTCACCATCCATACACTCTCCTTCATGCACCGCTACCATGGCCAATGGAAGCACATTGGATGCCAAAGAAAAAGAGAATAAAGTCAAAAATCCACAAAAGCCCAAGGATCAACATGTCCCTTCTAAACGACATGTTCAAGAAAAGAAAAATCTGGTCCAAAGAAAAATCAAAAAGCCACAAAGGCTAAAAATCAAAAATGCAAAAATTTTGTGGATACCAAAGCTACTTAATGTAGCAATGAATCTCAAAGAAAGATTCCAAATGGCATCCAATCTTGCTAATCCAAAGGCTTCCCTCATTCATAAATCATCCCAACTTCCATTTTCTAAATCCATTTTGGGTCCTTATGACCTAAAATCCACCATCCTAAATACATCACCTCCTTCATCCATTTTGGGTGCCTATATCCCAAAATCCACACTTTCCCCTACATATCCTCCACAATTTCCTCCTTTCCATCACCCTTCAAGGTGTGTGCCGATGATGATTTTTCTACCTCCTTCATCCACTCATTCACACGTCTTCCAACCTAGCATCCATCAACCATGTCTTTCTCCCACCCCCTCCACCCCATTAATCCAAACCTTTTCATAAGTCCTTGACCTTCATTCCCCAACCCATTTCATCCTTCTTTTCACTACCCTATGAACATCTAGGAGAAAATAGTAAACATTCTTTGAAAATAACAATAAAAATAAAAAAACATCAAGGGATACCATCCATGAAAATACATGCTTGAGTCCTCCCTTCATTTTTCCTATCATGTCTTCCACTTCCACTTATCCATCCATTCACTTTTCCTCTTCCACTTGCACTCTACACTAGGGGCAAGCTCCATCCATACCAAAATTCAATACATATCTTCCATATTGCCCTCTGCCGTTCATTATCCCTTTCTAGCTTTGATCTTGACTTTCACTTTCCTTTCATTCATCCATATGCACTTTCCATATCCTTTGTGCATTATCCACATATTTTCCTACATGCTTCCATCATCCTTGCATGCATTTGATCTTGACATCCTATCCATATCTTCCCTTCCATAGTTCTTTTCATGTTCATTTCATCCATTTTTCCATCCATACTCATATGTACTTCCATCCCCCTTTTCATATTTCCTTGGTATTGGTTATCCCATACCTTTCATCCACTTCATATCACACATTTCATCCAAATCCTTCATATCATTATCCCTTTTTCATACCCTCTCTCCCATATCCCTTGTTCATTCCACTTTCATACTCATTCTCGTGATCACCATTAGAGGCACAATACTAAAATATTCATACATGCTTTGAAAGAATACATGCCTTCCCATCCTCCACACACTAGCCTTCATACCATCTTTTCATTTTCATGCATCCTTTCCACCATATTTCCTTCCATTTTCCTATTCTTGGTATGGGGCATTGGAACTCCTCATTTTCCACTACCCTATCATTTGGGCCACTCATACCCTTTCACCATTCCTTTCATTCCCCAACTCACATTGCTTTTCCTCCATTTACCATGCCTTGGTTCTCCTTTGTCATTGGTCCCAATCCATTCCATCCATTCTATACATTCTCTCACACATTCATTCAATCAATTCATTTCTATTCATTCTAGCCATTCTATTCCACATTCAGTCATATCACATTCAATCTAATTCTTCCAATCCATTTAATCAATTCATTTCTCCTCTAATCTAATCATATTCCCTTCTTCTAATCATTTCATTCAAATCATTTCCATAATCAATTTCTTCATTTTTCCATCTATTTGCATATACCTTGATCAAATTTCTAGTCTTTCATTCAACACATTTTCCTCTAGAGAACTTTATCATTTTCTCTCTTGCATCCCCCTTCCATTCTAATTCAATTCATCCATTATCTTATCTTATCCATATTCTTCTATTTCTCTCATGACACTGAGCTTCAACCCATCAAACTGAGCTTATCAACTAGTGATTGCAAACAAACTTACACAAATTCACACTTAGACTAAATGATTTAAGAACATTGTTCCTTTCACACTATTTCCAGTGAACAATCACAAACATTTCAATACAATTCAATCAAACAATCAATTTTGCCTTACAGGATGAATCCTTCCTACACAGGCTTAACAAATTTCACTATCAAAATCAAGTTCATGGCAAGAATTGTGGACTGAATGACTACTTGATCATAAGATCTTTTGGTGATTTTATCTTTGTGTGTTAGTGATAGCCTCTCCATGTGTGCCTCAATCTTAAATATCTTGGTATCATTTGAATGGCTTAACCTGATTACACGTGTCATTTTGCAATATGATCATTTTTTATGATTCTTTAGCACATCTCTGTCAATTTTTGAGTTATGCTTATGCATTGCTCACTAGGGGCAATGGGTTAGCACACTTTCCACCAAGATCCCTAACAAGACTTTGGGTGTGCCCAAACCTCTCTAGTGTGTATATGTCATTTGTTCCGTCATAACTCTAAAACCTACATCTATTGTGTTGAGAGTCTAGTCCATGCCAAGGAATCTTGTCATCTGTGCTACTATAGCATTTGATGCATAACTCCCTTTGCAAAATCAAAATAAGGTGTGCTCTCCATATGAACACAACTGAATCTCATGCATTCATGTAGTTAAGTTGCATTTACATTAATCATTATCAACTTCACCCCACTTCATGTCAAGCTTACCAACAAGTGATGCAAGGTCATCTTTTAAGCCTTTTCTCTTTCACTTTTCCTTCCCATGGCTATTTTTGAGAAAATGGGGCAAAATATACTCATTTTCACCCCATTTCCTCAAGGGGGCACCCTCCTCCCTTGTCGTCACTTTGATACAACTCCTAGGACTCCTATCCTTCTCTGGGGCAACCTATATTTTTTTTTCTTTCATATGATGTCATCTCAACATCACATCAAAGAGGGGCAAAATGTAAACACTTAAAATCATCCCTAACACTATATTAATTAATTTTAATATTTCCCGTGACATTGTAATTAATTATTAATTAATTAATTATATTTCTCACATTCCTCTACTTATTTAATTAAATTATTTTAATTAAATGAGTTCATTTTCTTAAGTATTCAAATTTAATTGAAATACTTCTAGCCTTAATGTGTTAAATTAATCTAACACATGATCCTCCATCTTTCCCCCTTTTTAAATAAATTTTGTTTATTTAATCCTCACATCCCATTAATTCCTCTAAACCCATGATTAAATTAAATCTCATTTAATTTAATCTTAAGCATAACCTAGAGCCTAGCCTATAACCATCATTTTTATCCACTTAAGCCTACTTCTTATCTAATCTCACTTAATCATTCCTAATCATCTTCCTAATCCTCCTCATTAGCCTAAGAGTGTGCTCACACATGTGTGAGATGGCATACCTACACACTCTTGTCTCCCACTCTTCTTCTCAAATTTGTTCACACATGTGTGAGCAAACTTTGAATTCTTGACCATTTGCATGGCTTGCATGTGACCTTATGTGGCATCTACATGGATGCCACCTCACCAAACCCTCCGTCAAGCCTATAAATAGAGGGCTTGTCTCAAGCATTGATCATATTCCATTATTGCATTGTTACCATGCTATTTTGAGTTTTGAGTTCTCATGCTAAGATTTTGCATTGTAGTTTGACTTTTATAAAAATTTCTGGGATCATACTAACAATTTGGTAGCTGATTTAGTTTGCATCTTGCATTGTTCATCTAATTTTCTTCATGCATTTGCATTTTCATTCCATAGCTTACATTCTTAGTTTTTTTTTTTATTGCATATCAACTTCATTCTTGAATGCTTTCAAGAATGGCTTTCTCCATAACCATTTCCTGAAGTGTTCTTCATCCTACATAGCTTAGGATCTTAGTGCATTTTCATTCACAATTGCAATCACCCTTGCACTCACACACTCAAGAGATTAAATTATTGTTGTGTTTGGGAGAGCACACCAAACATACTCCCATCTTAACACACCAACAAGGCATCTTATAGGTGCCTTTGTTGAGCTATAGAGGTGGCTAAAATATTGGGTTTGTAAGCTGCTTAGGGTTGCAAAACCTAAGGAAGCATTATTTAGTGTTTGTTCCTTTCATTTTGATGAATCTTTGATGCAATTTCAAAGTTTTTAGCTAATGTTTATTTGTTAACCCATGCTCCTAACAGGTCACATTTTCTAGCACACGGAGGGTCATTGTGTGACCTATGACCCCCTTTGACCATTAAATGATGACATGCATCCCTAAGGGTCCTAGAAAACCTAGGGACATATTAGAATTGTTCATATGGGTCAAAGGGGGTCATATGGTGACCTATTACCCCCTTTGACCAATAAAAAAAAGACATTTGTCGCTACTATTCCTACGATCGCTAGGGACATATTAGAATTGTTCATATGGGTCAAAGGGGGTCATTGGGTGACCTATAACACCTTTAGACCCATTAAATGATGACATATATCTCTAGGGGTCCTTAGACCCAAAGGGACATATTAGAATTGTTCATATAGGTCAAAGGGGGTCATAGGATGACCTATGACCCTCTTTGACCAATTAAATAATGACATATGTCTCTAAGAATCCTAGAACTCCTAGGGACATATTAGAATTGTTCATATGGATCAAAGGGGATCATAGGGTGACCTGTGACCCCTTTGACCCATTAAATGAAAACATATGTCCCTAGGGGTCCTAGGACACCTAGGGACATATTAGAATTGTTCATATGAGTCAAAGGGGGTCATAGGGTGACCTATGACCCCCTTTGACCCATTAAATGATGACATGTCCCTAATGGTCCTACGATCGATAGGGAGATATAAGAATTGTACATATCGGTCAAAGGGGATCATAGGGTGACCTATGATCATCTTTGACCCATTAAATGATGACATATGTCCCTAGGGGTCCTACGACACCAAAGGACATATTAGAATTGTTCATATGGGTCCTTTGACACACTAAATGATGACATATGTCCCTAGGGATCCTAAGACCCCTACGGAGGTATTAGAATTGTTCATATGGATCAAAAGCAGTCACAGGGTGAGCAATGACCCCCATTGACCCATTAAATGATGACATATGTCCATAGGAGTCATAGGACCCCTAGGGACATATTAGAATTGTTCATATGGGTCAAAGGGGTTCATAGGTGAAAGGGGGTCATAGGGTGACCTACGACCCCCTTTGACCCATTAAATGATGACATATGTCCCTACGGATTCTAAGACCCCTAGGGACATATTAGAATTGTTCATATGGGTCAAAGTGGGTCATAGGGTGACCTATAACCTCTTTTGACTCATTAAATGATGGCATATGTCCCTAGGGGTCCTATGACTGCTAGGGACATATTAGAAGTGTTCATATGGGTCAAAGGGGGTCATAGGTAACCCTATGACCCCCTTTGACCCATTAAATGATAACATATATCCCTAGGGGCCCTAGGACCCCTAAGGACATATTAAAATTGTTCATATGGGTCAAAGGGGGTATAGGGTGACCTATGACTCCCTTTGACCCATTAAATGACGACATAGGCACATATTAGAAGTATTTATAAGGGTCAAAGGTGGTCATAGGGTGACATATGATCCCCTTTAACGAATTAAATGATGACATGTCCCTAGGGGTCCTACGACCCCTAGGGACATATTAGAATTGTTCATATGGGTCAAGGGGGGTCATAGGGTGACCTATGACCCCCTTTTACCCATTAGATGATGACAAATGTCTTTACTTGTCTAGGGAACCCTAGGGATATATTAGAATTGTTCATATGGGTCAAAGAGGATCATAGGGTGAGCTATGACCCCCATTGACCAATTAAATTATGACATGTGTCCCTAGGGGTCATAGGACCCCTACGGACATATTACAATTTTTCATATGGGTCAAAGGGGGTATAGGGTGACCTATAACCCATTTTGACCCATTAAATGATGACATATGTCCCTAGGGGTCCTAGGACCTCTACGAACATATTAGAATTGTTCATATGGGTCAAAGGGGGTCATAGGGTGACCTATGACCCCCTTTGACCCATTAGATGACGAGAAATGTCCTTAGGGGTCCAAGGAACTTTAGGGACATATTAGAATTGTTTGTATGGGTCAAAGGCGGCCATAGGGTGAGCTATGACTCCCACTGACTCATTAAATGATGACATATGCCCCTAGGGGAGCTACGATCACAAGAGACATTTTAGAATTGTTCATATGACTCAAAGGGGGTCATAGGTCACCATTTGACCTATTAAATGATGACATACATTCCTAGGTGTCTTAAGACCCCTGGGAACATATTAGAATTGTGCATATGAGTAAAAGGGGGTGATAGGGTGACATATGACCCCCTTTGACCCATTAAATATCGACATATGTTCGTAGGGGTCCAAAGACCCCTAGGGATATAATAGAATTGTTCATATGGGTCAAAGGGGGTCATAGGTTGACCTATGACCCCCTTTGACCCATTAAATAATGACATATGTCCATAGGGGTCATTGGACCCCAAGGGACATATTAGAATTTTTCATATTGGTCAAAGTTGGTCATAGGTAACCCCCTTTGACCGATTAAATGATGACATATGTCCCCCTAAGAACATATTAGAATTGTTCATATGGGTCAAAGGGCATCATAGGGTGACCTATGACCCCCTTTGACATATTAAATGATGACATATGTCCTTAGTGGTCCTAAGACCCCAGGCGACATCGTAGAATTGTTTGTATGGGTCAAAGGGGGTCATAGGGTGACCTATGACCCTCTTTGAACCATTAAATGATGACATATGTCCCTAGCGGTTCAAGGAGCCTTATGGACATATTAGAATTGTTCATATGGGTCAAAGGGGGTATAGGGTGACCTATGACCCCCTTTGACTCATTAAATGACGACATATGTTCGTAGGGTGTCTAAGACCCCTAAGGACAAATTGAAATTGTTCATATGGGTTAAAAGGGTTCATAGGGTGACCTATGACCGCTTTTGACCCATTAAATGATGGTATATGTCCCTAGGGGTCATAGGGTGACCTATGACCCCCTTTAACCCATTAAATGACGACATATGTCCCTAGGGGTCCTATGACCAATAAGGAGATATAAGAATTGTTCATATGGGTCAAAGGCAGTCATAGGGTGACCTATGACCCCCTTTGACCCATTAAATGATGACATATATCCCTACGGGTCCTAGGACCCCAAGGTACATATTAGAATTGTTCATATGGATCAAAGAGGGTCATAGGGTGACCTATGACCCCCTTTTATCCACTAAATAATGACATATGTCCCTATGGATCTTAAGACCCCTAGGGAGATATTGGAATTGTTCATACGGGTCAAAGGGGGTCATAGGGTGAGCAATGACCCTCATTGTCTCATTAAATTATGACATATGTCTCTAGGGGTCCTACGATCACTAAGGACATATTAAAATTGTTTATATGGGTCAAAGGAGGTCATAGCATGACCTATGACCCCCTTTGACCCATTAAATGAAGACATATGTCTCTAAAGGTCCTAGGACCCCTAGGGACATATTAGAATTTTTTATATAGTTCAAAGGGGGTCATAGTGTGACCTATGACCCCTTTGACCTATTAGATTATGACAGATGTCCCTAGGGGTCTAGGGACCCCTAGGGACATATTAGAATTGTTCATATGGGTCAAAGGGCATCATAGGATGAGTTATGACCCCCATTGACCCATTAAATGATAACATATATCCCTAGGGGTCATAGGAGCCCTAGGGACATATTAGAATTGTTCATATGTTTCAAATGGGGTATAGGGTGACCTATGACCCCCTTTAACACATTAAATGATGACATATGTCCCTAGAGATCCTAGAACGCCTAGGGACATATTAGAATTTTTCATATGGGTCAAAGTGGGTCATAGGGTGACCTATGACCCCCTTTCACCCATTAAAAGATGACATATTTTCCTAGGGACATATTAGAATTGTTCATTTGGGTCAAAAGGGATCATATGGTCACCTATGACCCTCGTTGACCCATTAAATGATGACATATGTTCTTAGAGTTCCTAGTAACCCTAGGGACATATTAGAATTGTGCATAAGGGTCAAAGGGGGTGATAGGATGACATATGACACCCTGTCACCCATTATATGTCAACATATGTCCGTGTTGGTCCAAGGACCCCTAGGGACATATTAGAATTGTTCATATGGGTCAAAGGGGATCACAGGGTGATCTATGACCCCCTTTGATGCATTAAATGACAACATATGTCCCTAGTGGTCTGAGGACCCCTAAGGACATATTAGAATTGTTCATATGGGTCAAAGGGGGTCATAGGGTGACCTATGACCCCCTTTGACCCATTAAATGATGACATATGTCCCTAAGGGTCCTAGAACCCCAAGGGACATATTATAATTGTTCATATGGGTCAAAGGGGGTTATAGTGTGACCTATGATACCCTTTGACCCATTAAATGATGACATATGTCTCTAGGGGTCCTTTGACCCCTAGGGACATATTATAATTGTTCATATGGGTCAAAGGGGGTCATAGGCTGACCTATGACCCCCTTTGACCCATTAAATAATGATATATGTCCCTAGGGGTCCTACGATCGCTAGGGACATATTAGAATTGTTCATATGGGTCAAAGGTGGTATAGGATGACCTATGACCCACTTTGACCCATTAAATGACTACATATGTCCCTAAGGGTCCTAGGAGCCAAAGGGACATATTATAATTGTTCATATGGGTCAAAGGGGGTCATAAGGTATCCTTGATGGAGCAATAATACACCAGAAATTAACACATGGCTATACAAGTAGCCACCTCCTAAAAGTGAAGCACTTCTTGATCACTTTAAATAGAAATATCCCTTGTCACATTGCTTGACCACGCAGCAATGGGATTTTCAAGGAGGTGGTTTAGGATGCCAGGAATCAGGTATGAGATAGACTATAGAAGCACACCAAGGGTAGAAAACCAAAGGCTTAGGCTATGGACTCCCCACAACTGAGGGCACTACAACGGAAGCCCATGCCTTTATGAACATCCAAAACACTCTCGGTGAGGTTGAAGACATCCCTAAGGAAGTTGAAAAGAAAGCTTACGGCAATATTTTCCTTGATGAAATCATCCTTGGAGCCTCTTTGCTCTGCCAGTTATCCTTGAATCTCATAGACCTCACCCTCACTCACCCCGAACTCATAAATTAGGACAAACCAAGTGTCATTCATGTTGATGAGTTCTCTATCGAGCATGCACTCCTTAAATTCATGGGGGCATAAACACCACATAAATGGCTGCCTCCACCATCGGCATATGTCTATAAGCTAGATTGTGAAAGTACTTCAGGGAGGAGGAAATCTCTAGTCACAAAAATGAAATCCCAAAAGAAACAAAAAAGCGAAAAGATAAGAGAAAATCATCCCATGGTGAAAACTCCTCTGGTGCACCATTGGGTGACTCAAAAAATGAAACAAAAATAAAGGACATATCCAATGGTGAAAACCTCTCAGAGGCACTTGAGGATGGAGATTTCATCCTTCCCCCATAGGAGCATCGACCTCCTATATCTTCAGTTTTGATAGAAGAAACTCGGCCTATAGATAACAGTCTGACAGAGATACCACATATCACATACATTGCAGCCTCTTTACCACCTGAACAAGCGGAGCTTCTTCTTGAAGTCCTCTGTGAAAATATAGGCCACTGTGCATGGTCATATCAGGATATGTCAGCGTTGGACCTCAAACTAGTTGTACATCATTTGGCAATAGATCTAGGGGCCAAGCCCGTCAAACAAAAACTTCAAAAAATGCACCCCAAGGTGGCTTTATTAGTCAAAGAAGATCTAGAGAAGTTTTTGGAGGCCAAAATCATTCGACCAATAGATTATTTTGAATGAATTTATAATATGGTACCTGTTACCAACCCCTTTGGTGATATCAAAATTTTCATTGATTTCTGGGATCTTAATAAAGCTTGTCCAAAAGATGACTTTCCATTGCCAAATATCAACATGACTGTGGATTTCACTGCAGGTCATGAACTCTTGTCACTAATGGATGGTTTCTCTAGATATAATATGCTCTTTGGGTTAAAGAATGTCGAGGAAACCTACCAATGCGCAATGATGGTCATCTTCCATAACCTAATCCATAAGATACTTGAGGATTATGTGGCTGATATTCTAGTCAAATCTCTCAATTCTCTAGACCACTTATCTCACCTCGAGGAAGTGTTTAAACGATTGGTAGAATATCGTCTCATGCTAAATCCAAAGAAGTGTGTCTTCGGTGTTACTTCAGGGAAGCTCGTAGGCTTCATTGTGTCACAATGTAGTATTGAAATTAACCCTAAGGTCAAAGCCATCATGGATATGGCTCCGCCTAAGACACTCAGGCACCTTCTTTCTTTGCAATGAAAACTCCAATCAGTCCGGCAATTCATTTCTTAGCTTGCTAATAAGTGTCAAGCTTTCACTCACTTGCTTAAGAAAGATCAAAATTTCAAATGGGACCCAACTTGCCAGCGCAATTTTGAGCTCAACAAGCAATACTTAGCTAATCCACCTATTTTGGTTCCTCCAATTGCAGACCACCCACTCATATTGTACATCACAGCTACTCCTACAGCATTAGGTGCTCTACTAGCACAACTTAGTGATGTAGGGAAGGAACAGGCTATTTATTACATCAATCAAACATTAGTGGGATATGAGCTCAACTACACACCAATGGAGAAGGCATGCTTACCAGTAGTGTTTGCCACCCAGAACCTACGTCACTACATGTTGAGTCATACTATACAACTAATATCAAAGATTGATCCATTGAAATATAGGGTCTCTCGTACAGTACTCACCGAATGCCTGGAAAATGGGTTATGCTTCTTAGTGAGTTTTACATTCAGTATGTTGACAGAAAGGACATCAAAGGCCAGGCTATTGCAGATCACTTGGTTGATGCCCCCTTAGTTGCAGATCACCCACTCATCATGGAATTCCCAAATGAATACCTCTGTTTGATAGAAAAACAATCACTCTAGAAGCTATATTTTGATGGCTCTTATACATCTCATGGCTCCGGTGCAGGCATACTTTTGGTTACACCTCAAGGTGATTATATCCCTAAATCCTTCAAACTACAATTTTGGTGTACCAATAACATTGCAGAGTATGAGGCCCTTGTTGTAGGACTAAAAATTGTCATTGAATGGAATATCACAGAGCTTTAGGTCTATGGTGATTCTCAACTTATCATCAAACAAGCTTTGGATGAATATCAAACCAAGGATGACAAGTTACTACCTTACAAAGACCTGGTTGACCAATTGAAGGAGCATTTCACTCAGATCTAGTTCATACAGATACCTTGACTCCAAAATAAGGCAGTTGATGCTATGGCTACTATTGGTTCTCTCTTGGGAATACCACACAAAGCTATGCAGTATGAATTCTTGGTTGATTAGTTGCACGAACCCGCATATGAGAATGATGAATCAACATAGGTCTGTATCTTGGTTGGTCCGCAATCTCCATGGTACCACAAAATTCATGCTTACCTACTAAATGGTATCATGTCTCCTCAGCTCACATGAACCCAATGCCAAAACCTTATTCGCAAAGCCTCTTGTTACACTATCATTGCCCAAACCCTATATCATCGTGGTTATCATGATACTCTCTCTCGATGTTTAGATCAAAATGAGGCTACAATGGCTCTCAAAGAGGTACATGCTAGACTTTGTGGTGCTCACACGAGCAGGATGGTGCTAGCAAAGCAGATCCTTCGGGCTGGATATTATTGGCCTACTATAGAACAAGATGTGTGTGAATTTTTGAAACAATGTTTACCTTGTCAACAACATGCTAATTTAATTTGAGCTCCAGTGTAGGACTTGCAACCCATTGCACTACCATGGCCTTTCGCTTGCTGGGGATTTGATCTTGTTGGTCTTATTGCACCACTTTCTTCAGAAGGGCACAAGTGGATAATCACCGCCACTGATTATTTCACTAAGTGGGTCGAAGCAGTTCCCATTATTACTGCCATGGGAGTTCAGGTGTCCAAGTTTATATTGCATCATATCATATGTCACTTTGGCATCCCAGCTACCATTTTCACAAACCATGGAGGTAATTTTGAAAACCTAAATATGGAGGAATTGTGCACTTTCCTCCGCATCCACCACCGCTTCTGAAGCTCGTATTTCCCACAAGGTAATGATCAGGCTGAGGTAACTAATAAAACCCTCCTCAAAATCCTCAAGAAAGTTTTCAATGATTTCGTCCATGATTGGCATTTGCAAATTAATCCTTCCCTATGGGCATACTGCACTTCATTCCGAATAGCCACTGGCACAACTCCATACTCCTTAGTCTATGGTGTTGAAGCAGTCCTGCCTATTGAGATTGAACTCCCATCACTTCGCATTTCTCTCCAAGGATGGATATCTGATGAGGAATATAGAGTGGTTCAACTTACTCAATTGGATCTACTTGATGAGAGAAGACAATAGGCCTACGACCATCTCATGGTCTATCAAAGTCACCTCAAGTGCAATTTTAATAGGAAAGTCCATCCGTGCAATTTTCAAGAAGGTGACATGGTCCTTAAAGAGAATATGAATGTTCAAGCTGACTGAGAAAAGAAAGGCAAGTTTGAGTCCACCTAGCTTGGTCCTTATGTGGTCATAGCATCTTTTGGCTCCGGAGCCTATCAGCTATCTACCCTTGAAGGTGAAGTCCTAAATGATCCTACTAACATTATCCACCTCAAGAAATTCTATGCCTAAAGGACAAAGTTTGCAAAATCAAGGAAAGAAAAAAGGCACAAAGCAAAAATAAAGTGTCCAATGGTAAAAACTTGGCAATTCAAGTGCCTTGGATAGGTCCCTGGTGAAAACCTAGCAAATAGGTGCCAGGTGTACTATAGCCCTTCCATTATCTATCATCGATACACACCCCCTTATCACCCCTCCATATTTTCTCACTCATCCCACTCACTTTTCCAAGGTGTTCCTTATCGTTCTTCGCCATACTTCGCAACATCATCCTCTAGCACTTTGTACTATGTAACATCCCATCTTATTTATAGCATACTATGTACCATACTTGATATATCCTACCATTGTACTCTACTAGATCTACCCTATTCCGTGCTTTTTATCCTTACCATATGTAGCATATACGACCCATATAACATGTGTCTCATACTCCCTGCCCTAACTTTTGTCTCCCATAAACTGTACCTATGTGAATACAATAATATCCAAACCCCAATACATAAATCACGCTTTACATAAACCCACCTCAACAAAACCATGTATTATAACAATGCTATCTCCTCATCCTGAGCTTTCCCCCGTCACGCATATACCTACTATGTTTTGCTATCCAGTCTTGAGTTCCCATGTCCTTAACTAGTCTCACTTGTACATACTGTCTAGGTCTTGTTGCAACCCATTAGTAGCTCATCAGTTGATCTCTTTGGCAAAAGGTTTCTTTTTCACTTTGCAGAGTCTTTTGTTGTTTCTCTTTTTGATTGATTGTTTCCATGTACCTTTTGTTGTTTCCTCCTCAAGATTGCTATGATCATTTCATATCATGGTGTTTTTTTACTTGAGCAACTAAGGATGTTGGTTTTGATCACAGTCTTTCACTGCTTGAGAGTCAGTTGATATTATCCTTGCATATTTCCAACATGCTTTCATCTTTTCGATAAAACATGATGCACTTGGGTAATATCATTTTTTTGTGGATCATCCACCATCATTCCAACATTGATCTCTTTGGGACTCATTTGTGATGTTGGGGCAATCCTTGAATGCCTGTTTGAGTCCGTCCTATGGAATTTTGGGAAAAAGGCCTTGATGTTCTTAGTAAACTTGGCAGACCCCTAACAATCCTATATCAAATTAAGTGTTCACACTACATAGTGGTACTTCCTCACAAAGTACCCCATGCTTAAGTTTTCCTCCTTGCCATCACCCCTCTATCACTTTTTCCACCCTCAGAATCATTTGATTCAAAGCCTTGAACATAAATGCTCATCTTATCATGATGTGACCCCTATCATACGTTACTATCCTAGCTCTAAAAAACCTCTCCTATCCTCCTGACTGTGAATTTTTTGGTCACTCTTTTTCCAACATTATTCTCCTTAGAGTTAGTATCTCCTATGATCACTTTTCATATCATAGAATGCTATCATAAGTCACAAACATTGGTTATCATATTCCACCATTATTGTTTGTCTTGCATCTCCTAAGAACTCGTATGTTATCATAGCTTTTATCCTTTATCATATCACGGAATATCATTGCATTTGGTCTTTTTATGTTGTTCCCGCTTGCTTATCATAAAATCTCAGGTGTATCTTTTAGTTTGTGTTCTTTGTAGCATATCATAAGTTTATTGTTCTCTCTTTTAGTTCATCTTAAACATAAGTGATTAGATTATAGTTCATTTTAGCATTATCATTCATCATTAGATTATAGTTCATTTTAGCGTTAAATTATGATTCATTTTAGCCTTGTTGACATTTATCATTAGGATAGGTTTTATTTTAGCATTGTAGTTCATCATTAAGTCGTACTCCATTTTTCTTTTTGTAATTCATTTAGATCTTTCATCCATCTTTAGTTTGTGTTAAAAGTGTCATTATATTTATTTTTCCATATCATAAATATGTTGATTATCCTTTAGTTGGTGATTCATTTTACATTTGTCACTTATTTTATCATTTGTACTTATCATCATACAAAATCCTATCAAATAATCTCCAAAGCAATCAATTTCTCGGGATCACATCACATCATCAGGATCATATCCAAAACCTGTCATACTACATGATATCTATCATATAGAAAATCTCATCACATCTACAATATCATAAGGAAAAACATGTCATCAAGGATCACGTCAAATCACATCACATCTGCAATATCATAGTTCAAAATCACATCACGTCATATATGCACTTTCATAGCTGAAATCACACCAAAATCATATTATACCATGTATACAGTGTCATCAAAAATCACATCCTACATCACAAATTGTCAGCACAATCAAAACATTATAGCACATGTCACATCCTACATCACCAATTGTCAGCAATACCATCAAAACATCACTATCAACCACTATACATACAACCCACTAGTCCATAACACATACAACACCAGAATCATCATATCTATATATCAATAAAAGAATGAAAGAATAAAAGTCCATCAATGTACAATGTCCATATAGTACAAACGGGTCTGAGCCTGCAAAAAATGTGTCTCAAAAAGTCAATATATACATGGCACTTAGCATCTCAAACAAAAGATGCCTGCTCATCAATGGTCATCCCATCGTCCCTGCATCATTAGTCTCCTCCTGTGCCCCTCTCCCAGCCCTTGGTGCTGGTGGTGGTGGAGGTGGTGGCCCCATCAATCCTCCCCCTATCCCAGAGCTCTCTGCCTCCTCTCCCATCCCACACCGCTGGCTCAACCCTGCTCTCTGACTATGCCCTATGTGTTGGGACCCACCTGCACTCTCTCCCCTAGTTCTCCATCCACTCTCCCCTCCTCCATGCATCCCTGTGTGAGTACTTGTTGTGCCTGACCAAGTCAGCCACCTGTAATGCTCAATCTGTGATGCTGGCACTACAGCATGGTACCTCCCCTAGTAAAACCTAGCCCTCTTCCTCAACTCCTCCATCTCTGCCCGCAGTCTTCGCAGCTCCTCCAAACTCCCTCCCACTACCACCTATGCCCGTGAGGTTGCCACCTCCACCACCAACCTATCTCACTCCTGTTGGAGGGCATCTAGTCTAGCCTGCACCCCCTGCCTCTCCACAATCATAACATCCAACCTCCCCCCTCCCCACCTCCACCCTTGCCCTGTCTACCTACCCCTGGGCTATATCTTGCTCTTGTTTGAACTAATCTCACTCTACCTAGAGCTGATCTCTCTCTTGCTACATATCTTGGAGTAGCTAGCTCATCGATGCATGTGCCTACTCTAGCGAGGCGTACCGACCTGCCAACCCTTCATCTCCTCCCCCGATAGACAATCCTCCTGCCTCTCCCCCTACCACCCTCCATCGCCCCTATGCCTCCTCTCCTCCTCTCACTAGCTGGGCTCCCCTCTCCTTCACTCTGCTCTCTAGTTCAGCTCTCCTCTCCTCCCCCACCACCCTCCTCCTCCGACGAGCAGGCTCCTCCTCCTATGCCATTGCTGCTACACGTTGCCACAACCTCCTCACCACATATTGCCTCTGTCGAGCTACTTGAGCTAGCTCCCCTGCCACCATCGTTGCCCTCATGCCTTGTGCTTTGCCCATTGGTCTTGGCCTCACAAAAGTATCTCAATACTCCTGTGTGGAGCCCACATCTGCTACCTTGCCAAACCAATCCTAGTGCTACGGCTCTAGCTCTTTCCATGCCCTCAATAGCCCATCCCTCTACAAGGATGGCCTGTACATCGACATCGGCTCATGGGTAACCCACTAATACTAGTGTGGATCTCCCATTGCCATCTGCTGCCACCTAAACTACCACAATACCTTGTCCAACCTGTACTGTTCTGTAATGTGCTCCCATCTCCTGAACACAAAGAATGGAGAAATGGTGTAGGGGAGCTACTCTCCCTCCTCTACCCATGGTCTCAAGCCCATGTATGGCCTCCACACCACTGCTACTATCTCATCAATCCGCACTCTCCAATAATCCACTAAATCCATATGATGATATGTCAAAGGCTTAGCCTAGATGTATACCACTGGCTCCTTTGGCTGCCTATCCCTGCATCCCAATGGTGTGAGCACTGCAATATGCTCCAATGCACACACCTGTAACAGTGTCAGGAACCCAATACTCCTCCCCTATCAGCCACCACCCTGGTACACTATTTGATGAAAGTCTCGATATAACTCAGCCAACATTAGAGAACCCCATGCAACTGGGCATCCTGCATCCATAATTTGCATCACCACTGGAATTAATGCCAGGATCACACCTGTACCACCTATATCTGGGGCAATATACCCTGAAACCAACCCCAAAACATAGAAGTAGATCTGCCTCTCCCCCATCACATGATCCAGATGCTCGTCCAATGCAAATTGTCCTCGCTAGATCCTGTACTCCACTCCTGGCCCCATCAGTCTCTATACAACTGCCTCTGTTCTCATCTCTCTAGTTGCCATGACTAGCATCCCCCACACTATAGTCTAAATATCTGGTACACATCCTCTAGCATCACCATTATCTCCCCCATTGGTAGGTGAAACGTCCCTGTCTCACTATGCCATCTCTCACACAGCGTTGTAACCATCGTCATATAAGTACGGGTATGGGGCAACCTCGTTAGGTGGCCTAGCCCGATCACCTCGACCCATGCCCAGTCTATCGACTTCAGCATCTCTCTCATGCATAACACTACTGCTCATTGCTCCCGTGACACTAATGCATCTAGCGACCACTGCACACAACCAAAACCAATCCAAATATCAATTTTTTATCTTCTTGTTTATCCTACACCCTCCCTTCCCTCAACCCTAGCTTTTTCTAACTTTATTTTGCCAAAAATTGTGTTCCTGTGGAAACAGTGTTCTCGCAAAGCCTATCCTTCTGCGTTCCTGCAAAACTTTATTCTAGTGGGACTGTGATGTTGACTCTGCTCTAAAATACCTTGACCTTTTCCCTCGATCTCGCTAGTACATTCCCGTGATCTCTCTAGCTGGCGATCCCGCCAACCCTTTCCCCCACGAGATCGCATTCCTACACTATCCCCTTTTAACCCCTTTCCCACTATACAATGACCTACACTCGTGGGGACGCATTCCTCATTGTGAGGATGCAGTCTCGCTGACTCTATCCCGTTCCCGCATGAACTATCCTTCTGGGATCGCTTTCCCACAAATGACTGTTTGAACCCCCGCATCCTCCCACCGAACGCCATTTTTTGCAAGATCATGATCATGCTGATCTCGCTCGCATTCCCGCTAGACCTGTGCCTGCGGGATCGCTTTTTCACTTTTGCAAGAATGATATAACACATGCATAAACAAAAATCATGAAGAGGTTTTAAACCCTACCAATTGATCGAGCATCTCTCATACTCATACTCGTCGCACTATGTCCACTTGGTGCTCTGGTCGCCCAATACCCACCATCGTAATCTCTGCTACAAAGCTCCTAATCCGCAATATCTCCTCCTCAATTTGACTACAAATGAGCCCTTCTAGCCCCCTCTTTGCCCCTTATAGCCCATCCCGGTGCCCTGCCTACCCCTCTTGGTCATCCTTCCCTTCCACAACACATTCTCCTCCTGCAAAACCAACACCAAACAACTTTGTACACTTGTAACACATCTGTATTAGCTATTCCACTGCATCCTTTAGCTCGATCTTCTATCCCCAAGGTGTTATCTCTCAACTTGGGTACTCTCCAATGGATCCTTGTAGGATATAGCTTTCCTCCTATCTGATCTTGGTTCATTAGTACCTCATCCTACCCATCTCATTGGCAAACAGTTCTCTTTTAAACTTTCACTTTTTTTTTGATTTGGCTTCTTCCCTTTTGGGTCTTCACGTATCTTTTCCAAAAACTCTCCTTGTTCCCTCCTCATGGTTGCCACGATCTTCCCTATCATGGTATGCTACGAATGGGGCAATCTGAGCATAAGGTCTTGATCTAATCTTTTTTTTCTTTTCTTTTCTTCTTATGGGTTACCCAGTATAGGTTCCATGTTGCTTCCTCTGGGATTCATGTGTGATGCTGGGGCAATCCTTGCGTGTTTGTTTTGCGTGCGTTCGTCCGTCATCTGAAAATTTGGTAAACAAGCCATGTTGTTCTTTGTAACCTTGGTCATTAACCAACATTCCTATATTAAATCTTGTGCTCAACTATGTGGTAGTACTTCCTTTCATCTCCCTTATCGCCCATCCAAACCACTTTATCTTCCCATCATCCATCCCTTCCTCCTCATCTCCTTTCATCGCACTCCACCCCTTCACTCTTCCCCCCCAATCCTGGATCGTCCTACGCTTTCTTCCTATTGTGCATCTGACCTCCCTTTATCATTCTCTCATCGTGAGAGTTTGAGCTAATTCTACCCCTTCTCTTTGCCAATCTATGTCTCTACTCATCTTGCTTTCTTTTTCTTTTCAAGAAGTTGTTGACCTTCATCCTCTCTCCCCGCTGCCTTCTTGAGGGGGCATCTCTAAGTCTAGTCTCTCTTCTTCTTATACAAGACTAGGGCAACCTTTTTGCTAAAACATCTTCCTCATGTCATCTCCGTTCGAACTTCTTTGAAATAGTGTTGTCTCGACACTATGTCAAAGAGGGGCAAAATGTAAACACCTAAATTTGATTACACTGCTTTGATAATCCTATTTAGCTATCTCTAAAGGCATCATTAATTAAATTCCTATTTAATTAAATCCTTTGCCATCCCCTAGTTGATTAATTTAATTAATCATCTATAGTCCTAATTGATAAATAAAATAACCCACTATTTGTCAATTAATCCTATTCTCCTATCTAATTCCAAAACCCTCATTTATTAAATAAATCTATTTAATAAATAAAGCCCTCAAAACTAATAGCCCCTAAACTATCATAAATCCTCCATTTAGCCTAATCCACCCCATCCACCCATACTAACTAAGCTTAGCCACTAAATCACCCACCCTCATGAATACCATCCACTTGTACATCTCCAACATCCCTAATCTAATCCTAACCCAAGCCTAACCCATCCCCTAATCATTTGCACAATCCTAGGTAAGCTTAAGACTTTTCTAATCCAAACCAAAGTCTCTCCTCAAAATATCCCAACCACCAAGCCATAAAAGCTCTTACAAAGTCATGAATGACTCTTACAAGCCCATTTATTGCTCTTACAAGCCATTATGAAGGTCTTTATGAGCTTTGAATCTCCTTTGTTGACCCCTCAACCCTCTTGCTCTAATCAATGACCCTGTGACATGTGTCACTCATTGATTGGCTGTAAGGAAGCACAATCTATGTGCTCTCCTCTCATTCAATCTGAGCCCTCCATAAGCGTTCATCTCTCCTTGCATCTTGGCCATCAATCCCTCAAGACCTTTGCCTATTTAAGGAATCCTCTCCCAAGCCATTTTAATTGCAATCCTTAAGCTAAAGTTACCATGTCAATTTGAGAAGCCAAGTTCATACCATTTTCACATATACAAAACAAAAATCTCAAATCCATCTCCATTAAAGCATTTTGAAGCTTGATCATACATCCCAAATCCATATCAAAGGACACATCTACTAATCAAGTGATCATCCTCATTGAGAGAGCCTATCCATGCCTCACATTATCATTTGAGGACATCACTTCATCTCATCTAAAGTTTATCCTTGTTTTGTTAGTTAATGCTTTTATTTTTAAATAGATTACTGATTCTTGCTAACATATTATTGTACACACCTAAGAGTCCTAGGACCTCTAGGAACATATTACAATTGTTCATATGGGTCAAAGGGGGTCATAGGGTGACCTATGACCTCTTTGACCCATTAAATGATGACATATGTCCATAGGGGTCCAAGGACCCCTATGGACATATTAAAATTCTTCATATCAGACAAAGGGGGTATAGGGTGACCAATGACCCCGTTTGACCCATTAAATGATGACATATGTCCCTAGAGGTCTTAGGACCACTACGAACATATTAGAATTGTTCATATGGATCAAAAGAGGTCATAAGGTGACCTATGACCCTCATTGACTCATTAAATGATGACATAAGTCCCTATGAGTCCACATAAGTTCCTGACCCCTAGGAACATATTAGAATAGTTCATATGGTCAATGGGGGTCATAGGTTCACCCCATGACCCCCTTTGGCCCATTAAATTATGACATATGTCCCTACGGGTCTTAAGACCCCTAGGGACATACTAGAATAGTTCATATGGGTTAAAAGGGGTCATAGGGTGACCTATGACCCCCTTTGACCCATTAAATGACAAATATGTTCCTAGGGGATGTAGGACCCCAAGGGACATATTAAAATTGTTCATATAGTTAGAGGGAGTTATAGCTTCACAATATGACCTTCATTGACCTATTAAATGATGACATATGTCCCTAAAGGTCCTAGGACCCCTAGTGACATATTAGAATTGTTCATATATGTCAAAGAGGGTCATAGGGTAACCCATGACCCCCTTTGATCCATTAAATGATGACATATGTCCCTAGGGGTCAAAGGACCCCTAGGGACATATTAAAATTGTTAATATGGGTCAAAGGAGGTCATAGGGTGACCTATGACCCCCTTAGACCCATTAAATGAGGACATATTTCCCTACGGGTCCTAGGACCCCAAGAGACATATTAAAATTGTTCATATGGGTCAAAGGGGGTCATAGGGTGACCTATGAACCCCTTTGACTGATTAAATGATGACATATGTCCCTAGGGGTCCTAGGACACCTAGGGACATATTAGAATTGTTAATATGGTCAAAGAGGATCATAGGGTGACCTATGACACCTTTTGACCCATTAAATGATGACATATGTCCCTAGGGGTCCTCAGAACCCTAGGGACATTTTAAAATTATTCATACGAGTCAAAGGGGGTCATAGGCTAACCTATGACCCTCTTTGACCCACTAAATAATGAAAAATGTCCCTAAGGGTCCTAAGACCCCTAGGGACATATTAAAATTGTTCATATGGGTCAAAGGTGGTCATAGGGCGACCTATGACCCCTTTTGACCCATTCAAAGATGACATATGTTCATAAGGGTCCCAAGACCCCTAGGGACATGTTAGAATTGTTCATTTGGGTCAAAGGGGGTCATAGGGTGATCTATGACCCCACCCTATGACCCCCTTTGACCCATTAAATGATGACATACGTTCTTAGGGGTCTTAAGACCCCTAGAGACATATTATAATTGTGCATATGGGTCAAAGAGGGTGATAGGGTGACATATGACTTCCTTTGACCCATTAAATGTCGACATATGTCCGTAGGGGTGCAAGGGCCCCTAGGGATATAATAAAATTGTTTATATGGATCAAATCCGGTCATAGGTCAGCCTATGACGCCTTTGACACATTAAATGATGACATATGTCCCTAGGGGTCCAAGGACCCAAAGTGATATATTATAATTTTTCACATGGATGAAAGGGGGTCATAGGTCACTTTGACCCATTAAATGATGACATATGTCCCTAAGGGTCCAAGTAGTCTTATGGACATATTAGAATTGTTCATATGGGTCAAAGCGGGTATAGGGTGACCTATGACCCCTTTTGACCCATTAAATAATGACATATATACCTAGAGGTCCTAGGACCCCTAAGGACATATTGAAATTCTTCATATGGGTTAAAAGGAGTCATAGGGTGACCTATGACACATTTTCACGCATTAAATGATGGCATATGTCCTTAGGGGTCCTAGGACCCCTAGGGACATATTAAAATTGTTCATATAAATCAAAAGTGGTCATAGGTCCCCTTTGAACCATTAAATGATGATATATGTCCCTAGCGATCCTAGGACCCCTAAGGACATATTAAAATTTTTCATATGGGTCAAAGGGGGTCATAGGGTGACCTGTGACACACTTTTACCCATTAAATGATGACATTTGTCCCTAGAGGTCTAAGGACCCTTAGGGACATATTAGAATTGTTCATATGGGTAAAAGAAGTTCATAAGGTGAGCTATGACCCATTTTTATCCATTAAATGATGACATATGTCCCTAGGGGTCTTACGACCCATACGGACATATTAGAATTTTTATTATAGGTCAAAGGGGGTTATAAGGTGACTTATTACCCCCTTTGACTCATTAAATTGTGGCTCAGACCCCTAGGGACATATTTGAATTGTTCATATGGGTCAAAGGGGGTCATAGGTCACATTAATCCATTAAATAATGACATATGTCCCTAAGTGTCTTGAGACCTCTAGGGACATATTAGAATTGTTCATATGGGTCAAAGGGGGTCATAAAGTGACCTATGACCCCCTTTGACCGATTAAATGACGACATATATCTCTAGAGGTCTAAGGACACCTAAGGACATATTAGAATTGTTCATATGGGTCAAAGGGGGTCACAGGGTGACCTATGACCCTCTTTGACCCATTAAATGATGACATATGTTCCTAGGGGTCTTAGGACCCCAAGAAAAATATTAGAATTGTTCATATGTGACAAAGGGGGTCATAGGGTAACATATGACTCGCTTTGACCAATTAAATGATGACATATGTCCCTAGGGGTCCTAACACACATAGAGATATATTAGAATTGTTTATATGGGTCAAAGGGGGTCATAGGGTGACCTATGACCCCCTCTGACCCATTAAATGATGACATATGTCCCTAAGGTTCCTAAGATCGCTAAGGACATATTAGAATTATTCATACGTGTTTCACCCATTAAAGGATGGCAAATGTCCCTACGGGTCCTAAGACCTCTAGGGACATATTAGAATTGTTCATATGGGTCAAAGATAACCTAGACCCCTTTTGACATATTAAATGATGACATATGTCCCTAAGGGTCCTAGGACCCCTAGGGACATATTAGAATTGTTCATATGGGTCAACACTGTGACCCCCTTTGACTAATTAAATGACCACATATGTCCCTACGGATCCAAAGAACCCTAGGGACATATTAGAATTTTTCTTATGTCTAAAAGGGCGTATAAGATTACCTATGACCTCTTTTGACCCACATATTAGAATAGTTCATATGGGTCCTCATTCGACCCATTAAATGATGACATATGTCCTTATGGTTCCAAAGACTCTTAGGGACATCATAGAATTTTTTATATGGGTCAAAGGGGGTCATAGAGTGACCTCTGACCCTCTTTGACCCATTAAATGATGACATATGTCGTTAAGGGTACTAAGACTCCAAGGGACATATTAGAATTGTTCATATGAGTCAAATAGGGTCATAGGGTGACCTATGACCCACTTTGATCTATTAAAAGATTACATATGTCTCTAAGGGTCCTAACACCCCTGGAGACATATTAGAATTATTCATATGGGTCAAAGGGGATCATAAGGTGATCTATGACCCCCTTTGAACCATTAAATGATGACATATGTCCCTTGGGGTCGTAGGACCCTTAGGGGCATATTAGAATTGTTCATATGGGTCAAAGGAGGTCATAGGGTGACCTATGACCCCCATTATCCCATTAAATGATGACATATGTCCCTAGGGGTCCTAGGACCTCTAAGAACATATTAGAATTTTTCATATGGGTCAAAGGGGTGGATAGGGTGACCTATAACCCCCTTTGACTCATTAAATGTTGACATATGTCCGTAGGGGTCCAAGGATGTCATGTCCCCTTTTCAAATAATTAAAAAATAATAATCTTTGCTAAGACAGGCAGGCCCAAGAAAGTGAAGTTTCGGAAAAAGGGAGTTAATCTTTGGAAACTGTTGGACTAATAAATGATAATTATTATTAAAATATGTTTCATTAACCTCTCTTGGACGTGAGTTACAGTTATGCCCTTTTTAAAGAGGTTTGGAGGCATTTTGGGGGGATTCCAGACTTGATTTTCACTCATTCTTTGTTATTCTTCAGAGGCTGCCAAACCTGTGGAGAAGGAGACCCAAGAACGGGAGTTTGCAGGTTTCCAGGGAGACCCAAGAACGGGAGTTTGCAGGTTTCTAGGAAGGCTAAGGACGGGAGTTTGAAGCCATTCCATGTGCATGCTCATACAGAGTTTGCCTTTGTGCTGAACAGTGCAGATTTGTGAGTTTCCGGGTGTATTTTTGTAAGAGTTTGGTGTTTCCGGTTGAGTATTTCATATCAGTTTTGGTTGCTGCTGTATTTTATACTTTAAGCTGTTAAAATAGAGCTGAATATATATATTGGGACGTGATTAAACTTCTGAGATAGATTATTAGTGTTCTTGTGGTGTTTCCGAGCATATTTTGTGCTATTTCGGGAGCCCGATGAGCATAGTTTTGGTCCTACATTTTCGAGCTGTTGTGTAAAGGCTATACGGATATAGAAATATCAATTTGTAGGCTGGTATGCTGCTGAAAGTTCTGTAAAAATTTCCATTTTCAGATTCATTAATAATTTGTGGAGTTGTGAAGCTTTTAGCACTATTTTCAACATACTCGATTTGGGGTTTCTTGAGGAATTTGGTGGATCTTTGGGATATTAGCTGTTTGATTTTAAAGATCTGATTAGAGGTTGGAAATATCATGAAAAATCAGAAAAGGGACATTTCAGTGGTATCAGAGCCATGATCTTGCCAGCCTGAGGGTTTGTAGAAGTTGCAGGTCAGTTTTGACAACTACCCAGATATTGCATTTCAGTTTTGAGAACTACCCAAATCTTGCATGTCATAATTTATGATTGCATGTTGCTTCTAATCAGCTGCATGTAAAAATTTATGGTTGCATGCTACTTCTAATCATTTTCATGTTAGTTCTTGGTGAATTTGGTGGTTGTAGAAGTTTGCATTTCAGTTTTGACAAGTACCCAGATCTTCCATGTCAGTTTTGACAACTACCCAGATCTTGCATGTCATAATTTGGTGGTTGCATGTTGCTTCCAATCAGTTGCATGTCCAAATCTATGGTTTCATGCTACTTCTAATCATTTGCCTATTAGTTCTTGGTGAATTTGGCGGTTGTAGAAGTTTGCATGTCAGTTTTGACAACTACCCAGATCTTGCATGTCATAATTTGGTGGTTGCATGTTGCTTCTAATCAGTTGCATGTCCAAATCTATGGTTGCATGCTACTTCTAATCATTTGCATGTTAGTTCTTGGTGCTTGAAGAAGTTATATCCTATTGGGGTTACACTCTACTTTATCCAGAATGGACAGGTATAGTACAGAGTCTCAGAGGGAACGATCTTGGACAATTGATAGCCAGAGTCAAAATAGTAGAAAGGATGGTTATTTAGACATTCGAGATAAACTTATGAAAATAAGCCATGACATGTCTAAACAGTTGGTTGAGCACCACCATATAAATGACATGTTATCTGACCCAGCTAAGGTGGATAAGTTGACTGGATTTCTATTTGGCAGATTTTCTCACAGGACAGATGACACAATTCCCAAGAACTTGCATGAGGAGTTTGAGAAACTAGCTGATAGCCAGGTAGTGGTCTCAGATTCTACTTTGCCACAGGAGGTGGTGGGAAAGGATATTACACAGATTGATAGTAACAGTCAACTTGATACTCAAATTGAGACAATTGTTTACAGGTTGTCAAAGGGTGATGCCACAGGTATTCAGGATGGTATAGTTACAACAGGCAGTGACTACAGTGTAGTGGGTTCAGATGATGATTATGAGGATGTTGTTGTGCAGGATGGTGAGATACCTAGTAGAGATGAGCAGACATTGAGCATTCATGAATTTGCTGAGAAAGAGTACCAGGCGCAGTTAGATGCTTCATCACATGAGGTTGAGGCAGGTAGTATTTCACATGATTTATCCCGCCAGCTGAAGGTGAGTGAAGATAGTATTGTGACTTCATTACCTTATCATGACAGGTATGTGGAGTTAGTTGGTATTGGTCATATTACTCAGGTGAGGAGTTTGCTTGAGTTACCAGTTGATTCTAGTTTACGGATATGGACACGAGATTGTTATATTGGTGTTTGGGATTCAGTTGACTGGAGATCTTTAACACTTTTTGGTCGCAGTGTTTGTTTGGGTGCTATCATGGATTTGATTAGCAGATTACACGGTGTTGTCTTTTCTTGTGCCAGTATCTTGTCTGATGTTGGTATTAGTTTTTATACATCGGTGTTGGGCTTTGTTCATATATCCAGTCGACCATACTTGCTGGAATGTGTTGATGATCTTTCATATTTGGCAGTGTGTACAGATGAGTCCCAGGATCATATTGGCATCGATGACATCCAGGAGGATGTAGTGGGCAATTTTGAAGACTTAGTTTCTTTGGGTACAGAGGAGTTGGACAGCAGTGCTACAAATTTTGATACTCTGTATGTTGATATGAGCTTTAGAGTTGATTCACAGGACATGGATGGTAATACTCTAGAGACTAGTAACTTTGAGGATACTCCTTTAGACAGTGCATCAAAGGAGGTTTGTAGGAGACAGTCAAGCCAATGCCATCATGTGTCTAATCAGTTGAGAGTTAGTGACCGAGACATTGCTATCACTTGCCAACATTTTGATGCTGCTCGTCAATTATTAGCAGTTTATGGATGGGGTTCTCCTACTAGTGATGAGCAGGAAGGAAGTTATCTTTCCTTGACAGAGATCCACTCTTTATGGGAGGCTATTCAGATTTTGAGACAGAATTATATGCAGTTGGTAGCTGATAGAGATTATCTTATGGAGTGGGGTAGTACAACATATGATGCATTGTTGGCCAAGGAAGATGAGGTGAGTGAGCTTACTGAGCAGCTTGAGGTGACTTTTGAGATTCTTGAGAGTACACAGTTGGCTTTCAAGGAGTCACAGTTTCATTTGGCTAAGGTGACCATGGAGTTAGAGCGACTACAGTCTTTATCTGATTCTATACAGTCACAAGCTATGGTGTTTGGTGATTCGAGGATGTCCATGACTGAGATTGTCAGAGACAATGGAGATGGGGATGCATCCATCCTTGATACTAACATTGGCATATCAGGTTCATTCCCACTAGAGTCAAGTTTAGTTGAGTTGGGTATTGTAGCAGATTATTGTATGCCTGACAGGGTGGTGGCCTCTAGTACTGAAGACACAGAGACTAGAGATGTATCAAAGGTCATGTGTGATGTTGGTGAGTCGACAGTTGGCATGGTTCCTGATAGTAATACTACTCCCTTGGTGATATCTTTGGAGGTAGTAGTCAGTTCCAACATGGTTGATGATCAATTGCAGTTAGTTTCATCTGGATTACAGTCTGAGCCACTGACTGAGATTGGCGCATTCTATCGGCATTACACTGTGAGGTACGCTCATCAATTTACCTTTGATGACCATGTTGATGAGATTATGATACAGAGATGTACTTTGGTTCCTAGTGCTTATCATCAATTATGGAATAGTTTGATGCCTCGAGATGAGAGTTGTGATGGGCACGACATGGCGACAGGTTTTGTAGTTGATAGCTTGATAATACATGACTTAGAGCAGGAGTTTTGGAGTGATGCTTCAGCAAGTGTTGTTATTGATTCTACTCCTTTGGCTATGACATCTCCTGACTTAGCTAGTGATCAGTCACAGTGGGTTGTATCACTTGTTCATGGTGAGTTGTTGACTGAGGTTGGTTTTTTTAATCAACATTATATTGCAAGGTATGTACATCAGTTAACAATTGATCCTTATGCTGAGGAGTTGATGGCAGGAAAATTTGGTTTGGGTTCCATTTCTTGTTGTTTATCTTGTGATGGCTTTTCACCATCAGGGGTGCATGGGAGTTATGGTTATGAGATAGTGGCCAATGATCTACAGAGTTGTGTTGACTGCAGGAGTTGTATAGTGTGTGGATTCTCCATACTTGGTATAGTTTCATTTGAGAGCATTCACCATTGTTGCAGAGTTGGATTGTACATTCCATATAGGCCAGTGGAATGCATTGATGGTATTTACTATGTTGGTAGTCCACTTTACTTGGGTTTTGATATTCTAAGAGTTTGTGTCTCATGGGTTTTTGACTGTGGTAATGGTGATTTTGGAGTTTGGTTGAGCTATAATTGCCAGTTTGATTATGGATTCCTCTTGGTCATATTGCAGAGGATCTTGCAGGAGTCTGTGTTAATTGGTAGTAGTATAGTTCATGACTACATTTGGGATCCAGGAGGATTGATTGGTTTATTGTTCAGCCATTGCTTGAGGACAAGCAATGTTTGGGGAGGGGAGGACTTGTCATGTCCCCTTTTCAAATAATTAAAAAATAATAATCTTTGCTAAGACAGGCAGGCCCAAGAAAGTGAAGTTTCGGAAAAAGGGAGTTAATCTTTGGAAACCGTTGGACTAATAAATGATAATTATTATTAAAATATGTTTCATTAACCTCTCTTGGACGTGAGTTACAGTTATGCCCTTTTTAAAGAGGTTTGGAGGCATTTTGGGGGGATTCCAGACTTGATTTTCACTCATTCTTTGTTATTCTTCAGAGGCTGCCAAACCTATGGAGAAGGAGACCCAAGAACGGGAGTTTGCAGGTTTCTAGGGAGACCCAAGAACGGGAGTTTGCAGGTTTCCAGGAAGGCTAAGGACGGGAGTTTGAAGCCATTCCATGTGCATGCTCATACAGAGTTTGCCTTTGTGCTGAACAGTGCAGATTTGTGAGTTTCCGGGTGTATTTTTGTAAGAGTTTGGTGTTTCCGGTTGAGTATTTCATATCAGTTTTGGTTGCTGCTGTATTTTATACTTTAAGCTGTTAAAATAGAGCTGAATATATATATTGGGACGTGATTAAACTTCTGAGATAGATTATTAGTGTTCTTGTGGTGTTTCCGAGCATATTTTGTGCTATTTCGGGAGCCCGATGAGCATAGTTTTGGTCCTACATTTTCGAGCTGTTGTGTAAAGGCTATACGGATCTGGAAATATCAATTTGTAGGCTGTTATGCTGCTGAAAGTTCTGTAAAAATTTCCATTTTCAGATTCATTAATAATTTGTGGAGTTGTGAAGCTTTTAGCACTATTTTCAACATACTCGATTTGGGGTTTCTTGAGGAATTTGGTGGATCTTTGGGATATTAGCTATTTGATTTTAAAGATCTGATTAGAGGTTGGAAATATCATGAAAAATCAGAAAAGGGACATTTCAAAGGACCCCTAGGTATATAATAGAATTGTTCATATGAATTAAAGGGAGTCATAAAGTAACCTATGATCCCTTTTGACACATTCAATGATGACATATGTACCTAGGGGGTCTTAGGACCCCAAGCGACATATTAGAATTTTACATATAATTCAAAGATGACCCATTAAATGATGACATATGTTCCTAGGGGTCCAAGAACCCTTATGGACATATTAGAATTGTTCATATAGGTCAAAGGGGGTATAGGGTGACCTATGACCCTCTTTAGCCCATTAAATGACAACATATGTCCCTAGGGGTCCTAAGACCCTTAGGAACATATTGGAATTGTTCATATGGGTTAAAGGGAGTCATAGGGTGACCTATGACCTCTTTTAACCCATTAAATAATCACATATGTCCCTAGGGGACCAAGGACCCCTAGGGACACAATATATATCCCTAGGGGTCCTAGGAACCCTAGGGACATATTCGAATTGTTCATATATATCAAAAGTGGTCATAGGGTGAGCTATGACCCCCTTTGACCCATTAAATGATGACATATATTCTTAGGGGTCCTAAGACCTCTAGGGACATATTAGAATTGTTTATATGGGTCAAAGGGGATCATAGGGTGACCTATAACCCCCTTTGACTCATAAAATGATAGCATATGTCCCTAGGGGTCCTATGACTCTTACAGACATATTAGAATTGTTCATATGGGTCAAACAAGGTAATAGGGTGACTTATGACCTCCTTTGATACATTAAATTATGACATGTCTCTAAGGGTTTTAGGACTCCAAGCGACATATTTGAATTGTTCATATCGGTCAAACGGGGTCATAGGGTAACTTATGAACCCCTTTCACCCATTAAAAGATGAAATATGTCCCTAGGGGTCTTAGGACCCCTACAGACATATTAGAATTGTTTATATGAGTCAAAGTGGGTGATAAGGTGACCTATGAACCCCTTTGACCCATTAAATGATGACATATGTTCCTAGAAGTCCTAAGACCCCGAGCGACATTAAAATTATTCATATGGTCAAAGGGGATCACAAGATCACCTTACGAACTCTTTTTACCCATCAAATGATGACATATGTCCGTACGGGTCCTAGGACCTCTAGGGACATATTAAAATTGTTCATATGGGTCAAAGGGGGTCATAGGGTGACCTATGACCCCTATTGACACATTAAATGATGGCATATGTCCCTAAGGGTCCAAGGACCCTTATGGACATATTAGAATTGTTTATATTGTCAAAGGAGGTCATAGGGTGACCTATGACTCCCTTTGACTCATTAAATGAAAACATATGTCCCAAAAGATCCAAAGACCCTGAAGGACATATTAGAATTATTTATATGGGTCAAAAGTCATCATAGGGTGACATATAACTTTCATTGATCTTTTAAAAGATGACATGTCCCTAGGGGTCCAAGGACCCCTAGGGACATATTAGAAATGTTCATATGGGTACAAGGTCGTCATAGGGAGACCTATTACCTTTTTTGATCCATTAAATAATGACATATGTCCCTAAGGGTCCAAGGACCCCTAGGGATATATTAGAATGGTTCATATGGGTCAAAGGGGTTCATAGGGTGACCTATGACACTCTTTAGCCCATTAAATGAGGACATATGTCCCTATGTGTCCTAAGATCCCAAGGGACATATTTGAATACATCATATGGGTAAAAGGTGGGCATAAGGTGACCTATTACCCCCTTTGACCCATTAAATGATGTAATATGTCCTTAGGGATCCTAAAACCCCAACGAACATATTAGAATTGTTCATATGGGTCAGAGAACCTATGACCCCTTTTGACCCATTAAATGAGGACAGATATCTCTACGGATCTTAGGATCCCAAGGGACATATCAGAATTGATCATATGGGTTAAATGGGGTCATAGGGTGACCTATAACCACCTTTCACCCATTAAATCATTACATATGTCCCTAGGGCTCCAAGGACACCTAGGGACATATCAGAATTGTTCATATGGGTCAAAAGGGGTCATAGGTCCATTTGACCCATTAAATAATGAAATATGTCCCTAGGGGTCCTAAGACCCTTAGGGACATATTATAATTGTTCATATGGATCAAACGAGGTCATAGGGTGACCTATGACCCCATTTGACCCATTAAATGACGAAATATGTCCCTAGGGGTCCTAGGACCCCTAGGGACATATTAGAATTGTTCACATGGTTTTCCATTTGACTCATTAAATGATGACATATGTCCCTAGGGGTCCGAGGACCCCTACAGACATATTAGAATTTTTCATATGGGTCAAAGGGGGTCATAGGGTGACCTCTGACCTTCTTTGACCCATTAAATGACGACATATGTCCTTAGGGGTACTAAGACCCTTAGGGACATATTAGAATTTTTAATATGGGTCAAAGGGGGTCATAGGGTGGCCTATGACCCTCTTTGAACCATTAGATGATGACATATGTCCACAAGGGTCTTAAGACTGCTAGGGACATATTGGAATTGTTTATATAGGTGAAATGGGGTCATAGGGTGACCTATGACCCCCTTTGATACACTAAATGAGGACATATGTCCTTAGGGATCTTAGGACCCCTAGGGACATATTAGAATTATTAATATATTTCTCCTTTTTACCCATTAAAATGATGACATATGTCCCTAGGGGTCCTAAGACCCCTAGGGACATATTACAAATGTTCATATGGGTCAGACAGGGTCATAGGGTGACATATGACCCCGTTTGACCCATTAAATGACGAAATATGTCCCTAAGGGTCCTAGGACCCCTAGGGACATATTAGAATTGTTCATATGGTTTTGCCTTTGACTCATTAAATGATGACATATGTTCCTAGGGGTCCAAGGACCCCTACGGTCATATTAAAATTTTTCATATGGGTCAAAGGGGTTCATAGGGTGACCTCTAAACTACTTTGACCCATTAAATGATGACATATGTCCTTAGGGGTACTAAGACCCTTAGGGAAATATTACAATTTTTAATATGGGTCAAAGTGGGTCATATGGTGACCTATGACACCCTTTGACCCATTAAATGATGACATATGTCCCTAGGAGTCCTAAGACTGCTAGGGACATATTAGAATTGTTTATATGGATCAAACGGGGTCATAGGGTGACCTATGACCCCCTTTGATTAATTAAATGATGACATATGTCGCTAGAGGTCTTAGGACACCCAGGAACATATTAGAATTATTCATATAGTTCTCCTTTTGACCCATTAAATGATCACATATGTCCTTAGGGGTCCAAGGATCCCTACGAATATATTAAAATTTTTCATATGGGTCAAAGGGGGTCATTGGGTGTTTTCTAACCAATTTTGACCCATTAAATGACAACATATGTCCCTAGGGGTACTAAGAACCCTAAAGACATATTAGAATTGTTTATATGGGTCAAAGGCAGTCATAGGTCCCTTTGACATATTAAATGATGACACATGTCTCTAAGGGTCTTAGGACCCTTAGGGACATATTAGAATTTTTCATATGAGTCAACACTATGACCCCCTTTGACTCATTAAATGATCACATATGTTCTTAGGGGTCCAAGGAACCCTAGCGATATATTAGAATTTTTCTTATGTGTAAAAGGGTATATAGGGTGACCTTAAAACCCCCTTTGCCCCACATATGATGTCATATGTTCCTAGGGATCCTAAGACCCCTAAGGACATATTAGAAATATTCATATGGATCAAAGGGGGTCATAGGGTGAGCTATGACCCCCTTTGACCTATTAAATGATGACATATGTTCGTAAGAGTCTTAAGACCCCTTGGGACATATTAGAGTTGTTCATATGGGTCTCTATTTGACCCATTAAATGATGACATATGTCCTTAGGGTTCCAAGGACCATTAAGGACATTTTAAAAATTTTCATTTGGCTCAAACAGGGTCATAGGGTGACCTCTGACCAACTTTGACCCATTAAATAATGACATATGTCTCTAAGGGTACTGAGACCCCTATGGACATATTAGAATTGTTCATATGAGTCAAAGATGGTCATAGGCTAACCTATGACCCCATTTGACCCATTAAATGATGACATATGTCCCTAGGGGTTCTAACACCCTTAGGGACATATTAGAATTGTTCACATGAGTCAAAGGGGGTCATAGGGTGACCTATGACCCCGTTTGACCCATTAAATGATGACATATGTCCCAAGGGTTCCTAAGGCCCCTAGGGACATATAAGAATTGTTCATATTGGTGAAAGGGGGTCACAGGGTGACCTAGACCCCCTTTGACCCATTAAATAATGACATATGTATCTAGGGGTCCTAAGACCCCTATGGACATATTAGAATTTTTCATATGGGTCCTCATTCGACCTATTAAATGATGACATATGTTGCTAGGGTTACAAAGACACTTAGGGACATTTTAAAATTTTTCATATGGGTCAAAGGGGGTCATAGGGTGACCTCTGACCACCTTTGACCCATTAAATGATGACATATGTCCCTAGGGGTACTAAGACCCCTAGGGACATATTAGAATTGTTCATATGAGTCAAAGAAGGTCATAGGGTGACCTATGACTCCCTTTGACCCATTAAATGATGACATATGTCCCTAGGGGTCCTGGGACCCCTAGGGACATATTAGAATTGTTCATATCGTTCAAAGGGAGTCATAGGGTGACCTATGACCCCCATTAACCCATTAAATGATGACATATGTCCCTAGGGGTCCTAATACCCCTAAGAACATATACGAATTGTTCATATGGGTCAGAGGGGGTCATAAGGTGACTTATGACCCCTTTTGACTCATTAAATGATGATATATGTCGGTAGGGGTCTAAGGACCTTAAAGACATATTAGAATTATTGATATGGGTCAAAAGGGGTCATAGTGTGACCTATGACCCTTTTTGAGCCATTAAATGATAACATATGTCCCTAGGGGTCTAAGGACCCCTAAGGACATATTAGAATTGTTCATATGAGTCAAAAGGGATCATAGGTCCTATTTAATGATGATATATGTTTCTAAGGGACTTAGTGTAGACACCTAAATTTGATTACACTATTTTAGTAATCCTATTTAGTTATCTAAAAAGGCATTATTAATCAAATTTCTATTTAATTAATCTTTTGTCATCCCCTAAGTTGATTAATTTAATTAATCATCTATAGTCCTAATTGATAAATCAAATAATTTATTATTTATCAATTAAATCCTATTCTTCTATCTAATATCAAAAATCCTCATTTATTAAATAAATCTATTTGATAAATGAAATCCTCAAATTCAAAAACCCCTAACCTATCTCTAATCCTCCATTTAGCCTAATCCACCCCATCCACCCATACTAACCAAGCTTAGCCACTAACTCACCCACCCTCATTAATGCCATCCACTTGCACATCTCTAACATCCCTAATCTAATCCTAAACCCAAGCCTAATCCACCCCCTAATGTTGTCACATTCTTTAAACAAGTTTAAGACTTTCCTAATCCAAACCAAAGTCTCCCCTCAAAAAACCCAACCACTAAGTCATGAGTGCTCTTACAAAACATAAAGACTCTTACAAGCCCACTCATGACTCTTACACCCATCTTCCACACTCTTCCCTCTTCCACACTCATTCCTCTTACATTCCTCTTACATACTCAACCCCACTCATCATGCCTTTAACGAACCCTTTACCCTACCCTCTCACACTCATCCTCCTTGTGACAAGTGTCACCTTCCCATTGGTGCTAAACAAGCACAATCCATGCGCTCTCCTTTGAGTGCATCCTAGCCCTCCTTAAGCCTTCATCCATCCTTGCATCTAAGCCCTCCATCCCTCTACCCCTTAGCCTATAAATTGAATCTCATCCCATGCCATTTCATCAACAATCTTTGAGCTAAAGTTACCATGCTATTTTGAGAACCAAAGCCATCAATATTACCCTTATAATGCCAAATTGAGAGCTCACAAAGCTACCAATTTACCATTACCCATCTCCATTGAAGCATCTTTTGAGCATCTTGAGCATACATCCACAGCAAAAGGACACATCTATAGAATCAAGAAAGCATGGAGTGTTTTCTCTTGTGAGGTTTGCACTTCTTGTTCTCTTTTTTTTTGTCTAAGCATATATGTGAATTTAGTTTTTGGTTTGTGAATGTTTACTTTATTTGTTAATGTTCTTTGCATAATAATTCTTGTTCTACATTTTGGCACGCCCGGTGGGACTCCACTATGGGTCATTTAATCATCTATTTTCATCTATATGTCATTTTTTTTAACCATCTAATGTGTGTTGTTGTTTGAGTGTGTTGTGAGGGTGTTTTGCTTGTTTTTGCAGGTTAAAGAACGTACTTAGGAAGAAGAAATACCATCTAAAAAATATATAAAAAAAAATTTGCGTTTTTCAACTTTTTTGGCACAGTTTTGGCATCTACAACCTGTTCTGTCTGCGAAAATTTGCGTCTACGAAAATTGACGTCTGCGCAAATCGACGTCTGTGAAAATCCGCGTGTGCGAAAATCGACATCTGCGAAAATCCGCGTCTGCAAAAATCGTCGTCTGTGAAAATCCACATCTACGCAAATCGGTGTCTCTGCTTGTCACTTGTGTTCTGTGCTGCAAATCTGTTTTGTCCTCTTCGAATACTAGCATCTCTGTATTTCAGCGTCTTCGTATTTTGGCGTCTCTGTATTTCAGCGTCTTCGTATTTTGACAGACTGTCTTCTCTGCTTGCTTATGTTGCATTTCTGCTTTATTATTTCTGCACTTTGTAGCTAAAAATTAAAAAAAAAAAAAAAAACCATTTTAAGCATTTTTACACGTAGAAAAAATAACAAAAAAAGTTAAAATTTTTTTCCCATAGTTAAGCTCTCATTTTTGAAGATTTTGGCTAACTAACTAAATTGCTTTTTTTTTTGTCTCATTGCAAGTTGGAGCACATATGGAAACACTAACCATGTTTCTTGCAAGTTTTCATGTTGCTAAAAAATGAACTTGAATGTTTAACCATTTATCTTTGATTGCATGTTGCTAAAAAAAATGAACTTGAATGGTTAAACACATTTTCCATTGAATGAATGTTGCTCAAAACACACTCTTGAATGTCATGGATTAAAATCAACTTTCTTTGGAATGCATGCTTAAAAAAAAAAATCCAATCTTGAATGCCAAGGATCAATTAACCATTACAATATCAAACACTTCATTTGGAGCTTCTAAAATTGAACAAAACAAATCTCTTTTTCACATGCAATCTAGGTAAAGTTTGATTTTTGGACATTTAAGAAACTTTGTTAAGTTAAAATACAAATTTACAAAAATCAATTTGAGTAGTTCCTTGGACTCACCTCTTTTCTAATCATCCATCAAATATTAACCATTGGTTGCAATCTCAGCGCCATTTATGGGGATGGGTCTACTTGAAAAAGGTGTTAAATGTTCCACAATCTAACTCACTCACTTGGTCTTTCAACGTTTGCTTTAACTTTATTAAAATTCTTAAATGGCCAAAACTCTAAATTAAATCGATCACACTTCAAGTTTGAGCACTAAAATTGAACAACAACTGACGTGGAGAGCCTTCGGGCGCGCGCTTGAAATTGAATCTCACACACTTTTGTTTTGGGCTTAAAACAAACTCACACTCAATCTTGAATGCCTTAAAGAAAATTAATCGATACTTGATGTGGAGGGCGTCCGGGCGTGCGATTTTGCTTTTGTTGACCCTAACTCTTCTTATTGTTTGCATTCTTCGATTGATTTACTTTTGTTGGCGCTTCAAGTTGGAATTGAACATTGTCTCTTAAACATGAGTGCTTGCAAAGTCTAGATTAGCACACATAAGAGTCAGTTGGTAAAAGAACAAGTGTGTTTTTTAGCCCAAGGTCATCCAAGTCTTCTCTCCCCTTGTCGTCTTTCGAGGCCATGTTGGGTGCATAAGATTAGGATCCATAACCTTGTTTCTTTTTAGGAGGCCTACTTGGGGATTTCATCACCCCTTGGACGACCTCAACTCCAGCGTTTCGACGGAGTATAAGAATCGGAAGGTGAATCGAAAGACACCTCTCTTGAGATCAAGATTTTGTCATTCGGGCTAAGCCTCAAGGAACTTAATACCCTTGAGAAGTGAAAGAGGAGAAGTGGGTTACCGCTCCTCTCGGCTGTGTGACATCCTTTTGGTCTCATCTATGAATTTGGGCCTCACGTACCTTGCGTATATCAAGGACTCCCTAGCTAAACCAATTGTCAGCTTTGCAGAAAACTATCTAGGATGTTAATGTGTTTGGAGTGACTGATAGAAAAATTTGTAGAACATACACACTCCTTGGCGCAAGTATCACATTCTGAGAACCACAAACTTCTATCTGGGTGTTCCTATCTATTGTTTGTTTTTATTTTACTTGTTGAATGAATGTTTGCCAAACTTGGTCAATCCTAGCTTAGGGCACACTTAGCGTAGTCACTGCCTATTTTGGAAGTTGAACAAGTTGAAGCAAAACAACTGAGATTTTTCCCAAAGCCAAGCAAATTCAAGAATTTATGTCGGAACAACCCAAACCCAAACAGAAGTTTCACAAGGTCAAACTCAAGCCATCTCTAGCATACCAAGAACTTTCAACCAAGAGAAAAGAAATAACACCAAGCCCACGAATTGCCAAACTCCACAAAGCAGAGGACAAAGCTACTAACGAAGCACTTCAAGATGCCTGGTTAGAGCGCACCATCAAATTTAGCCAACATCCAGGAGTTAATCTTGCTTATGCCTTACCAACTAGGCATGATTTCTATGATTAGACACCCTTGTTTCTCCACATCTTCTTGGATAAGCTTCACTTTAGAGTCATCTTTGTAGAAAAGCCAGCCATCTTAGGTTATCCCCTTAAGCATTATTAGCTCATCCATCTCATTTAGAATCAAACCATCTAGCCAGCAATCCAAAATCTGCACATCTAAGCTTTCAAAATTGTTGTCACCTTGCTAAAAGTTTGCCATTCCTAAAATTTTCCAAATCCACCAATCTCACCAAGGTTATCCCTTTGGCAAAGCTTTGTCTAGGGTAATCTAGCTTTGTCACTTGTTATCCCTCATCACCTTGAGCTAAAGGTTGGGATTCGCAAGTGGTCAATCTTGTGTTCTTCCTAAAGGATCATCAGTCTATCCTTAAGTTGACACAATCACCACCAAGCTTGCACATAGGAAAGCAGACCTTTTGTGCTTTGACAACATATCTTTGAAGTTAGAATCTCCAACCCAATCCTCCTTAGGTTTTTTCATATAGCTTTGCCTCAACCTAGGAAATCATTTGCATAGAAAAGCCTTCCCCCTTTTGCATCCGTCAGCATTATTGCATCTCATCCCTAGGAGCATTTTTCATGCCACCCGTCACTCGCTTAGCCAAGAAGAAAGAAACAATGAAGCCCTATCATTTGGATCGAACAGCCTCACCCCCCTTGAGCACTCAGCCATCCTTCAGCCCAGAGCAAGCTATGCCATCACCTACTGACATTGAAGCTTTCATGAACCAACCAGGAAATGTAGTATTGGTAAATGCCATTATAGACAAAAACAAAGAGACAATCATGGCTAATTTTTGAAGGGACAATGTAGGAACCTTTGACTTTGGAAGACCCCCTCCATTATCAGATCCATCTCACCCATTGTTTGGGCAGATCCCACCACCCATAGGCTCTTATGATCCAAATTATCCTCAATATATTCCAAAAGAAGAGCCTCCAGCCAATCCATATGACCCAACAGACCCAAACATACCATCATCCACCCAAGTTGAAATCTCCATGCCACAAGCCAACCCAGCCACCACCACTCCATCCTTGGTTCATACCTCTCCGCTCCAAACCCCCTTTACTCAAAACACCTCACCATTCACCCCCTTCACTATTACTGCTATTCCCACACCTAGCCTTCCAAATCCACCCATCTCCCAAATTAGTGCTAGCATCTTTGGCCAACCTCAGCAATATACAACAGGGATGCCACCCATGGGGCCAAGTAATCAACCTTTCATCGCCCCCAGCTTGTTCACCACAACCCAAAGCACAATCCCATCATTTCCATTAGGTCTTGGGAGCTCAATACCACCAGCTTCAAATCCACAAGCTACTACCTTCACTCCACAAAGCTATCAAATCCCACAAGCTACTGCCAATCTTCTACCAAGCTCCCAAGTGACCCCAGCTCCCGCCACCACTTTACCAAGCTTCCAAATCTAGCCACAAAGCTATCAAACCCCATCAGTTCCATTCCCAAGCTTTCAATTCCCACCACCTCCACCACCAACTAATCCATTACCTCCAATTACCAACTACTTTTCAATGCCACTTCTAGGAAGTAATCCACCACCCCAGCCAACCACCAATTATTTGCAGATACCATCCCAAATGGGGGCACAACCCACATATATTGGTCAAACCCCACAAGCCCTCCGATCCTTTTCCCAAGCCTCATAACCATCTTATACCTTACCTCCACAAAGCAATCCATTTATCCCACAGCCAGCTTATGTTCCTCAATCCCAACCTCAAATCCCATATCAACAACAAGCCTCACAGCACATGCAGCAATATGCGCCACCTCCCCCTCAACAACTCGTCATCCACCATGTAGCTGCCCAAACAATGTGCAATCCCTATTAGTAAATCCCTCACAGCCATCCATATTCAGTGGCCCCATCCAGCACATACCTACCTCAAGGTACTCCTACATTGGGGGCACCCCAACCATCACCTATCAATTCAGAGTGGGAGCAAATGAAGACAGCTCTGAAAGCCATCCAAGAAGGGAATGATCCAAAGACATTCAAGTTTGAGAATGTGTGTCCTTACCCATTTGATAGAGCCATTACCATGACACCATTTCCCTAACACTTTGAGGTACCTAAATTTGACAAATTCAGAGGAAAAGGAGACCCTGTCACACATATCAAAGAATTTTGCATGCATTTCCAGGACGTGGCATACAATGATGTCTCCCTCTTGCGCCTTTTTCCCAAAAGCTTGGCTGGACCAGCTCTTGAATGGTTTTATAGAATCCCCTATGGCACAATTAAAAACCTTGCTGAATTACCTAAGGCATTTGTAGCCCAATATGCCCATCTTGTTGAAACAGAGCTATCAATAGTTGATCTTGTCCACACCAAGAAAAAAGGTGGAGAAAGCCTTGCCGAATACCTGCAAAGATAGCAAACCCTTACCACCCGCATATCCTGCACCTTGCCAGAATGCCATGTGGTGAAAATGTTTATTGATAATGCACATCTCAGCTTGGCTCACCACATGACCATGAATTGTTTGCAGACCTATAAGGATATCAAAGAGAAAGGAATGATTCTTGAGCAAGGACTCATCAAAGATGGTGTGGTAAGGATTTACAAAGAGGCCAACCAAAATCAATCACATTCCAATGACAAGTCTAGGTATTGGAACAAAAACAAGCATATTGCAACAGATGGGGTTACTGACACCAGACATGTGAATATTGTTTGTCCTTCTCAAAACTAGTCTAACCCACCATATCAAACAAACAACCAACAAGCTATCAATTACCAACAATGAAATAACCAAAACTATCAAAACCACAATACAAGACCCAACTTTCAAGGGTCTAACAATCAAGCTAATGCCATCAATGTAGCTGCAGGGCAAAAGCCCAGATTCCAACCCGCACCTAGAAACTATACACCCCTTGGTGAGCCATTGGATGTTATTTTTGAGAAATTGGCTAAGGAAAACCTCATAAAATTTCCTCCTACCCAACAAATTGATCCAAGCCAATCCAAAGCTGCATGGTACAAGGACAATGAGTATTGCAAGTTCCATAGGGTAAACAGTCACACCACCCTCAGATGCATGAAACTGAAAGACTATGTGCAAGACCTCATTGATTGGAAGGAAATCACTATTGGTGCCCAAACCTCTCCCAATGCAGGCTTATAGATTTATCAAAATGCTTTTCCTCCACACAACAACCAAAATCCTGGAAAAGCACCTATCCAAAACAACACCAACAATCGCCAGCCAAACCAACAGCATGGGAAGAACAATGACCACACTTCATCCTATATAGACTATGGTAGCCTTATAGGTTGTATATTTGAGAAAGAGACTTCTATCAATGTTATCAATATCCAAGGACCAGACAATGAGTGTGCGGTCACCACTCGAAGAGCGCAATTTAACATTGCAATCCCACCAGTTTCATCAACACCATCAGCTCCATCAAAAAGCCAGTACAATATCTTGGAACACCTTGGGAACATGCCAGTGCAAATATCCATTTTAGACCTTCTCCGCACTAGTCCTGTGTACAAAGACATCCTTGACAGTGCTCTCATAGAATCCAGTGTCCCTTTTGATATCAATGCTACTGATTTTTGTAATCTTGTTGGACACCTTTCATCCTCATGTGCCCTATCTTTCAAACCCACTGACATACCCGCGGTTGAGCCAGATCACACCCTTCCGCTTCGCATAGCCATCATGTTATCCAATTTTTCCGTGAAAAGAGTAATGATAGATAATGGATCAGCCTTGAACATTTGCATCCTAAAATTCATAAAACAAGCTGGGTATACTGAGGTAGATATGATCAGTGAGTTTATCACCATCAAAGCTTATGACAACTTGGAAAGGACCACAGAAGGGACTATTTTGCTACCAATCAAGGTTGGGCCAGTCATCCAAGAGACAGTTTGCCATGTTGTTGATCTAAACCTACCATTTAACATCCTCCTTGGTCGTCCATGGATTCATGCTATGAAGGCCGTTCCATCCACCTACCATTAGTGCATCAAATTTCTGCATCAAGGCACTGAGGTAACCATCCATGCCGATCCAGAACCCTTTGCTTACTGCAATGTGGTTGAAGCTTCATATACAAACCATTGCCCTGGAATAGACATCGGCACAGCCATCGCCAGCTCATCCCACACTTGTAATGACACAGAAACCATCCTTGCCTCCACCCTATCTGCTGTAAAGATCAACAACAAAGGTTGTGGAGAATATATTCTATTAGATGCATTTGCTGTCGGAGCAATCCCACTTGATCCACATACCCATGGATGGCCAACATATCACAAAGCTAAGGAGATTCCACCTCCTCGATACAAATAGTTTGGCCCAACCACCTTTGTGTCCTCAAAAACCCATCTTCACGAGGAGCTCACTCCAGATATCAACAATTGGTTACATAAGGATGCACCTCCAAGAAATCAAGCATGCCTTGATCACTTCAGCCAGAAGTATCCCCAACAACATAAGCTCATCACTGAAAAATGGAACTATCAAGGAGGTGGACTAGGACCGGAAGAAAGGGGCATGCAATGTCCCATCGAAGCACATAATTGGGAAATAAAGTCAGGTATTGGCTTTGGCATACCCACAACTAGGGGCACCAACAAGAACGGTCACACTTTTTTGAACATCCACCGCGACCTTGTCAAAATCGAAGACATTCCTGAGGAAGTTGAAAAGAGAGCCTACGATAATATCCCAGACCAAATCTTCCTAGGAGACTCTATTCTCCGAGAACTATCCATCCATCTCATTGACCTACCACTCGCTCATCCACAACTCATAGATTGGGACCAACCAAGTGTCATACATATTGATGAGTTTGCATCAGAGGAAGCGCTTCTAAGATTCATGGGAGCCGAAACTCCTCATAAGAAGAAAAAGCCAGATTCTGCCTACATCTACAAGCTAGATCCCAAGGGGTATTTTGGAGAAAATCCCCAACCTAGTTTCTATACACCCAAAACTGGAACTAAGGTAAATCTGGGACTAGCTAAGGTAGTGAAGAGAACCCCTCAGCAAGAAAATCCAGAGCCACAAGCAGAACATGAAGATTTAGTATTGCCTCCTCAAGATAATCGACCAGAGGTGTCTTCTATTCTAATAGAGGATACTAGAGAAGTCAACATTGGTTCTTCAGAGATCCCTAGAGTTGTTCACATTGTTGCATCCCTATCACAAGACCAAGCTGACCTCCTCTTTGAGGTTTTACGAGAGAACATTGGCCGATTTGCATGGTCATATCAGGACATGCCAGGACTTGATCCAAAGCTTGTAGTTCATCATCTTGCAGTCGATCCAAAGATCAAGCCCGTCAGACAAAAGCTTAGAAAAATGCACCCCAAGGTGGCATTACTAGTCAAAGCTAAACTAGAAATAATGTTAGCTGCTAAGGTTATCCGACCTATCGACTACTCAGAATGGATCTCCAACATGGTCCCTATCACTAAGCCTTCCGGTGACATCAGAATCTGTACTGATTTTAGAGATCTTAACAAAGCTTGTCCAAAGGATGATTTTCCCTTGCCCAACATAGATATGATTGTAGATCTTATAGCTGGACATGAGATCCTGTCCCTTATGGATGGATTTTCTGGGTATAATCAGATCAAGATTGCAGAAGAGGATCAGCATAAGACAACATTCACTACCCCCTAGGGAACCTTTTGCTACACCATGATGCCTTTTGGCCTAAAGAATGCTGGGGCTACCTATCAAAGAGCTATGACAGCCATTTTCCATGATCTTATCCATAGCATTTTGGAAGATTATGTGGATGATATCCTGGTCAAATCTCACACCTTCATGGATCATCTTGCTGACTTGGAAAAAGTCTTTGATAGGTTGGCCCAATATCATCTCATGCTAAATCCCAAGAAGTGTGTCTTTGGGGTCACATCTGGCAAGCTTCTAGGATTCATAGTTTCTAAACGAGGTATAGAGATCGACCCCAAAAAGGTCAAGGCTATCTTAAACATGCCTCCTCCCTAGACACTGCGACAGCTTCGCTCTCTTCAGGGAAAACTTCAATCTGTCTGGCACTTCATCTCCCAACTTGCAGATAAGTGTACATCATTTTCACACTTGCTAAAGAAGAATGAGAACTTCAAGTGGGATCTTTTATGTCAGCACAGCTTCGATCAGCTCAAGCAGTACCTCACCAATCCCCCTATCTTGGTTCCACCGGTTCCTGGTCGTCCCTTGATCTTTTATATATCAGCAACACCTACTGCTCTAGGGGTACTTCTAGAACAACATGATGATTATAGCAAAGAGAGAGCCATCTACTATATCAGTAGAACCCTAATTGGTTATGAACTCAATTACACTCCTATGGAAAAAGCTTGTTTGGCAGTTGTTTTCTCAACTCAAAAGCTTCTCCACTACATGCTAAGTCATACCATCCAACTAGTCTCCAAGATTGACCCTCTCAAGTATATGCTCCCCAAAATAGCACTTACCGGCCGTTTGGCCAAATGGGTTATGCTACTGAGTTTGACATCCAGTATGTGGATAGAGGGCAATCAAAGGGCAAGCTATAACAGATCACCTAGCTGATGCACCTCTAGTAGATGCATATCCTTTGCTCAGAGAATTTCCAAATGAGCATATCTGCCTAATTGAAGAACAGCCCCCATGGAAGCTTTATTTTGATGGCTCATACACCTCTCATGGATCAGGGGCAGGAATATTATTAGTTACACCTCAAGGAGATTACATTCCAAAAGCCTTTAAGCTACAATTCCCTAGCACCAACAATATAGCAGAATATGAAGCTCTTGTAGCAGGATTAAAGATAGCTGCAAAATGGAATATCACTGAGTTACAAGTCTTTGGTGATTCCCAACTCATCATCAAACAAGTCTTAAATGAATATCAAACCAAGGATGAAAAGCTATTACCCTACAAAGAGCTAGTTGATCAACTGACCCAACATTTTACAAAGCTTCAGTTTACACAAGTGCCTCAAATGCAGAACAAGACAGCAGATGCCATGGCCACTATCAGCTCGCTCTTGGAAATTCCCCAAGAAGCTACGCAGTATGAGTTTTTAGTTGAGCAGCTCCTCACACCTGCCTATGCAAATGAGGATTCAAACCGTGTTTGTATCTTGGTTGGTCCCCAATCCCGTTGGTACCATGAAATTCACGCTTACCTTAACGATGGTATCATATCCCCTCACCTCACACATACCCAACGCTAGAACCTCATCCAAAAATCATCCTGCTATGTTATCATAGCCAATACCCTATATCGTCGGGGTTATCACGATACTCTCTCTCGATGTTTAGATGAAAATGAGGCCGCGATGGCATTAAAAGAAGTACATTTCGGACTTTACGGTGCCCACATGAGTGGTATTGTCCTAGCATGACAAATCCTTAGAGCAGGCTACTATTGGCCTACCATTGAAGAAGACTCTTGTGACTTTGTTAGAAAGTGTCTCCCATGTCAGCAGCATGCAAATCTTGTGCACGCTCCAGCACAGGATCTACGGCCTATTACACCACCTTGGCCTTTTGCTTATTGGGGCCTTGATCTAGTTGGAACTATCACACCTCTCTCATCTGATGGACATAAATGGATAATAACAGCTACAGACTATTTCACTAAGTGGGTGGAAGCAGTCCCCCTAGTCTCAGCTACAGGAGTTCAAGTCTCCAAGTTCATCTTGTACCACATTGTTTGCCGCTTCGGCATCCCATCCACCATCTTCACTGACCACGGAGGTAACTTTGAAAATCTCAACATGGAAGAATTATGCACTTCCCTCCGCATCCATCACCGCTTTTCTAGCCCATATTTCCCATAAGGTAACGGCCAGGCAGAGGCAACTAATAAAACCCTCCTCAAAATCCTAAAGAAAGTTTTCAATAATTCCGGCCGTGATTGGCACCTTCAAATAAATCTGGCTCTATGGGCCTATCGAACTTCCTTCCATACATCCACAGGCACAACTCCATACTCCCTAGTCTATGGTGTCGAAGCGGTATTACCTATAGAAGTTGAACTTCCCTCACTACGCATATCTTTGCGAGGGAAAATCTCAGATGAAGAATATAGAGTAGCTCGACTCACCCAGCTAGATCTCTTAGACGAGAAGAGACAACAAACTTATGACCATCTCATAGTCTACCAAACTCGTCTCAAAAGGAATTTCAACAAGAAGGTGCTCCCATGACATTTTCAGCCAGGTGATATGGTCCTCAAAGAAAATATGAAAGTCCAAGCAGATCGAGAAAAGAAAGGCAAGTTTGAACCTACATGGCTTGGTCCCTATGTGGTTACTGCCTCCTTTGGCTTCGGAGCCTATCAATTATCTACACCAGAAGGAGAACTCTTGAATGATCCCACTAACATCATTCATCTCAAGAAGTTCTATGCTTGAAGATCTTTGGTATACCCAACTTTTGAAAAATACAAAAAAAAGTAAAGAGAAATAAGCGTCCAATGGTGAAAACTTGGCAATTCAAGCACCTTGGATAGGTACCTTGGTGAAAACCTGGTAATTCAGGTGCCTTGTGTACTAAAGACTAATCCATTATCTATCACTATCCTATCCCTCGTCCATCCACCCACCATCCCATAAAACACCTGCTCGTTCCCTTGGTGTTCCAATCAAATATCCAAAATCTGATGGAGCTTGTCAATACCTCCTGTACAGCTTGTAAATCTTGTACCATACCTTGTATATATTCGAATCTTGTCCAAAGCTTGTACCATATTCCAGCTTGTAAATAATCTTGTATCCTATCCTGTATCCTATCACATGCACACACAAAATCCCATTTTCCTTAAGCTTTTCACAAACCATCTACCTATCCACCTATCAACTATTATAGACATCCCATCCTTCACAAAAATTTCCATCTCACAAAAAAACTAAAACATGAACAAACTTGTACATTTGTAACATATCTTGGTCTATCAGCTTGTATATCCTCTTTAGCTTAGTATCATTGTATCTATCCGGCTTTCGTGTTAATTCATCCTTGGTCAACATCTTGCACACATCGCACACCTTGGTTAGATATTCCAATGCATCCTTTAGCTAGATCTCCTGTCACCAAAGTGTTATCATTCTTAGTTCAGCTTGCCAGACGCATCACTCATCTAGATCCATCAGCTTAGGTGCTCTCTAATAGATCCTTGCAGGATATAGCTTTCCTCATGTCTGATCTTGGTCCGTTAGTACCTCGTCCTACCCATCTCGTTGGCAAACAGTTCTCTTTTGGATTTTGGCTTTCTTTTCATTTGGGATCTTCCCTTTTGGGTCTTGAAATATCTTTTCCAAGAAATCTCCTTGTTCCCTCCTTAAGGTTGCCACGATCTTCCATATCATGGTATGCTGTGAATGGGGCAATTAGAGCGTAAGGTCTTGATCAGGTCTTTTGCTTGTTTTCTTTTTCTGCTTGTGGGTTACCTAGTGTCATTTCCACGTTGCTTCCTCTGGGATTCAAGTGTGATACTGGGGCAATCCTTGTGTGTTTGTTTTGAGTCAGTTCGTCAGTCCTTTGGATGGTTGGTAAAAAGGCCTTGATGTTCTTGGTAACCCTGGCAATTAACCAACAGTCTTATAGCAAATCTAGTGCTCAACTACATGGTGGTACTTCTCTTTGAAGTATCCCCCCGCTCAAAAAGCTTCAATGAATTCCCTTCATCTCCATTATCCCCCACCCATATCCAACACCTATCCCAGCTTATGCATCAGTATCTCTTTGAATCACTCCTCACGCTTACCTTTAGGGATCCACAATCCTAGTCTTAGGGATCCACCAATCAAATCAATCCACCAAGCCTCATCTTTCGAGATCCACAATCCTAGTCCTAGGGATCTCCAAAACCCATCTTCTGCCAATCTGACTCTTTGAAATCCTATTGCATCAGCTTTATAATCCCCTCATCCATCTCCCTATCTTGAATTCCTTTTATAGCGCTCAGCTCCTCCATCCTCCTCGCCCCAATCCTGGAAAGTCTTAAGCTTGCTTTACTATTGTGCTCTTGATTTCCCTTCATCATTCTCCCATAGTGAGAGTTTGAGCTCATTTAGCCCCTTGTCTTTGCCAACATGTGTCTTAGCTCATCTCAATTTCTTGTACTTTTCAAGAAGTCGTCGAGCCTCATTTCTCTCCCCGCCACCTTCTTGAGGGGGCATCATCTAAGTCTAGTCTCTCCTCTTCTTATCCGAGACTGGGGCAACCTTGTTGCTAAAACATCTTCTTCATGTCGTCTTCATTCAAACTTCTTTGAAATAGTGTTGTCTCAACACTATGTCAAAGAGGGGCAAAATGTAGACACCTAAACTTGATTACACTATTTTAGTAATCCTATTTAGTTATCTAAAAAGACATTATTAATTAAATTTCTATTTAATTAATCCTTTTTCATCCCCTAAGTTGATTAATTTAATTAATCATCTATAGTCCTAATTGATAAATCAAATAATCTATTATTTATCAATTAAATCCTATTCTTCTATCTAATTCCAAAAATCTCCATTTATTAAATAAATCTATTTGATAAATGAAATCCTCAAATTCAAAAACCCCTAACCTATCTCTAATCCTCTATTTAGCCTAATCCACCCCATCCACCCATACTAACCAAGCTTAGCCACTAACTCACCCACCCTCATTAATGCCATCCACTTGCACATCTCTAACATCCCTAATCTAATCCTAAACCCAAGCCTAATCCACCCCCTAATGTTGTCACATTCCTTAAACAAGTTTAAGACTTTCCTAATCCAAACCAAAGTCTCCCCTCAAAAAACCCAACTACTAAGTCATGAGTGCTCTTACAAAACATCAAGACTCTTACAAGCCCACTCATGACTCTTACACCCATCTTCCACACTCTTCCCTCTTCCACACTCATTCCTCTTACATCCCTCTTACATACTCAACCCCACTCATCATGCCTTTAACGAACCCTTTACCCTACCCTCTCACACTCATCCTCCTTGTGACAAGTTTCACCTTCCCATTGGTGCTAAACAAGCATAATCCATGTGCTCTCCTTTGAGTGCATCCTAGCCCTCCTTAAGCCTTCATCCATCCTTGCATCTAAGCCCTCCATCCCTCTACCCCTTAGCCTATAAATTGAATCCCATCCCAAGCCATTTCATCAACAATCTTTGAGCTAAAGTTACCATGCTATTTTGAGAACCAAAGCCATCAATATTACCCTTATAATGCCAAATTGAGAGCTCACAAAGCTACCAATTTTTCATTACCCATCTCCATTGAAGCAGCTTTTGAGCATCTTGAGCATACATCCACAGCAAAAGGACACATCTACAGAATCGAGAAAGCATGGAGTGTTTTCTCTTGTGAGGTTTGCACTTCTTGTTCTCTTTTTTTTTGTCTAAGAATATATGTCAATTTAGTTTTTGGTTTGTGAATGTTTACTTTATTTGTTAATGTTCTTTGAGTACTAATTCTTGTTCTACACTTAGGACCCCAAGACAAATAATAGAATTGTTCATATCTATCAAAGGGGGTTATAGGGTCACATATGACCCACTTTGACTCATTAAATGATGACATATGTCCCTAGGGGATCCAACACCCCTAGGGACATATTATAAATATTCATATGGGTCAAAAGGGGTCATAGGGTGACCTATGACCCCCTTTGACACATTAAATGATGGCATATATCTCTAAGGTTCCTAAGACCCCTAGGGACATATTAGAATTGTTCATATGCGTCAAAGGGTGTCATAGGTCACCCTATGACCCCATTTCACCCATTAAATGATAACATATGTCCCTAGGGGTCCTAAGCCCCCAAGGGACATATTAGAACTGTTCATATGGGTCCCCATTCGACCCATTAAATGATGACATATGTACCTAGGGTTCCAAGGACACCTAGGGACATTTAAGAATTTTTCATATGTGTCAAAAGGGGTCATAGGGTGACCTTTGACCCCCTTTGACCAATTAAATGATGACATATGTCCCTAGGGTTTCAAGGACACATCAGGACATTTTAAAAAAATTCATATGGGTCAAAGGGGGTCATAGGGTGACCAATGACCACCTTTGACCCATTAAATGATGACATATGTCCGTAGGGGTACTAAGATCCATAGGGACATATTAGAATTGTTCATATGAGTCAAAGAAGGTCATAAGGTGACCTATGACCCCCTTTGACCCATTAAATGATGACATGGACCTATGGGTCCTGGGACCCCTAGGGACATATTAGAATTGTTCATATCGTTCAAAGGGGGTCATAGGGTGACCTATGACCCCCATTAACCCATTAAATGATGACATGTGTCTCTAGGGGTCCTAAGACCCCTAAGGACATATTAGAATTGTTCATATGGGTTAGAGAGGGTCATAAGTCACCTTATGACCCCTTTTGACTCATTAAATGATGACATATGTCGGTAGGGGTCGAAGAACCCGAAGGAGATATTAGAATTATTCATATGAGTCAAAGGGTGTCATAGGGTGACCTATGGCACTTTTTGACCCATTAAATGATAACATATGTCCTTATGGGTCTAAGGACCCATAAGGACATATTAGAATTGTTCATATGAGTAAAAAGGGGTCATAGGGTGACCTATGACCCTCATTGACCCATTTAACGATGATATATGTTTCTAAGGGACTTAGGACCCCAAGACAAATAATAGAATTGTTCATATGTATCAAAGGGGGTTATAGGGTCACATATGACCCACTTTGACTCATTAAATGATGACAAATATTAGAAATATTCATATGGGTCAAAAGGGGTCATAGGGTGACCTATGACCCCATTTGACCCATTAAATGATGACATATGTCTCTAGGGTTCCTAAGAGCCCTAGGGACATATTAGAATTGTTCATATGCGTCACTATGACCCCGCTTTCACCCATTAAATGACCTATGACAGCCTTTGGCCCATTAAATGAGGACATATGTCCCTACGGGTCTTAAGATCCCGAAGGACATATTTGAATACATCATATGGGTAAAAGGTGGACATAAGGTGATCTATGACCCCCTTTGACCCATTAAATGATGACATATGTCATCAGGGGTCCTAAAACCCCAAGGGACATATTAGAATTGTTCATATGGGTCAGAGAACCTATGACCACTTTTGACCCATTAAATGACGACATATGTCTCTAGGGGTCTTAGGACCCCAAGGGACATATTAGAATTGATCATATGGGTTAAATGGGGTCATAGGGTGACTTATAACTAGCTTTCACCCATTAAATGATTACATGTCCCTAGGGCTCCAAGGACACCTAGGGACATATCAGAATTGTTCATATGGGTCAAAGGGGGTCATAGGGTGACCTATGACCCCCTTTGACTCATTAAACGATGACATATGTCCTAAGGACATATTAGAATTGTTCATATGGGTCAAACGGGGTCATAGGGTGACCTATGACCCCATTTGACCCATTAAATGACGAAATATGTCTTTAGGGGTCCTAAGACCCCTAGGGACATATTAGAATTGTTCATATGGTTTTCTATTTGACTCATTAAATGATGACATATCTCCCTAAGGGTTCGAGGACCCCTACGGACATATTAGAATTTTTTATATGGGTCAAAGGGGGTCATAGAGTGACCTTTGACCTTCATTGATCCATTAAATGATGACATATGTCTTTAGGGGTACTAAGACCCTTAGGGACATATTAGAATTTTTAATATGGGTCAAAAGAGGTCACAGGGTGACCTATGATCCTCTTTGACCCATTAGATGATGACATATGTCCCTAGGGGTCTTAAAAGTGCTAGGGACATATGAATTTTTTTTATATAGGTGAAACCCTATGATCCCCTTTGACACATTAAATGACGACATATGTCCTTAGGGGTCTTATGACCCCTAGGGACATATTAGAATTATTGATATGGTTCCTCTTTTGACCCATTAAATGATGGCATATGTCCCTAGGGGTCCTAAGACCCCTAAGGACATATTACAAATTTTTATATGGGTCAGATGGGGTCATAGGGTGACCTATGACCCCGTTTGACCTATTAAATGATGAAATATGTCCCTAGGGGTTTTAGGACCCCTAGGGACATATTAGAATTGTTCATATGGTTCTCCCTTCAACTCATTAAATGATGAGATATGTCCCTAGGGGTCCAAGGACCCCTACGAACATATTAGAATTTTTCATATGGGTCAAAGGGGTCCATAGGGTGACCTCTGACCTACTTTGACCCATTAAATGATGACATATGTCATTAGGGGTACTAAGACCCTTGGGGACATATTACAATTTTTAATTTGGGTCAAAGGGGGTCGTAGGGTGACCTATGAGACCCTTTGATCCATTAAATGATGACATATATCACCAGGAGTCCTCAGACTGCTAGGGACATATTAGAATTGTTTATATGGGTCAAACGGGGTCATAGGGTGACCTATGACCCCCTTTGACGAATTAAATGATGACATATGTCCCTAGAAGTCTTAAGACCCCTAGGGATAAATTAGAATTATTCATATGGTTCTCCTTTTGACCCATTAAATGATGACATATGTCCTCAGGGTTCCAAGGACCCCTACAGATATATTAAAATTTTTCATATGGGTCAAAGGGGGTCATTGAGTGATTTCTGACCAACTTTGACCCAAGAAATGACAACATATGTCCCTGGGGGTTCTAAGAACTCTAAAGACATATTAGAATTGTTCATATTGGTCAAAGGCGGTCATAGGTCCCTTTGACATATTAAATGATAACACATGTCTCTAGGGGTCTTACGACCCTTAGGGACATATTAGAATTTTTCATATGGGTCAACACTATAACCCCCTTTGACTCATTAAATTATCACATATGTCCTTACGGGTCCAAGGAACCCTAGTGACATATTAAAATTTTTCTTATGTGTAAAAGGGTATATAGGGTAACCTATAATCGCCTTTGACTCACATATGATGTCATATGTTCCTAGGGATCTTAAGACCCCTAGGGACATATTAGAAATATTCATATGGATCAAAGGGGGTCATAGGGTGAGCTATGACCCCCTTTGACCGATTAAATGATGACATATGTCTGTAAGGGTCCTAAGACCCCTTGGGACATATTAGAGTTGTTCATATGGGTCCCCATTTGACCCATTAAACGATGACATATGTCCCTAGGGTTCCAAGGACCCTTAGGGACATTTTAAATTTTTTCATTTGGATCAATCGGGGTCATAGGGTGACCTCTGACCAACTTTGACCCATTAAATGACGACATATGTCCCTATGGGTACTAAGACCCCTATGGACATATTAGAATTTTTCATATGAGTCAAAGACGGTCATAGGCTGACCTATGATCCCATTTGACCCATTAAATGATGACATATGTCCCTAGGGGTCCTAACACCCTTAGGGACATATTAGAATTGTTCACATGGGTCAAAGGGGGTCATAGGGTGACCTATGACCCCCTTTGACCCATTAAATGATGACATATGTCCTTAGGGTTCCTAAGACCCCTAGGGACATATAAGAATTTTTCATATGGGTGAAAGGGGGTCATAGGTCCTTTGACCCATTAAATAATAACATATGTATCTAGGGGTCCTAAGACCTCTACGGACATATTAGAATTTTTCATATGGGTCCCCATTCGATGCATTAAATAATGACAAGGACACCTAGGGACATCTTAAAATTTTTCATATGGGTCAAAGGCGGTCATAGGGTGACCTCTGACCACCTTTGACCCATTAAATGATGACATATGTCCCTATGGGTACTAAGACCCCTAGGGACATATTAGAATTGTTCATATGAGTCAAAGAAGGTAATAGGGTGACCTATGACCCCTTTTGACCCATTAAATGATGGCATATGTCCCTAGGGTTCCTAGGACCCCTAGAGACATATTAGAATTGTTCATATCGTTCAAAGGGGGTCATAGGGTGACTTATGACTCCCATTAACCCATTAAATGATGACATATGTCCCTAGGGGTCCTAGGACCCCTAATGACATATTAGAATTGGTCATATGGGTCAGAGGGGGTCATAAGGTGACTTATAACCCCTTTTGACCCATTAAATGATGACATATGTCGGTAGGGGTCTAAGGACCCTAAAGATATATTAGAATTATTCATATGGGTCAAAGGGGGTCATAGGGTGACCTATGACCCTTTTTAACCCATTAAATGATAACATATGTCCCTAGAGGTCTAAGGACCCCTAAGGACATATTAGAATTGTTCATATGAGTCAAAAGGTGTCATAGGGTGACCTATGACCCTCTTTGACTCATTTAATGATGATATATGTTTCTAATGGACTTAGGACCCCAAGACAAATAATAGAATTGTTCATATGTATCAAAGAGGGTTATAGGGTCACATATGACCCACTTTGACTCATTAAATGATGACATATGTCTCTAGGGGACCCAACACCCCTAGATACATATTAGAAATATTCATATGGGTCAAAAGGGGTCATAGGGTGACCTATGACCCCCTTTGACCCATTAAATAATGACATATGTCCCTAGAGTTCCTAACACCCCTAGGAACATATTAGAATTGTTCATATCTGTCAAAGGGGGTCATAGGTCACCCTATGACCCTCATTCACCCATTAAATGATGACATATGTCCCTAGGGGTCCTAAGCCCCCAAGGGACATATTAGAATTGTTCATATGAGTCCCCATTCGACCCATTAAATGATGACATATGTACCTAGGGTTCCAAGGACACCTAGGGACATTTTAGAATTTTTCATATGTGTCAAAGGGGGTCATAGGGTGACCTTTGACCTCTTTTGACCCATTAAATGATGACATATGTCCCTAGGGGTGCTAAGACCCCTAGAGACATATTAGAGACATATTAGAATTGTTCCTATGACCCCCTTTGACCTATTAAATGACAACATATGTCCCTAGGGGTCCTAAGACCCTTAGAGACATATTAGAATTGTTCGTACGCCTCAAAGGGGGTCATAGGGTGACCTATGATCCCTTTTAACCCATTAAACGATTACATATGTCCCTAGGGCTCCTAAGACACCTAGCGACATTATAATTATTCATATGGGTCAACCTTATGACCCCCTTTGACCCATTAACTGACCACATATGTCCAATGACCCCTAGGGAGATATTAAAATTGTTCATATGAGTCAAATGGGGTCATAGGGTGACCTCTGAACCCTTTTGACCCTTTAAATGATGACATATGTCCCTAGGGGTACTAAGACCCCTAGAGACATATTAGAATTGTTCATATGGGTCAAAGGAGGTCATAGGGTGACTTATGACCCCCTTTGACCCATTAAATGATGACATATGTTCCTAGGAGTCCTAGAAATCCTAGCGACATATATGAATTGTTCATATGGGTCAACCCTATGACCCTTTTTGACCCATTAAATGACCACATATGTCCCTAGGGTTCCAAGAACTCCTACAGACATATTACAAAGTTTCATATAGATCAAAAGGGGTATAGGGTGACCTATGACCCCCTTTGACACATTATATGATGAAATATGTCCCTAGGAGTACTTGGACACATAGGGACATATTAGAATTATTCATACGTGTCATAGGGCGTCATAGGGTGACCTATGACTCTTTTTGACACATTAAATGATGACATATGTACTTAGGGGTCCTAGGATACCTAGGGACATATTAGAATTGTTCATTTGTATCAAAAGGGTCCATAGGTCACATTGGGTTACCTATGACCTTCTTTGCCACATTAAATGATGACATATGTCCCTAAGGGTCCTAGGACCCCATGGGATATATTAGAGTTGTTCATATGCGTCAAAGGGGCTCGTAGGTCCCTTTTGAACCATTAAATTGATAACATATGTTTGTAGGGGTCTTAGGATCCCTAAGAACATATTAGAATCTTTCATATGGGTCAAAGCAGGTCATAAGGTGACTTATGACCCCCTTTGACCCATTAAATGACGATATATGTTCCTAGGGGTCCCAAGGCACCTAAAGACATATTAGAATTGTTCATATGGTCAAAGGGGGTCATAGGTTCACCTTATGACCCCCTTCAACCCATTAAAGGATTACATATGTCACTAGGGGTCTTAAGACACTTAGAGACATATTAGAATTGTTCATATGGGTCAAAGATGATCATAGGGTTATCTATGACTCCCTTTCACTCATTAAATGATGACATATGTCCCTAGGGGTCACAGGACCTCTAAAGACATATTAGAATCATTCATATGGATCAAAGTGGGTCGTAGGTCACCCTAAGACCCCCTTTGACCCTTTAAATGAGGACATATGTCCCTACGGGTCCTAGGATCCCAAGAGACATATTAGAATTTTTCATATGGGTCAAAGGGGGTATAGGGTGACTAATGCCGCCTTTGACCAATTAAAGTATGATATATATCCCGAGGGGTCTTAGGACCCCTAAGGACATATTATAATTGTTCATATGGGTCAAAGGGGGTCATAGGGTGACCTATGACCCCCTTTGACCAATTAAATGATGGCATATGTCCCTACAGGACCAAAGAGCCCTAGGGACATATTAGAATTGTTCATATGAGTCAAAGGGGGTCATAAGTCACCCTATGACCCTCTTTAATTCATTAAATGATGACATATGTCCATAAGGGTCCTAGGACCCTAATGGACATATTAGAGTTGTTCATATGGGTCAAAGGAGGCCATAAGGTGACTTATGACCTGATTTGACCCATTAAATAATGACATATGTCCCTAGGGGTCCAGGTACCCCTACAGACATATTAGAATTGTTCATATGGGTGAAAGGGGGTCATAGGGTGACTTTTAACCCCTTTAGACCTATTAAATGACGACATATATCCCTAGCAGTCCTTGGGCCCCTAGGGATATCTTAAAAATTTTCATATGGGTCAAAGGGGGTCATAGGGTGAGCTCTGAGCCCCTTTGAACCATTAAATGATGACATATGTCCCTAGAGGTACTAAGAACCCTAGGGACATTAGAATTTTTCATATGAGTCAAAGAGAGTCATAGGTCACCCTATGACCCTCTTTGATCCATTAAATGATAACGTATGTACCTAAGGGTCTTAGGACCCCTAGGGGCATATTAGAATTGTTCATATGAGTCAAATGGGGTCATAGGGTGACCTATGACCCCCATTAACCCATTAAATGATGGCATATGTCCCGAGGGGTCCTAGGACCCCTAAGGACATATTAGAATTGTTCATATGGGTCAAAGGGGGTCCTAAGGTGACCTATGACCCACTTTGATCCATTTCATGATAACATATGTCGCTAGGGGTCTAAGGACCCCTAAGGACATATCAGAATTGTTCATATGGGTCAAAGAGGGTCATAGGGTGACCTATGACCCCTTTTGACTTATTAAATGATGACATATGTCCCTAGGGGTCTAAGGACCCCTACGGACATATTAGAATTGTTCATATGGGTCAAAAGGGGTCATAAGGCAACCTATGACCCTCTTTGACCCATTAAATGATGACATATGTTCCTAGGGGACTTAGGACCCTAAGGAAAATAATAGAATTGTTCATGTGTCAAAGGGGGTCATAGGGTCATATATGACCCACTTTGACCCATTAAATGACGACATATGTTCCTAGGGGTCCAAACACTCTTAGGGACATATTAGAATTGTTCATATGGGTAAGAGGGGGTCATAGTGTGACCTATGACCCCTTTTGACCCATTAAATGATGACATATGTCCTTAGGGTTCCTAGGACCCCTAGGGACATATTAGAATTGTTGATATGGGTCAAAGGGGGTCATAGAGTGACCTATGACCCCTTTTGACCCATTGAATGATGACATATGTCCCTAGGGGTCCTAAGACCTCAAGGGACATATAAGAATTGTTCATATGGGTCCCCATTCGACTCATTAAATGATGACATATGTTCGTAGGGTTCTAAGAACCCCTAGGGACATCTTATAATTGTTCATATGGGTCAAAGGGCATCATAGGGTGACCTCTGACCCCTTTTGACCCATTAAATGATGACATATGTCCATAGGGGTGCTAAGACCCCTTGGGACATATTAAAATTGTTCATATGAGTCAAAGAGGGTCATAGGTCCCCTTTGTCATATGAAATGACAACATATGTCCCTAAGGGTCCCAAGACCCTTAGAAACATATTAGAATTGTTCATATGTGTCAAAAGGAGTCATAGGGTGACCTATGACCCACTTTAACCCATTAAATGATTACATATGTCCCTAGGGGTCCTAGGACACCTAGCGACATATCAAAATTATTCATATGGATCAACCTTATAACCCTCTTTGACCCATTAAATATCCACATATGTCCAATGACCCCTAGGGAGATATTAGAATTGTTCATATGGGTCAAATGGGGTCATAGGGTGACGTCTGAACCCTTTTGATCCATTAAATGATGACATATGTCCCTAGGGGTACTAAGACCCCTAGGGATATATTAGAATTGTTCAAATGGGTCAAAGGGGGTCATAGGGTGACCTATCACCCCCTTTGACCCATTAAATGATGACATATGTCCCTAAGGGTCATAGGACTCTTAGCGACATTAAAATTTTTCATATGGTTCAACCCTATGACCCCCTCTGACTCATTAAATGACCACATATGTCCCTAGGGGTCCAAGGACTCCTAGGGACATATTAAATTTTTTTATATGAGTCAAAGGGGGTATAGGGTGACCTATGACCCCATTTGACCCATTAAATAACAACATATGTCCCTAGGGGTACTTGGACCCCTAGGGACATATTAGAATTGTTCATATGTGTCATAGGGCGTCATAGGGTGACCTATGACTCCCTTTGGCACATTAAATGATGATATATGTACCTATGGGTCGTAGGACATGTAGGGACATATTAGAATTCTTGATATGGGTGAAAGGTGATCATAGGGTGACATATAACCCCTTTTTACCCATTAAATGATGACATATTTTTTTAGGGGTCACAGGACCCCTAAGGACATATTAGAATCATTCATATAGGTCAAAGGGTGACGTAGGTCACTGTATGACCCGCTTTGACCCTTTAAATGAGGACATATGTCCCTATGGGTCCTAGGACCTCAAGGGACATATTAGAATTGTTCATATGGGTCAAAGGGGGTATACAGTGACCTATCTCGCCTTTGATCAAATAATTTATGATATATGTCCCGAGGGGTCCTAGGACCACTAAAGACATATTATAATTGTTCATATGAGTCAAAAGGTGTCATAGGGTGACCTATGACCTCTTTTGATCAATTAAATGATGACTTATGTTTGTACGGGTGCAAGGAGCCCTAGAGACATATTAGAATTATTCATATGGGTCAAAGGGGGTCATAGGGTGATCTATGACCCCCTTTGATTCATTAAATGATGACATATGTCCTTAAGGATCCTAAGACCCCAAGGGACATATTAGAGTTGTTCATATGGATCAAATGAGGCCATAGGGTGACCTATGACTCGATTTGACTCATTAAATGATGACATATGTCGCTAGGGGTTTAAGGATCCCTACAGATATTTTAGAATTGTACCTATGGGTCAAAGGGGGTCATAGGGTGGCTTTTGACCCCCTTTGACCCATTAAATGATGACATATATCTCCAGGGGTCCTAGGACCCCTCGAGACATATTAGAATTTTTCATATAGATGAAAGGGGGTCATAGGTCACTCTATGACCCCATTTGACCTATTAAATGATGACATATGTTCTTAGGGGTCGTAGGACCCCTAACGACATATTAAAATTTTTCATATGGGTCAAAGGGAGTCATAGGGTGACCTATGACCCCCTTTTACCAATTAAATGATGACATATGTCTCTAGTTGTCCAAAGACACCTAGGGACATATTAGAATTTTTCATATGAGTCAAAGCGGGTCATAGTGTGAACTATGACCCCCTTTGATGCATTAAATGATGACATATGTCTCTAGGGGTCCTAGGACCCCCTAGGAAAATATTAGAATTGTTCATATGGGTCAACCCTATGACACCCTTTGACACATTAAATGAACACATATGTCCTCAGGGGTCCAAGGGACACTAGGGACATTAAATTTTTTTTTATGGGTCAAAGGGGGTATAGGGTGACCTATGACCCCCTTTGATCGATTAAATGACGACATATGTCCCTAGGGGTTCTAGGACCCTTAGGGACATATTAGAATTATTCATATGGGTCAAAGAGCTTCATAAGGTGAGAAATCACCCCGATTGACCCATTAAATGACAAAATATATCTCTAGGGGTCATAGGACCCCTAGCGACATATTAAAATTGTTCATTTGGGTCAAAGAGTTTCATAGGGTGACCCATGAACCCCTTTGACCTATTAAATGATGACATATATCCCTAAGGGTCCTAGGACCCGTAGGTACATATTAGAATTATTCATATGGGTCAACCCTATTACCCCCTTTGACCTATTAAATGACCACATATGTCCCTAAGGGTCCAAGGAACCCTAGGGACATATTAGAGTTTTTCTTAAGGGTAAAAGTGGGTATAGGGTGATCAATGAACTTCTTTGACCCATTTAATGATGATATATGTCCCCAGGGGTCCTGGTACCCCAAGGGACATATTAGAATTGTTCATATGGGTCAAAGGGCATTATAGGGTGACCTATGACCCCCTTTGACCCACTAAATGAAGAAATATGTCCCTATGGGTCCTAGGACCCCTAGGGACATATTAGAATTGTTCATATGTTTGAAAGGGGGTCATAGGGTGACCTATGACCCCCTTTGACTCATTAAATGACGACATATGTCCCTACGGGTCCTAGGACCCTTAGGGACATATAAGAATTGTTCATATGTGTCAAAGGGGGTCATAGGGTGACCTATGAACCCCTTTGACACAATAAATAATGACATATGTCCCTAGGGGTCCTAGGACCCTAAAAGACATATTAGAATTGTTCATATGGGTCAAAGGAGGTCATAAAGTGAGCAATGACCCCCATTGACCCATTAAATGAGAACATATGTCCCTAGGGGTCGTAGGACCCCTACGGACATATTAGAATTGTTCATATGGGTTAAAGGTGGTCATAGGGTGACCTATGACCCCCTTTGACCCATTAAATGATGACATATGTCGTTAGGGGTCCTAGGACCCTTAAGAACATATTAGAATTGTTTATATGGGTTAAATGGGGGTCATTGGGTGACCTATGACCCCCTTTTAAACATTAAATTATGACATCTTGAACCCCTAAAGACATATTAAAAGTTTTCATATTGGTCAAAAGGAGTCATAGGGTCACCTCTGACCCCCTTTGACCCATTAAATGAGGACATATGTTTCCATGGGTACTAAGACCCCTAGGAACATATTAGAATTGTTCATATTGGTCAAAGGGTGACCTATGAACCCCTTTGACCAATTAAATAATGACATATGTCCCTATGGGTCCTAGGAACCCTAGGGACATATTAGAATTGTTCATATAGGTCAAATCTATGACCCACTTTCACCCATTAAATGACCTCATATGTCTCTAGGGGTCCAAGGAACCCTAGAGACATATTAGAATTTTTTTTATGGGTTAAAATGGCTATAGGTTGACCTATGACTCCCTTTGACCCATTAAATGATGACATATGTTCCAAGGGGTCCTAAGACCCCTAGGGACATATTATAATTGTTCATATGGGTAAAAGGGCATGATGGGGTGACCTGACTGCATTTGACCCATTAAATAATGACATATGTCCCTAGGGGTCCTAAGACCCCTAGTGATATATTAGAATTATTCATGTGTCAAAGGGGGTCATAGGGTGACCTATGACCCCCTTTGAAACATTAAATGATGACATATGTCCCTAAGGGTCTTAGGACCCAAAGGGACATATTAGAATTGTTCATATGAGTCAAAAGGGGTCATAGGGTGACCTATGAATCCCTTTGACCCATTAAATGATGACATATGTCCCTTGGGGTCCTAAGACCCTGAGGGATATATTAGAACAGTTCATATGAGTCAAAGTAGGTTATAGGTTGACCTATTACACCCTTTGACCCATTAAATGACAACATATGTCCTTAAGGGTCCAAGGACCCCTAGAGACATATCAGAATTGTTCATATGGGTAAAAGGGGGTCATAGCGTGACCTCTGACCCCCTTTGACCCATTAAATGACGACATATGTCCCTAGGGGTTTTAAAACCCTAGGAACATATTAGAATTGATCATATGGGTCAAATTTTTACCCATTGAATGAAGACATATGTCCCTATGGGTCCTAAGACACCTAGCGACATATTAGAATTGTTCATATGGGTCAACCCTATGACCCCGTTTGTTTCATCAAATGACCACATATGTCCCTATGGGTTCAAAGACCCCTAGGGGCATATTATAATTTTTCTTATGGGTCAAAGGGGGTATAAGGTGACCTCTGACCCCTTTTAACCTATCAAAGGACAAAATATGTCTCTAAGGGTACTTGGACCCCTAGGGACATATTAGAATTGTTCATATGTGTCATAGGGCGTCATAGGGTGACCTATGACCCCCTTTGACACATTAAATGATGACATATATCCGTAGGGGTCCTAGGACCCCAAGGGATATATTAGAATTGTTCATACTTTTGACCCATTAAATGATGACATATGTCCTTAGTAGTCTTAGAATCCCTAGGGACATATTAGAATGATTCATATGGGTCAAATCAGGTCATAGGGTGATTTATGACCCCCTTTGACCCATTAAATAATGACATATGTCAATTGGGGTCCCAGGACCCCTAGGGACATATTAGAATTGGTCATATGGTCAAAGGGGATCATAGGTTCACCCTATAACCCCCTTCAACCCATTAAATGATTACATATGTCCTTAAGTTTCCTAGGACCTCTAGGGACATATTAGAATTGTTTATATGGGTCAAAGGTGATCATAAGGTGAGCAATGACCCCTATTGACCCATTAAATGACAACATATGTCTCAAAGGTTCCTAAGACACCAAGGGACATATTAGAGTTATTCATATGAGTCAAAGGAGGCCACAGGGTAACCTCTAACCCGCTTTGACCCATTAAATGATGACATATGTCTCTAAGGGTACAAGGACCCCTAGGGATATATTAGAATTGTTCATATAGATCAAAGGGAGTCATAGGGTGACCTCTGACCCCCTTTGACCCATTAAATGATGACATATGTCCTTAGAGGTCCTAAGACCCTTAGGGACATATTAGGATTGTTCATATGAGTCAAAAAGGGTCATAGGGTCACCTCTGACAAGCTTTGACCATTTAAATTATGACATATGGCCCTAGGGGTACTACCACCCCTAAGGTCATCTTAGAATTTTTCATATGAGTCAAATGGGGTCATAGGGTGACCTATGACCCCTTTTCATGTATTAAATGATGAAATATGTCCTTAAGGGTCCTAAGACCCCTAAGGACATATTAGAATGGTTCATATGGGTTAAAGGGGTTTATAGGGTGATCTATGACCCCTTTTGACCCATTAGATGATGACATATGTCTGTAAGGGTTCAAGGACCCCCAGGGACACAACATATGTCCCTAAAGGTCCTAGGACACCTAGGGACATATTAGAATTGTTCATATAGATTAAAAGGGGTCATAGGGTGACCTATGACCTCCTTTGACCTATTAAATGATGACATATGTACTTAGAGGTTTTAGGACCCCTAGGGACATATTAGAATTGTTCGTATGAGTCAAAAAGGGTCATAGGGTGACCTATGACCCCCTTTGACCAATTAAATGATGACATATGTCCCTGAGGGTCTAAGGACCCTTAGGGACACATTAGAATTTTTCATATGAGTCAAAGAAGGTCATAGGGTGAGCTATGACCCCTTTTTACCCATTAAATGATGACATATGTCCCTAGGGGTCCTAAGACCCCTAGGAACATATTAGAATTTTTCATATGAATCAAAGGGGGTTATAGGGTTACCTATAACCCCCTTTGAACCATTAAATGATGACATATATCCCTCTAGGTCCTACGACCCCTAGGGACATATTAGAATTGTTCATATGGGTCAAAAGGGGTAAGAAGGTGACCTATGACCCCCTTTGATCCATTTAATGATGATATATGTCCCTAGGGGTCCTAGGAAGCCTAAGGACATATTACAATTGTTCATATGAGTGAAATGGGGTCATAGGGTGACCTATGACCCCCTTTGATCCATTAAATGATGACATATGTTTCCAGGGGTCCAAGGACCCCTAGGGACATATTAGAATTATTCATATGAGTCAAAGGGTGACCTATGACCCCCTTTGACCAATTAGATGATGACTAATACTCCAAAAGAATTATTAAAATTGTTCATATGGGTCAAAAGGGGTCATAGGGTGACATATGATCCCCTTTGACCCATTAAATGATGATATATGTCCCTAGGGATCCTAGCACCCCTAGGGACATATTAGAATTGTTCATATGAATGAGACAGGATCATAGGGTGCCCTCTGATCCCCATTGATTCATTAAATGATGACATATGTCCCTAGGGGTCCTAAGACCCTTACGAACATATTAGAATTTCTCATATGGGTGAAACGGGGTCATAGGGTGATCTATGACCCCCTTTGACCCATTAAATAATGACATATGTCCCTAGGGGTCCTAGGACCCCAAGGGACATATTAGAATTCTTCATATGGGTGAAAAGGGGTCATAGGGTGATATATGACCCCATTTGACCCATTAAATGATGGCATATGTCCCTAATGGTCCTAACACCCCTAGGGACATATTAGAATTGTTCGTATGGGTGAAAGGGGGTCATAGGGTGACCTATGACCCCCTTTGATCCATTAAATGATGACGTACGTGCCTAGGGATCCTTGGACCCCTAGGGACATATTAGAATTATTCATATGGGTCAAAAGGGGTCATAGGGTGATTTATGACCCCCTTTGACCCATTAAATGAGAACATATGTCCCTAGGGATCTTAGGACCCCAAGTGACATATTATAATTGTTCATATGGGTCAAAGGGGGTCATAGGGTGATATATGACCCCGTTTGACCGATTAAATGATGACATATGTCCCTAAGGGTCCTAACACCCCTAGGGACATATTAGAATTGTTCTTATGGGTCAAAAGGGGTCATAGGGTGACCTATGAGCCCTTTTGACTGATTAAATGATGACATATGCCCCTAGGGGTCTTAGGACCCCTAGGAACATTAAAAATTTTCATATAGGTCAAACTGGGTCATAGTGTGACCATTGACCTCATTTGACCCATTAAATGATGACATATGTACCTAGGGGTCCTCGGATGCCTAGGGACATATTAGAATTTTTCATATGGGTGAAAGGGGGTCATAGGGTGACCTATGACCCTCTTTGACCCATTAAATGATGACATATGTCCCTAGGGGTCTGTTGGTGTTCTAAAATGTTGGAAGTTTTTCAATTATCCCACTAATAAGGTGACACATGCAGCTAACTCCGATTTTCAACATGCCATTTTTGACAACATGCCAATTATAAGACTACACTCTTTCTGCACTTCGGGCTTTGCAAAACCTAGATGGGTATAGCTATAGATTCTTTATATTGTAACAGTTATGAAACCATACATTGAATCTAATGCAAAGCAGATTTTACTATTATTTTACCTAATAACTCATGAAATAACACCAATCTATAGTAGCTAAATTTAGATCTATGAATCTCACAAGCTGAGTGAGGATTAAACATTTAGGTCCTTCAACATGAAAGGTAAAAAGAATGTTTGATTAATAATGTTGATTTCAACAAACCCTTAGATATGCAACAGTAAGACCTAGGGATCCTATAAACTGATCAGTGTCTTAACCATTGGGAAAATCCATGAGTGATAAGCATACATATGGATATCTGAGACTTGCATCTTTAGATATACGATCTATCTATTCAACTTGTAAATATACATCTATGTTCAGTTTAAATCTCATTCTTACTTGATATCCTCCTCATTAAATCTATAACCCTGTTGATTTCTATGAAGCATTTACACAATTCTTTGAATCATCAGCAACAATGAAACAACATACAACCTTAAGGAACTGCAATTATGACCTAGGCTCTTTGTTCAAAGGTCATAAAACATTACAATTCACTAAGAATGGAGATGAGATTCAAGATGAAATTGATGAAATCTTGTTGTTCTTTGTATTAATTTCTTTGAAAAAATACAACCATATGCATGAAATGAAAACACAGAGAAACCTAACATATTAGAACTTGCTGTATTAACCATCCTACTGTTGTTCATATAAGAGAAATTTGCTGAAGAATGTGGTCACAATCATGGGAATGCATCAAGAATTGGATCCAAAACCTTGGTATCACAGTAATGTGCCAATTTTCTCTAAAGAACTAGAACCCCTTTGGTTTCTCTGTAACCAAAATTGGAACCATTACAATAGAGAAAGAAAAGAAAGATATAGGAGAAGAGATCTCGGATTTGATCAAAACATGACATCTGTCCACTTGGAAAACCTTCTCAACAAGTTTAAAACATCTTTTTAATCTTTCCCCTCAACTTGCATATCAAATCTTCAATCAGTTATGCCTTCGAAAGCACAAAACATCTAGAATATATGATTGAACAAGTAACTAATTTAATGCTTGATCTGGAACAATAAAATTTTGTTAAAAATGAGCTCAAGAAGAGTAAAAGCATTTTTAGAATTCATTTTAATCATTAGCAAACAACAATAAATGTTCCTCAACTGATTATGACACTTCATGATGAATTCTGTCCCTTTATTGAGAACGCCCTAAAATTTGCAAAATTGCTTACAGACTAAACTAGTGAAGACCTCTGCAAAATTTGATTCCAAATTAAAAAAATTTGACTTCTCCCAGTTCCAATGGTATATTATAGTGCCTATTTCGAAAAAAAATTGCCCTTGTTATGACCATTTGAAATTTAGGGTCTTGGACTGTATCCTTGCATTAAAATGAAAAATTTAAAAATTTTATATAGAAAAAACTATATAAAACCTTAAAATTCATTTAAATTTTTCAATCTTTGCATTATCGACATTTTAACTTTTCTGAACTTTTACTTTATTTTCAAAATCTTCTCATTCCTCCAATCTAAAAATGCCACTTGTCTGCTTCCCATTTGTCATAAATTTTGAAAAATTAATTAACTAATACATTAATTAATTACTACATTAATTAATTTTGTTTCTCGTAGCACTAGAAACCTCCAAATTTGGTTTTACGTTCATACAGGAGCGAGTTTCCTTTACGCTCTCATAGCATTGGAAGCCTCCAAATTTTGCTTTACGTTCATATGGGAGCAAGTTTCCTTTATGCCTTTACGACTGTAGCGTATCCGAACTCTTTGTAATTTTCATTCGTGATCATCTAATGAACACTACCCTTTACATTCTTATGGCCTCAGACGTAGCACCAAAGAAGCTCAAAATTTGTTTCACACCCATTCGGGATGCACTTGGCTTAACGTATGATTAGAACTCCTTTACATTACATCTTCCACTCATACAAGATGATCAATTTCGGAGCATTGTAGAGCTTGGCACTTCTCACTTCCGACCTTATGCTAGGTGTAAGGCCATAGGGGCTTTATTTTTAACTCCCGCACATACACTTGGCTCAAGCTCATACATAGTGGGTGCCAAAATATGTTAGTCTTTAACGTGCGGGCCCCACCCACAAGGTTGCGGCTTCAAAAGACATGTGTCTTTTAAGACACAATAGTTTCACTTGAAAACATATTTAAAGACAAGAATTTATACCACATGGTGAATATGGGATAAAAATTCTTTCCTATGAACTACGGATGCTCTTTGAAGGCTTGAGTGCATTGTTTGTTCCAACATGATTTCCTTTGAACATGCGTTGACCATTGTTTTAAGCAACCATGAGCTTCCTTCTTTAATTCTGCATTGGGAGTCTTTTGTGTTGACTACGATTCTTTCTTTTTTTAAAACTCTCATGACCCCTGTCTACGTGGACTTCCCTTTTCATACAACAACTTCCTTGTTATCTACCTGTGGCTACTTCATATTTTTCTTACCATGCTTTGGATGATCCTCCATTTAAAATGCTGATCTTCTACCTTTTTAAGCATGTTTTTCCTTAATCCATGGGCCTTTGGCTCAACATGACTACGAATCCCTGCCTTTGGCATGCTGCCACTGGGAGTGGATGTCTTTTCTTTGAATCTTCCTTCAAAACGTCACTCCCCCAAATGCATGGAGATCCCCCTTGAACTTAGCGTGAACCTTCCCTTGTTCTGCACATTGATTCTTCTTCTTTGAAGGCTTGAGTACATGGTTCTTTGGCTACATAGTAGGCTTCTTGCTTGCCGCTGGAACTCCTTTTAAAATGACATGCTCCATTCTTTATAACTTGCGTGGACTGTGCTGTGTATTGGTGCTAAGATTGTTGCTTAAAACTCTTCTCCCCAATGCGTTAAACTACCTGCTCATGGGTGCCCTTCCCTACATGTTTACTCCCAGTCATGGGCCACATTAACATTGCCTTTGGAGGTGTTGTGAAGCTCTTCCCTTAGGCTTTTTCCATTTCAAAAACATGGGCTCCCATTCCTGTTGTGTTCTGCCTGCTACAGGCTCTCTAGAATTTGCATGAGTTTCCCTTAAAAAGATGCCTCTCTTCTTTCTGATATGGATTTCTTCTTTAAACTTGCGCATGGTCTCCTTTGTTTCTTGTCTGTAGGTTGGGTTTGGTTTTCACATGGTTTGACCTCAGCGCTAGTTTTTCTTTTTTGCATTGGTGTGAGTGACTTTTATTCACGTGATTTCTTACTTAGCTATGGGATCCTCTACTCTTGCTGTGGATTTTTTTTATTGCATGGATTCTACCTTCTTGCTCACAACTTTAGAAACTTGACGCCCCCTTTGCCCTTTGTCAATGGCCAGTCTAATGTTATCTAGTTAGATCATTTCCTTGGCTAATTTTCATGCAAAGTAGCTTGCAAAATTATTACTTGTCTCATTATAATTCCCATTATAGTATCCATAAATGCATTTTCAAAGACCTAGATACTAAGATTCCACATAGAAAACATCAGAACATAGTGCTTTTCTAGGCATTTGTTTGTAAAGGATAAGGAAATCTCAATGTAATAGGAAATGTTCCTTCCCTTAAGAAAAAAAACTAGCAGATTGTCATATGATTACTCTTAAGAAGAAACTCATCAATCAACCGTTTCCCTGCTGAAGGATAGTTGTTTTTGCTCTGTGTTCAGAGGTGTATTATGTGACAAGAAGAAACCTACTATCTCCTTTATGGCAAGACTTGATCGGGTGAAAAACATGATGGGACTTAAATCACATCTATAAGGTCATCTACATTGGAATCATTTTCCTTTTTATTTCTAGTAACCTCTATTTTCTCCGAAGTCTTCATATTCTAAGATTCCTTTCCCTTCACAAACTAGAAACAGTTCAACTTCATACATGAGAGTAGATTATGGTGAAACCATTTCCTAATTTTTCTTTAACAATGAAAGATCGACATGAAAACATTATCCCTCACTGATATGGTTCATGTATCAAAGACATTAGAAAATTCTCACAAAATGTCATAACTCTGATAAATTTAGCCGGGCCTAAAAATGGGTCCGGCTAAAAAAAAATTCATTTTTGAATCACTGAATCCTGAAATTGGCCTGTTAACCTTTTAATATCCACTGGAATTGATTTTGATCATTAATTGATCATTAAAATCTCATTTTATCATTTTCTGCAACTTGCTAATTTAATGCCAAATGGTCCTTTGACAGGCCTTAAAAACTGATCCAAACCTCTGACCAGACTCTAAAATCCAACCCACTGAATCTCTGTTCTGCACTCTTGCACCCTATCGAATCTCATCTCATGAAGAATTTATGGTCAAAAGATATTTACCTTCAAAGTTGACCTCTCAGAACTACCTACAAGAAAGCATGTCAGAAAACACTAAATTTTGTTCAGAATTGGCTTTGAAAACTAGGTAACCTGACACTTGGGAAGATGAAAACTGGGGCGTTGAATGACTGTCACGAGGACATTATGAATTTTGGATTCGGGCTCATGACGAATAACTAGGCGCAAATGGAAAGTGGTCAAAGTAGGCTACTTGAATTTTGCAAACTGGAAACATTGATAGAAAACATTTTTTGCGAATGGAAATGACCTGGGAAAGTGTGCATATGGATTCATCAAGACTTAAAATTGGGCATACTTAAAGAATTTTTAGAGGAAAATATAGTGGTAAAATCCATTCGACCTCACCTGTCATGGATTTCAAGAAATAGCATCACGAATAGGGGTCTTGACAAATCTACAAATTCTAACACCAGTAAAAGTTAGAAATTCCATTTGAAATCTCGTTCGAAAACTGATCAAACAGATTCATCAAAAGATGAAACTTGAAACATAATAAGTCTCTGATGTCTATAATACAATGCAATAGGAATTTCAACATTTGGGTCAATTGCTCAAAAATTATAACTTGTCAAACAGAGCTTCCCAGAATTATGTGCAAAGTGCAAAAGCATGAAAATAGTAACTGACCAACTTTGAGGGATTCAAAACCTAGTCAAATAGATTCAAAACAACTTGAAATCTGAAACATAGGTTCTTAGATATGGAAACTAAACACTCCCAAAGCAGTGAGTCATGAAACATTACTGGGTGCGAGATATTGAGATGCAAACATAGCCTCCTATCGCTGTTTGACACTTAGGGTAAAATGCAGATTTGATAATTTCTCAAAACAAGACTTCACGAGATGGCTCAGAATCTCAATTTATCATCATGAAACACTTAAATGCACTGAATGGAGGGTGTTAGAAACATTAGATACTTTAGGGGGCTAAAATGGACAGCTGAGTACATAGGCATTAAAAAGCGTTTATAGGCTTGAATTTCTTCAATCGTGCTCAAAATTAACCATGCAATTTTTAGTGGCAATAGTGGATTTATCTAGGGATGCATGCCCCTTGTAGGCATGGCAAGGATTTAGATCTCTGGAAGAAGCAGACCACACACCTGACAGCAAAAACTTCTTTTGAGCAGCTTTATTGAAAACATGAAACTACTACACTTACCATGTACACATGATGACCCCAGGCCACCAAACTTCAACAAAATTGTTTACCTCTATCATATACATGATTTTCATTCCTTTCCTCATGGGGTAAATTGAAATTACTTCTACCAATTTCACCAATCAGAATTGGTTATAAGTATTTGTTGCTACCACATACACTACTTCATATGTACTTTGTAAAATACTTTTCTTTTTCTCACTTAGCCAAGAAACCAATCTTCCTCCTAAGAAAAATGCTCCACCACTAGTGTTTTTTCTATCATCCATACTACCTGCCCAATCCACATCAGTTAAGAACACAAAGTGAGATCACTGATTTGTCATACCATATCCCATAATTAGATGTTCCATTCAAATATCTAAATATCCTTTTTACTATTACATAATGATAGTCCTTAGGATCGACTTTAAACCTAGCTACAATCCCAACCGTATTTTCCATATCCAATCTAGTCTAAGTGAGATATTGCAAACCTCAAATCATGGATTTGTACATCTTCTTCTCAACTGTAGGTATCTCCTCCTTTCTAGATAACTTATTAAATATTTAAAATTGGTGTGCCAATAGGCTTATAATTGTCTAAGCCAAATAGTCTCAACAAGTATTTTAAATACTTAGTTTGTGAAATGAAAATGTCATCACTGTATTGCAAAATTTGTAAACCCAGAGAGAACTTCATCTCACCAATCATGCTCATCTCAAACTCATTCTTTATTTCTTCAAAAAACTTATCACTTCCTTCACCATCACCTCTAGAAATTATTTCATCAACAAATATTACTATTATCAACAAACTATTCTCATTTTTTTCAAATATAAGTTACTATCTATCCTACCTTTAACAAATCCAAGATTTTCCAAATACTTGTCCAACCTTGCATATTAGGTTCTAGGTACTTGATTTAGACCATAACAAGGTTTCTTCAATTTTCATACCATTATATCCTTATCTTCTATCAAAGTAAATCCTCAAGGCTACTCAATATAAACCTCTTCTTCAAGTTCTCCATTCAAAAAGGCTGATTTGACATCCATCTGATACACTTTGAACTTCTTATTTTTTGCATAAGTGAAAAGAATCCATACTACTTCCATTCTAGATATAGGGGCATATGTTTCCTCATAATCTATTCCTTCTTACTATGAATAACCTAATTTGCATACTAGTCTAGCTTTGTATCTTACAACTTCACCTTTTTCATTCATCTTGTTTTTGTATACCCATTTTTTTCTTATGACATTCGTGTCTTTAGGTCTAGGAACTAATTTCCATGTGTCATTATTCCTAATATTATCTAGTTCTTAACTAATTTCTTGAATATAATGATCATATTTTCATGTCCCATCTACACTCTAAGGTTCAACTTGAGAAATCAAACATAATTCCTCATTTACTTTGTTTCTTGTCATCACTCCTTTTTCTTTTCCTCCAATTATATATTTTAGAGGATGATTCTTTGTTAGGTTTCTGTTAGAGGTAGGAGTTTCTAACTCAACTCTTATCTCATCTCTTGGTTCAAATATTTTTTCTTCTCTTTTCTTAAAATGTTTTCCATCATTTTGTAGGTCACTATTAGTCTCGAAGAAAAATTCTACATTCTTTCTAACCATTCTAGGATTTTCTTCTTCCTCATTAAAATTATAATCCATCATCTTTTCCTTAATTTTAAACTTCTCATCAAATTTTACTTTTTTACACTCAAATATCATCTTGGTTCTATGATTAAAACATATGTAATCTTTCCTTTTCAATGAATAACCAAGAAACATACCTTCATCACTTCTTGTATCAAATTTACCAACATCATCATCTCTCTTTATGTAACACTTGCTTCCCAAATTTCTGAAATACTTTACTAAAGGTGTATGACCAAACCATAATTCATAAGGAGTCTTATTCATATATTTTCTTATCTATACTTACTGCATGGTGTACACTTCCAGATTGACTGCTTCTCTCCAAAATGTTTTGGATACATCATTCTCAAACATCATTTCTCTTGTTGCCTCTAATACTGATCTATTTCTTCTTTTTGGTATCCCATTCTACTCAGGAGTCTTAGGTGATAATAATTGCCTCTTAATTCCATTATATTCACAAGATATGTCAAACTCTCTACAAGTAAATTCTCGTCCTCTATCTAATCTCAAATATTTAATCTTAACACCAGATTCATTCTCAACTCTATTCTTAAATATCTTGAACTTCTCAAATGCTTCATATTTCTCTTTAAGAAACACTGCCCAAATCATTCTAGTGAAATATATTAAAATTTGATTGAAAAGATCACTATTAAATAAGGTAGATTGGTGGTAAAGAATGTTTTCAATCATTGTTTTGTCACAGATGTCAAAACCTGCTATTTGCTGGAATGACAATTGCTTATAAGATCCAAGTACTATCATTTAGTTGATTGATAAGAGGGATTTAATCAATAAGATGTAACAAAAGAACCTAAGGGAAAGGTTGAGTTATGGTTTTGTAATGAGGTACAAGGATCAGTTAAGAAAATGGTAAAATGATGTATTGATAATACACTTGAAGATACAGAGGTTGGCTACACTTAGAAACTCTAGAAGAATAAGTTGTAACAAAATTGTCTACAAGCTTGACTAAATTCATCAGTGGGTCTCGAGCAAGTTAGTTCATGCCGAGTAGATTATCAATAAGTGCCAAGAAAATGTAATGTCTAGTGTGTGCCAAGTGAGACAGAAGGTGTCGAGTAAGTTTAGGTGTCGAGCTAGTAATAGGTGTTGAGCATCAGTAAAATTTAGTTAATGCCAAGTAAATCTATAGTAGGTGCCAACCATCAAAAAAAATTAGTTGATGTCAAGTAACACAGTATGTGCCGAGCTATTGCATTATTTGAAAAGTCAAAGATTCACCAAATCTGAGCTGACAAGTCTGTTATCGTGAATTTTATCAACTAGATAGAAGATAAGGATGATGAGCTAATGGCACTAAATTTTAGGTTAACTATTTTTAGGGGAATACAAGAGGATTCTACATGATGTTTCTAGAAGAAAAATGATAAGGGGTAGATTTATTGAATCTTACCTAATCCATTCGAACAAAAAATAAGAGCAAGAACGGGAAAAGTATTCTAGAATTCTAATTAATGAGTTATAGGTCAAGAAGCAAGAGTGGTTGGAGAGAGCATGTAGTGTCAAGGAGAAGGCATCAAGAGGGAGGAATAGAGTACATAGACTTGGCTTCTATAAGTGACCATAGAGGTGATTGCATTGGTACAATGAGCATGGAGAATCAAGGAGAAAAATCTTGAAAGCATAACAAGTTGTCAGAGCTGTAGAGACTGAAGGCCAAGAAAATTCATGAGCTAAATTGAGATCTAAAATCTCCAAGTTATGTTGTCAGTTATATCAGATCAAAAGCCCTTATTGTTACTCTCTAGCAATTGTATCAGTTAGGGAAAATCCTATGGACTTGGGTTGATTTAACAGCCATGTTATAAATCCTTTAATAGGGTGACATTCCAAGTGAATGTTCTAAAGTCCTTTAATAGGGTCATATTTAATAGTGTGTTTTGTAGCCTTTAACATGGTGGGCCTTTCATAAGGCATCCTTCAAAAGAGTGAGAAAGGAGTAGCATGTTATTGGTGGTTTTAACCAAATTGGATTTCCATGTAAATCACTATGTTATGAGTTGATCTTTCATGTCTCATAATTGCATGCTGATTTTTCAGTAACTTGCTAAAATAACTAAGACGCTTGGATGCATAGTTAGTTTCGATGGACTCACTATTATTAGTGAAAAGTTTTATTAGGACACTTGGACATTGAATAACTGATTCACCCCCCCCCCCCCCCTCCCCCCCCCCCCTACTTCCAACCTCTCAATTATTCTAAAGAATTTTCAACAATTGGTATCAAAGCCATTTGCTGATTTATTTTAAGGGTACTAGAAGCAGAAAAGATCAAGATGTCTAGGAGAGAAGTTTCCAAGCTTAATAGAGTTAACTTCACTAAATAAATTTTTTTAATGAAGCTACATCTTGGATCAATAGGTGATCATACACAAGCCTCAATTGAAGTGGAATATGTTGATCCAGCTGGATTCCCTACAACAAAAGATTTGAATAAAAACAAGGAGCTCAATCAAGCAATGTTGGAGATTGCCTCTGCCCTCAACTATGTTGAATTTGATGACATCAAGGGATGTGACACTACATTCAAGATGTGGAAAGCCTTGGAAAATATTTATGGAAGAGATCAGAATGTCCAAAGAGCAAAAAGAGAAAGCCTCAAAGAAAAGGAGAATGGAAGACAGTGAGAACATTGCTCAGTATGCCTCTAGAATAAAAGTAGTAAGTGCAATAAGAAGTTTGGGTGGTCATCTAGATGATGCTACTGTCAATAGAAAATTCTTAAGAACCTTGATCCCCATCTATATTATTAGAGTATTAGCCATCCAAGAGCTAAGATGCATACCAAGAAACAAGCTAACTCTTAAAGGTATAGTGGGAAGACTTACTGCATTTGAGTTATCCAACTTTGATAACTATAGACCCAAGAATGTTGAATTTTCTTTCAAGGCCAAGCTATTGTTGAAAGATACTGAAGAAGTGAAACCAAAGAAAAAGGGAAGAAAGATAAAATATGCATCTAGTGACAACAGCACAAGTGAAGAAGATGTTGAACAATTGGAAGCATTGTTGGCTAGAAGATTTAATATAAGCAAAGGTAAATTCAAAGGTAAGTTGACTATCATTTGTTTTAATTACAATGAAATAGCATATATTGTTGCAAGGTGTACATAGAAAAAGAACTACAAAGAAGGCAACAAGCACAAGAATAGAAGAGAAGATGATAACAAAGATTACAAAGACAAAGGCAAAAAGTGCTACATTGTTGAAGAAGAGGATTCTAATGAAAATAATGATGAGGTAATCAATGTAGCCATGAAGGATGAGTCAAATGAAGATGAGGAAATAGCATTGGTAACCTATGTAAACAATAATGATAGGTGGATCATAGATAGTGGGTGCTCACATCACATGACAGGAGACAAAAGTAAGTTTGTTACCTTAGCTCAGTATGATGGAAATAATGTTAGATTTTTAAATGATGCTCATTGTCTAATCAAAGGAAAAGGTTTCATTAAGCTTATAGAGAAAATTTCATGTGATAATACATATTATGTTGAAGGATTGAATTCCAATCTGCTAATTGTGTCACAAAAAAGCAATGTAGGATGCAAAGCAGAGTTTGGAAACAAAATTGCCAAAATCTATGACACTGATGGAAATCTGATAGGAAAAGGAGACCAAACTAGGAGTAATATGTTTTACCTAGATATGGTAGATGCATCCTATCTTATTGTAAAATTTGATAATTTGTGGCTATGGCATAAAAGGCTCTGTCATGTCAACTTTGATAATCTGATTAGCATTAGCAAAATGAAGAAAGTCATAGGCTTGCCCAAACTAAAGAAGCCTAACAATACAATGTGCAAACAATGTCAGCTAGGAAATATGAGCAAGTCAAGTTTCAAAAGAAAAACCTACACTTCTAAAGAAGTACTAGAGTTAGTCCATACTAATTTGTGTGGCCCAATAGAAGTGCAAAGTTACAAAGGAGACACATATATTATGTTTTTTGTTAATGACTACTCTAGGATGATGATTGTCATGTTTTTAAAACAAAAATCTTATGTATTTAAAATTTTTAAGTTGTACTTGGCCAGGGTTGAGAAGGAAATAGGGAAGAGTCTAAAATGCTTGAGATTAGACAGAAGAGGAGAGTTCAAATCAAAAGATTTTGAGACATTTTGCAATGATAAAGGAATTAAGAGATAAACATCAGCACCAAGAACTCTCCCATAGAATGGAATTGTAGAGAGCAGGAATAGATCAATGATTGACTGTGCTAGAACATTTATGATGGAGAAGAAAATTTCTCTAAATTACTAGAGAGAAGTTGTAAGTACAACTATCTACACCCTGAATTGAGTACAAATTAAGAAAGGTAAAAATGAAATATCTTTTGAATTATGGTATGGTCACTCACCCAATGTAAAAAATTTCAAAGTGTTTTGTTGTAGATGCTATATTCTTAAATATTCTAGAAATGTAAAGTTTGTTTCAAAAGGTCATGAAGGCATATTCCTTGGATACTCCATTAGAAGTAAAGCATATAAGTGGTTAAATTCTAACACTAACAAAATTGTGGAGAGTGAAAATGTAAACTTTGATGAGCATAAAAAAGTTCAAGTTGATGAATCCATCAAGAAACTAGAAGAGTACATATCCTTTGTATACTTCTATGAAGGAATGCTTGCTGGAGAAGAAGCTATCAATAAAGTTGGGAATTAGCAATAAGTTTCAATATCAACTAAGTCACAATAGTGAATGTTGAGTTTCATTTAGAAGCCAAGTTTTAGAATGAAGAAAATGCACATTTTGATTCTAAACTTAGTACACATGAAAGAGATGTTGAGCTACCTGAAAGAGATGTGCATAGTGACTCTGAAACTAAAAGACCAAACATGGAAATGCGGAAAAAACCAAGGCTATCCAAATATGTGATAAGACATCACCCTATTGAACAAATCATTGGTGACAAGGAAGCTAGACCAATGATAAGGAATAGATTAAGAAATGAATCATGTCTACCAAGTAAGATTGAACCCAAAATAGTGAAAGATGCACTACAAGATAATGACTAGTGTAAAGCTATGAAAGAAGAAATTGAGTAGATAGAGAAGAACTAAACCTGGACTTTAGTTCCAATACCAAGTGATAAGAATTTGATTGGTACCAAGTGGGTGTTTAGGAACAAGATAGATGAGAATGGTGAGATCACAAGAAACAAGGCAAGACTAGTATGTAAAGATTATGCACAAGAAGAAGGATTGGACTATGGGGAAACATTTGCCCCTATTACAAGGATGGAAGGAGTAAGAACTCTACTTGCATATGCTACTTAAAAAGGTTTTAAAGTCTACCAATTGGATGCAAAGTCTACTTTTCTAAATGGTATACTAGAAGAGGAAGTCTACATAAAACAACTAGAGGTATTTGTTGATGACAACAATAAGGATATGGTTTGCAAATTGCATAAAGCACCTTATGGTTTGAAACAAGCACATAGAGCATGGCATGAGAGACTACATAAGTATCTAGTGAAGATAGGATTTGAGAAAACTGATGACAACAATAATTTGTGTATCAAGCCAGAAAAAGGTAAAGACATTTTGATATCTAAAATCTTTGTTGATGATATAATATTTGGAGGAAAAGATGCACTATGCAAAGATTTTTCTGATCAGAAGAAACATGAGTTTGAGATGTCAATGTTTGGGGAAATTAAATATTTGTTGGATTGCAAGTACAACAACTGAAACATGGCACATTTGTGACTCAATCAAAATATATCAAGGAGATACTCAAAACATTTATCTTAGAGGATTCAAAACTAGCTAGTACACCAATGGTAACAGGACATAAGTTATCCAAGAATGATGAGTCAGCTAAAGTAAATTAGACAATGTACAAAACAATGATTGGAAAGTTGCAGTATGTTGTACATAGTAGACCAGACATTGCATTATCTATTGGAATAGTGGAAAGAGTTTTTGTAAACCCAATAGAGAATCATCTTATGGTAGTAAAAAGAATAATGAGGTACCTAAAAGGAACAAATGACTTTGTCTTATACTACAAGAGGAGTGAAAGGTTTGAGTTAAATGCCTGCACTAATGTAGATTGGGGAGGTAATATTGATGACAAAAAAAGTACCAATGGAGGAGCATTCTTCTTAGGTAGAAGATTAGTCACTTGGAGTAGTAAAAGGAAAAGTTGTACCTCATAGTTCATACTTGAATGTGAGTATGTTGCTACTGCTATCAACTACACCAATATTGTATGGATCAAACATTTATTTAAAGGTATGAAGGAAGAAATAACTAAACCTATGATACTCTATTGTGATAACACAAGTTCCATCAACATATCAAAGAATCATGTGATGCATGCCAAAACAAAGCACATTGCAATTAAGTATCACTACGTAAGAGAATTGGTGGAAGATGAACAAGTGAAGATGGAATATGTTAACTCAAAGGAAAAAATTATTGACATCTTCAAAAAACCATTACCTAAAGATGCATTTGAGTATCTTAGAGGTAAGTTAGGGGTAATGCCCCTATCCAAGGTTATTTAAGTAACAACAAGACTATCCTACATCAAAAGAGTTGATTGCTGAAATGTTATAAATTGATGTAGAGGATACTTACTTTAAGTTTTTCCTAAAGTAATTAAAGTACTAAAATTCTAAATCAGTTACAAGCAAGGTAACAAAGAGAGAAACTAGAGTTCCTACAAATGTTACACTTGCATGATAAGATGTTGAAACAATATGTCTTTGGAATTATTGTCAAAGAGGGAGAAACAGCAAATACTAATCTCAAATCTATAGGATCAAATATGTAAAGGGAGAAATAGTAGAAAGGAAGGAGAAAGGAAATAGTAGGTAAGAGGGACAAGTAGAAACATAGGAATTAATTAGGATAATAGATCAGAGAGGGAGTAGAACAAAAAGGAGGAGATTATACATCAGCAAAAAGAGATATCCCTAATACTTTGAAAGAGGGAGTCATAAGAAATTCAAAGTTGCTGAATAGAATATTTTCTTTTTGGAATTTGACTTACTATTTTAACCTAGTTAGTATTTTAGTAACTTGGTTGATTAGTTTGGTTTGCCATCAATGTCAAAGTGGGATATTGTTGAAATCCGATTGAAAAGGATCACTATTAAAGAAGGGAGATTGTTGGTAAAGAATGTTTTCAATCATTGTTTTGTTACTAATGTCAAACCTAGTATTTTTTGGAATGATGATTGCTCATAAGATCCAAGTACTCTCACTTAGTTGATTGATGAGGAGGATTTAATCAATAAGATGTAACAAAAGCACCTAAGGGAAAGGTTGAGTTATGGTTTTGTAATGAAGTACAAGGATTAGTTAAGATAGTGGTAAAATGATGTATTGATAATACACTTGAAGATACAGAGGTTGGCTACACTTAGAAACTCTAGAAGAATAAGTTGTAACAAAGTTGTCTACAAAGCTTGACTAAATTCATTAGTGGGTGTCAAGAAAGTTAGTTCATGCCGAGAAGATTATCAATAAGTGTCAAGAAAATGTAAAATATAGTGTATGCTAAGTGAGACAAAGGGTGTCGAGCAAGTTTAGGTGCCAAGCTAGTAACAGATGCCGAGCATCAATAAAATTTAGTTGATGCTAAGTAAATCCATAGTAGGTGTCGAGCATCAGAAAAACTTAGTTGATGCCGAGTAACACAGTATGTGCCGAGCATTAGAAATTTAGTAGTGTCGAGTTGTTGCATCATTTGAAAATTCAAAGATTCACCAAAACCGAGCTGACAAGTTTGTTACCTTGAATTTTGTGAACCAAATAGAAGATAAGGATGATGAGCCAATGGTACAAAATTCTAGGTTAACTATTTTTAGGTGAATACAAGAGAATTCTACATGATGTTTTTAGAAGAAACAAGATAAGGGGTATATTCATTGAATCTTACCTAATCCATTTGAACCAAAAATAAGAGTGGGAAGAGTTGAGCAAAAAAAGTATTCTAGACTTCTATTTAAGGAGTTATAGGACAAGAAGAAAGAGTGGTTGGAGAGAGTGTGTGGTGTCAGGTAGAAGGCATCAAGAGGGAGGAACAAAGTATAGAGACTCTACTTCTATAGGTGACCATAGAGGTGATTGCAGTGGCACAGTGAGCATGGAGACCCGAGGAGACAAAGCTTGAAAGGAGAACAAGCTATGAAAGCTGTAGAGATTGAAGGCCAAGCAAATTCATGAGCTAAATTAATATCTAAAATCTGCAAGTTATATTGTGAGTTGTATTAGATCAAAAGCCCTTATTGTTACTGTCTAGCAATTGTATCAATTAGGAAAAATCCTATGACTTAGGTTGGTTTAATAGCCATGTTGTAAATCCTTTAACAGGGTGACATTCCAAGTGAATGTTCTAAAGTCCTTTAACCAAGCTCGCTTCTAACAAGGTGGTTGAAATCCCTTAATAGGGTTACATTTAATATTGTGTTTTGTAGCCTTTAACAAGGAAAGCCTTTGACAAGGCATCACTTCCGAAGAGTGAGAAAGGAGTAGCATGTTACTATTGGTTTTTCCCAAATTGGGTTTTCATGTAAATCATTGTGTTATGTGTTGATCTTTTATGTCTCATTCTTGCATGCTGGTTTTTCAATAACTTGCTAAACTAACTAAATATCTTGGATGGACTCACTATTATTAGTGAAAAGTTTTATTAGGACATTTGAACCTTGAATAACTAATTCACACCCCCCCCCCCCTCTTAGTTATTCTAAAGCATATTTAACAAAATCATTAAAAAAATCATAAAATACCTTTCTCCATTGAATCATCTTATTCATGTAGGGCCACTTATATCTATATGAATAGTCTCTAGCTTCTCTATATTAGTGAACTTCTTGATAGGAAAAGATACCTTCTTTTTGTTAGCCATGATGCATTCTTTGAAAACAACAATAATATGCTTCATTATCTTAGGAAAATCTCTAACTCAAAATGTGCTACTAACCTTCACTATGTTATCAAAAATTATGTTAAAAAACCTTCTACACCATAACCAATTGTTATCCATTTTTAAAACAAAATATGACATCTTAGTAGGATTCAACAAAAATACATTATGACATAGTGCAAGGTAGGAAAATCTCCAAGGGAGATATCCTAGCCCCCAGCTAATAACCATACAAAGGAAATAGAATAACAATGCAAGATTTGATACCAAATCACAATAATTTATTCGTGCATATAATTGATTACATGAAATGTGTTAGGTTGTAAGGACTTCTTGGTTATGGCCAAATATAAAGAAATTACAATATCAGTTCTGCAAGATCCCTCAAGATCCAACCCAAACACTAGCTAGTCTAGATCCACACTTTAGTAGAAACCTCCAAGGAAGATCTCAACTTTTTCTCGCAAGCCCACCAATAAATCTCCTTGTTTTCCAATCTACTACCACTAGCCCCTTAATCCAAACTTGCAACTCTACCACAATCCTAATGCAAACTACCTCACATTTGGTGCTCTGTCCATAGACTCAGGAAAACTCACCCTTCAGCTCCTCTCCAGACTCACTCCTTCAAAATGAATGAATCACTCCATGAATGAATGACTAAAAGACTCCAAAAGACCCCCTACTTATACCCAACTAAGTCACAAGATGGCCTAGAAATTAAAAATTAAATAAACCCTTTGCATTAAATGAATATTTAAGGCATAACTTAGCTCACAACAAACATTAAATACAAAATATGTTAATCCTCACATTAACCTATAGTTAACAGATGATAAATGCACAAAAATACTTAGGACAAGCCAAAGTTTACAATACAAATTTAAATGCACATAGGAGAGATAACCAAGACCACAAATAGGTCCACACAAATTCCCAGATCAATCCACAACGTGATGATACACTACATGTATAAAGATGTAGGAGCATTTTGAGTGTAAGGGCAATCTTGCATCACCCAAAAATATTTTATTTTCAGGGTTTTCTATTTTAATAAGGACTAGTAGACAGGGTGGTTACTACTTATGGGAACTTTATATTTTTAGTAAGTTTGTCATATGAACTTGAAATTTTCTCATTTTCTACAAGAAGGTTAATTTTAGAGATATAAGCCTACCATAAAAATTGCATTGCTCTAGCTTAAGTATTGGAGAAGTTATTGCAGATTTTTAGTGGATCAATTTGCAAAAAAAAATTTTAGGCTCACCATTGGAGGCCTTAGAGTTCCTAGATTAGGTCCAAAAATTTGACGGAAGGGTGCTAGCATAGTTCTAAGCCCGTAGATCAAGAGCTGACATTTCTAAAAAGTGGTTATAATAGCCAATCAAGGTAACAGTTCATGAGTTATGGCCTTCCAAAGTTGGGCTACTTGAAACTTCTAAAATAATTGTCAAAGATGTATATGGATGACTCTATATATTTTGTTAGGGTCTATTGGCCCTAGGTATTAAGTTTGAGCATCTAGAACCTTCTTGGGTGGCATACAACTGCCTATTAGAAAAAAGCTCGAACATTGTCTAGGATAGCTCTGGGAGATAGTTTACAGCTTGTCTTGCATATTATTGTACTAAAGGTCCCCATGTGGGTTAGCATATTATACTTATGATTTTTGGAACTCCATATTTGTGGCATAAATAAGAAGTCCATATTTTGTTCCCATATTTTTTGTTGTTACTTTAATTCTGTATTGAGTTTATGGTATTAAGGGGAACACCCTGCATCATATAAAATGCACCAAGAACTAGTTGGTACCAACAAACTTTTGAGTGACATCAAACTCCCAAGCATCTTCAAACTCCTAATACATGTCGAGAATAACAAACCATGTCAAGCTTGAGGACCATGCTGAGCTCCAAGACCATGCCAAGCTCCCAGACCATGTCGAGCTCCAAGACCATGCTGAGCTCCCAAAGCATGTTGAGAACCAGTCCTTCTTTAACAGAGTACCATTCTAAGAACCCTCCAAAGAAACTACTGAGCCTCCTCCCATGAACTCCAAAGTAGTCACCAAGAAAATCCAAGATGCTCTTTCATCATATTACCTCTGGATCTTGTCCTTGTACCTATCATCTTGTCATTTTTTTCTTTGATAATGTGTCTTTTCTATGAATTGCAATTGGTAACCTTTATCCACCGTACATTAGTCAAAAATTTATGTTTTAAACTATCAACAAAGTTAACATCATTAGTGATAGTCTTTCCATCAAGAGTAATAGATCATATCCCTATGATGTGACAAACCACATTGTTACCAACACTAAAAAATACCTCCATCATGATTCCTGAATTTAACATAATTGTTCATATCACTAGTCATATGATGTGAACATCCAATATCTATTATGCAATCAAATTTCTTTTCAACTTGGGAAACTAGAGCTTTTTCTTCTCTAATTTCAATGTCAAGATTATCTTCTTTTATGGCTACAAGTCCTAGCTCATCATCACTTTTACTCTAAACTATTTCCTAAGATTCATCATCTTCATTTGCATACAAGCAATTTCTATGTCTTCCAGGATTAAAATTTCCTTTATAATTTTTCTCTCTTTTAGTGCACTTAGATTCATAATGACCAAATCTATTACAAGTCCAACATTTAAATATTTTCTTACCATTTGGTTCTCTTCTTACAAGTGGGGCTATACCTTCCTTAATCTTTCTATCTTCTTCAGATCATGGGGCAAAATCATCATGGGTTCTTGCACTTCTAGATAAGCATAGATGAACACTTAAGGCACTAAAATCTATTTCCACTCTTGTAAATTCTATAGACTATCTTAAACTAGCTTCTACTACATCCAATCTTCCAAGCAAAGTTTCCCTGCTGAACTTTTCACTACAAGATATCAAAAGCTCAATCATTTGTGCTACCTACTTGAATTGTGGTCTCAAATGTTACAAGATCTTCCATACAATCTCATCTTCTTTCTAAGGTCCACCATATGACTTGATTCTTGCAACAATCTCAGATATCCTACCAACATAACTTCTTATAGATTCATCTTCCATCATTTTAGCATCTTGAAAAAAGCATATTCAATTCTATAATGTTATCCTTTATATATTTGTATCCCCTTCAAAAGTATATTCTAAAGCTTTCCAAATATTAGGAGATGTTTCTAGAGACTTTACCTAACTATATTCATTCTCAAGAAGAGTTGTTAGTAAGGTTTCACTAGCTCTTATATTGCACATGAATAGATCTCATTTTTGCTTCACTGCATTTCTCAAGCTTGCTTTCTTCCACAATTGATTTGTCATCCTTTGTGAAAAGCCAATATCCTAGATCCATACATAGAAAATGAGTCTTCATCTTTTCTTTCCATCTTTCATAGTTAACCCCATCAAATTTAGGACTATCCTTTCTAAAGTGACTCTTCATTAGTCTCCCAAAGATGTTAAGCTTTCTCTTCAAGAACTTGAATCTTTGTTACCAATTTTTAGAATATACTGTCCTACAATTTAACTAAAGTAGAGTAAATTAGTTGTACAACTATTATAAAAATTATCAACCTTATTAAATCTTAACCATATGAGAAATATAATCAACAACCATAACAAGACACTCACACACAATAACACTAGATATGTTAACTAGGGAAACCATTGATTAGGGGGAAAACCACAGTGGGACGGTAACCACAAGATGATGTACTATTATAAATATTCCTTGTTAGAGGATGGACCACGTTAGGAGTCTATGAAAATATTCATTACATATCAGCTCCTATTAGGAGACTTTGAATCTTTATTAGGAGATTCCAACCTTGCTAGGAGTTGTAGAAGGTGGAGGGACCCAATATCCAATTTTTTTTAGGGGAAATACCAATGAACCCACTATCCAAATGATCTCTATATTATTATTTGTAGAATTATATCATTGAACTATACTTCTCCTTCCTCTTCTTCTATCTTGTCACCCTGAATTTTCTCCTTCAGATCTCAATACCAAATCACTAAATTTACATCCAACAATCTCTTGGATCACTTACTCACATTTTATTAACACTCTTCTCTTGTTTTCACTTTCTTGATCACTTTGCATCAACTACACTTTTTAAATCAAGGAAAATACATTCCTTTATACAAAGTCCTCAAAAAAATTCCTTGAGTTAGCTTTGAGGCTTTCCTATTAATTATAATATAGGACCACATTAAGATAATTAATTATTCCATGACTATACAACATTGGTGGCTCATGGTGTTAGGAATAAGGTGTCTCAACCTTAGATTATTCCTATTCTTATTATTTGTTTTATAAATGTATTTTTTTCAAATAATGTAATTAAGTGTGAGTGCACATGTCTAGTTTGCTTGTTGATGTGTCACTCCACTTGCATGTGTTGGGATCTTGAATTGTGTGTAAGGAGATCATGGCTAAAATAGTTAAGACAGATTCCTATGATGTGTGAGAGCTATATCTAGAAGATTTGATGATGGGTGAAGATATGAAAATATGTGACAATTGATCATAAAATATTGTACACTCGAGTCTCCAACTCACATGTGGGGTTCAAGGCATTGTCCTAAAAAAAAAATTGGGTTCCTATTTTTTTGGAGAATGGTAAAACCCTAATATGGTTGTTCTTTGGAAGTTTTCCTAAAAGGGAAAGTGCATGATATGAGCATTTTTAGGGTTGTGGATAGGAGAGAGAGAAAGTGTATTGTTGGTATAACATGTTGCTACTAGATTGGTCTTCTGTCTCTTGAAAGAATTTGCATTGCAAGTGTGTTGTAACCTTCTATGTTGAAGATAATACATTGTGCAAGTTTTGGAGGGGTGGGTTTGTTTTAACAAAAGGTTTTTCCTCATCAGCATATTTTTTTGTTTATGTGTTTTCTTTCTCTATCTATTTTTTGTATTCACAGTTGACTGTTATATTATTATTTACATAATATCGAATCTGAAATTGTAAGGATTTAATAGGAATTTGCATAATACTTTCCTTAAGGGATTAGTGTAGGAATTTTTTTCTACACCTGAGTTTCCTTACACATGATCTATACAACTTCTCAAATGTGTGACTCCAAGACTTGTACACTCACAGATGTCATCATTAGACTGTCATTTATCTTTGTGTAACTTTTCATATCCTGATTATATCTTTGTTATGAGATACAATCCAATCATCAGAAACTACTTATTAGGTATTCTATCTTTGTATTTCTATCTTCAAATCATGTATATCTTTTATACATCTTCAACTTATGTTATGTACACCTAACCTCATCATTGAGACATGGTATAGAACATTTCCTTAACTATGTGTCACTTGAACATCAAAATTTTTTCCACATGATAATGATCTCTTTCTGCTACTCTACTAGTCTTCACAGAAACCATGCTATGTTGTCATCAATGAAAAACATAGTCATGAATGCAACATGTTGATTATGTCACATGCTCACTAATGCTTAGGATACTCTCCCAAAGGAATACCATCATCATTCATGCTACCAAGTCACTATATCATGATAAGAACTAACAAGGATTTTAAGTATAGCAATATATTGAGAAGATGACATGTATATGTGTGGGTCATACAAAGAAAGTGTAAGTATTTCTTCTCGTAGTCATAAGATCAAAGGTTCATTTATGGTTGTCTTTATGTCACTACCCAAAGATGCAAGGTCTTTAATCTATGCAACTACATGACAAGGTGACATGTGTCCCAATGGGTCGAGTAGTATAATATATCAATATGAAATCATGAGCTTCCAACACCGAATAGATCAACTGTTGTCATGATGTTACTAAAAAAAGATAAAAGGCCTTTAATCATATCAAACATGTGACATGAATATATATGTCCAAGGTGGTCCATTTATGGGAAAAAATAATGAAGGAACTAGGAATGATTTGAATCATATGATGTAATATTGATTTACACCTGGTGTTATGTCACTATTCAAAGTTTAGGGGTTTTAAACCATAGCAACATAGCGATAAGGTGACACATGTCCAAGGTTTTCATGGACAATACAACAAGGATGCAAACAAGAAATGTGCTTTCTAGCAATATGAGTCAACAGTAAGATTCAATTGAGCCCATCAGATATAATACAAATTAGTGGTCTATTTTCAAATTTTTTTGCAAAGCATACATACCCACTCCATGAAAATTTTTTATGGTAAATTGAAGTCTCCTCATGTGGACATAATGAAAAAACATAGAGGAGAAAAAATGTTCTATTCTATAGAAGATTCAATTAAAGAAACTAAGCATAGTGCAAGGAAAAAGAAAATTTAGTGCTACAAAAATTGTGAATTGTTTCAACAAGGAAGTGATGAGATTACTCTAGTAATTTTCACTTTGCATCTCTATAAAGGATTTGGATATATAATTCACTATTTATCATGAATATTCCTCTAAAAAAGGGTTTCTCTAGAAAGATAGGCTAGCAAAACACAAATGTCCATGATGATTTTTTGGAGCAATTAAATGAATCAAGTAATGATGCAACTCAGAAAAGGAAGTTAGTCCATATCACTCTACAATTGAAATTGGCTAAGGTTTTGTATGCAGGAAAAATTGGACTTGATATGTGATGACAACAAAGAGCAGGTTACTGTATATGAGTAATGTTAGTATGCTAATAGAAACCAAATTTAAATAAAGCTTCTACAAACTAAACAAAATTCATAAACTTCAAGATAGACTAAGATGAGCTCTCAATTGAAAATATGAGCCATTAATGGGCTCTCTCAATAAGAAGCTCTCTTGTTGAGTAGCTTTATCTAAATGGATAGGATGTATGCTCAATATGCTTCCAAAGGCTTCAATGGATTATTGTGGATTTTTGGTGTGGATAGATGGCTTTAGTATGGATTTGGCTCTCAAAATAGCATTATAACTTTACTTCATGGATTGTGTTATTTTGCAAAGGGGAAGGATCCAATTTATAGGCAAGAGGCTTGAGCGATTGAGGGCTAAGATGCAAGGATGGGAAAAAGCTCATGGAGGGCTCAGATTGCATGAGAAGAGAGCACATGGATTGTGCTTCTTTACAACCAATCAAGGAGTGACACATGTCACATGGTGAGAGGATGGATGAAAGGGGAATGATGAGTCAACAAAGGAGGCTCAAGGGATAAAATCTTCATAAAGACCCTCATAATGACTTGTAAGAGCAATAAAAGGGCTTGTAAGGGTCATTTATGACCTAGTGGACTTCATAAAGTTTTATGGTTGAGATATTTTGAGGGTGATGAGAGAAATTTTGGCTTGGACTTGATTAGGAAGGTTTTAAGCTTGTTTAGGCTTGTGCAAATGATTAGAGGATGGATCAGGATGGTTTAGGATTAGCTTAGGGATAGGCAAGTGGATGGCATTTAATGAGGGTGGGTGAAGGAGGAGATATTTGTTAACTTTTGCTTGGGTTAGTAATTCTTAACCCATGTTTAGGGAATGTGACAAGGTTAGGAGGGGATTATGATTAGGTTTAAAGACATCTTCTAGAAGAGTCTAGACTTTGGATGAGGATAAAGACTTTCTAGAATAGTCTAGAATTTCCTAGGATGAGGATGAAGACTTTCTAGAAGAGTCTAGAACTTCTTAGGATGAGGATAAATTAGATTTTTAGGAAATAAATAAAGTTTTATTTATTTCAAGGGTTTGGGTTGAGGAGATATTTATTAAAACTTTTTTAATAAACATGAGGATTAATATTTAATCTTAATTAAATATTTTGAGTTGGGATTAGGGGTAGGAAATGATGGGATTAGCCTTTAATCGAGATTAAAGAAGGATTAGAAGATTTTGGAAGAGGTTATTGGTCATAAGGAAATTGGCCAAATTTTGGGCAAAAAATAAATTTTTTATTTATTTTAGGATTTTTGGTCAATTTATTAATTAAATAATTAATAAATAAGGAAATAATGTTTAAATAAGATTTAAACATTTTTGGGAGGGATTCCTTAATTAAATATTTTTAATTAAGATAAAGGGATTTAATGGCATAAAAATTAATTAATTAATTAATTAATTAATGATGATGTCATCAGGACTTTTTCAGAAAATAAAAATACTTTATTTTCTAAAGGTTTTTAGGTGTCTACAGTTACAACCTTTAAAAAAATGGTTTTCAAAAAGGAAACTCTTTTCCTCACATGGTAATAAATAGAACTTTGACCTTGGGAAATTGGTACTCCTTGGAGTTTTTATGGATTACAACCTTTTGACATTAGTTTCAAGGATGTATGATCCAGTCACTAGGTTAGTATGGGGATCCAATGGAGATTTCCTTATAAAAATAAAATCTAAGGAGATCAAAGAAGTTTTGGCATTGATCATATCTCTTGATATCATAAAGCTCTTAACTTTCAAGGATTGGAAAAAGGGTATGAAGCTAGAGAGTTTATTTCAGACAAAGACCTTTGAGAGAACATCTAGTAGCCATTGGAAGTACAACATTTATCACAATCTCAATCTAGATCCCTTCAAGAAAGAATTTTTTAACTTTCATACTTTGGATATTTACACCTCTTTGTGTAAGGTTTTTGGGGAAGATGAATAGAGCTATATGCCTGTTAAGTGTTTATGTATATGATGGTGCAAAATTTTTTCTTTGGAGTGGATGTTACTTTTTTTTTTTTTTTTCATTCTTAGCTAAAGAAATCCATAATGGATTGATTGGAATTTCAAAGGGGAAGGTGGAGAAGTCTTTCAAATGGTATTCAATGTTGATGCATATGTTTCTTTTTAAAGGAGCCACCTATTTTCTAGGAGATGCAATTAACAAAGGAATATGAAAGGGAATCTCTACATATTCAGATTTAGAGTGAAGACATGTCATGGGATGTAAGTGAGGCTAGCTTTGTCAAATTTGATAGATATTTTGCATCAAATTTAAGGACATTTTTATCTAGGGAGAATCCAAGGATACCTAAGTTGTTATATTTTATCAAACTCGTGGATTTCACTACTGAATTAAAATTTCCCCAAAATTGGGTTGATATCATTCCCTATCCAATTTCTATTGTCTTTAAAGTGTATGGGTTTCAAGGAAATCGTCATTTTTTTCCATACCAAGTGCCTTTGAAGGTTGGTCTAGTTGAGATTCTATGGAATATAGGAGGTCTAGAGGAAATTGAATTGGCAAGAAGGTCAAGAGTTTCAATCTTTCTCACTTGCACTATTTCTCATCAGTTTTTAATTACAAAAGGGGGATGACTCTTCTTGTATAAATGTTTAGATCCTTATAAAATGACAACATCCCATGTTAGGTTCTATGATAATGAAGGATTTTATGAAATGTTGAGAAAGAGAACAAAGGAAAATTCCCATGATCACATATTTTATTACCCTAAGGACATCAAAAGGAATGCGTTCTCCCTGCAAGAACAAGAAATTAAAAAGGAGAAATGGAGGATTTACTGTAGGGTTTTTGAGTTTGTGAACTTTTTAAATAAACATTATAGCCCATTAATAGATGCTAAAACTATGGCTAAGAAGGTAAATAAATTGATGACTTTCTTTGTTGAGATAATGGATACATTAAATGAAAATAAGTCTCTCTTGATCAAAACATACCCTAATCAATCAAGAGAAGTCATGTGAAGAATGGATTGTACTCATGTTGTGGGCTAAGGGAAATATATTATCTAGAAGAAGTGAAGATACAACATAGTTAAAATGGAAGGGGACGTTGATAAGAAAGGAAAAGAGGAGATTGATATTGGTGTTTCTTCTTCCTCAACACACAAGAGATCTCAATTTGAGTTATACTCATCCAAGAATGTATCCAAGAAGCAAAACATTGGAGAAGCTTCCATGCCTAAGGGTCAAATGTGGACACCATCTCAATAACTCTTTTCTTGGGAAATGAACAACTCATATATGAACAATTGGAATAGCTTGGAAATCAAGGTGATGTTTTTGTTAATTAGGCTAAATTAGAGGAATGGATATTAAAGGAGTATCCTATACCAAGCATGGAATTAAATGTTTCCAATTTTAAAGGTAAGGATTTGGATCGTATCATTGAACAAGCTAGTCATAATTTTTTTTCAAATGATAGTTTTGTAAAGTCTAGGATTTTTCTTTCAATTTTCATGGAGGTTGAATATTTCTAAATTTGAAGAAAGGTGTCAAAAGAGACAAGTAGAATAACCTAGTAAAGAGGACTCTATTGTTAAGGATGAAATAAAAGAGGAAATAATGTAGGAATTTTATAAAATAACTCTAGAGGAAGGAAGAGCAATGATTAGGAGGCTTGGGGTGCAACTCCTCCCAAATTGGGATATTTTTGATGCAATGGTATTTGATGTAGTAAGAAAAGAGATGAATACCATGTATAGAAGTGAAGAAAATGCCAAAAGAGCACCAAAAGGTGTATAATATAGTGGAGATCATGCTTCTTTGGTTATTTGGCCATTGTAAAAAAGAAATAGGTCTCATTTCTCTGAGCCTTCTAGCACAAATTTAACAAGGAGCTTAATTGTAAAGAGAGTGGAGGATACCCCTAATGTTGAGGTTGCTTCCATGAATGCTTAGACTGCATATTTTGTATTAGCTACAAAAATAAATAGAGAAGAAAATCATGAATCAATTACATATGAAGTATGAGCAAGTTTTGGCAGTTTATAATGAGGAGATTAGGAGAAGATTGAGAGTTGAAATTGTGCTTTCTCAATTTAAAGGAAAACATGTTAGATTTTTAGAGGTAGGGAGATCTTTCCAAGGAATGATTGAATTTTTACCTACTCCTCCACCACCTACTAGTCCCATAGTTGAGATCCTTGATATTCCATTGCATCAAAAATAGATTTCTAGAGAGGATATAGAAGAGGAGAAAGTCAGGTTCAAGATTGTGCAAATAGAAATATGGAAAAGATATGAGATAAAGATAAGAAGTACAATGTTATATTTTTTCTTTGAAATTGACATTAGATGACTACATCATATAATAACCAAATGGTTTCCATAATAAAATATTCTAGTGATAATGAAGATAAGTTGAGAGGAATCATAAATAAAAGGATTGAAAGAGAGGACACAATGACTAAGATGTGCTTCAATATAGGTGATAAGAAAAATAATGATTATCATGCTAAAAGAACATATGATCAATTAATTAGGTTTTTGGAGTTTGATATAAACATGGAATTGTTGCAGACACATATAAGGTATTACATCTCCAAGTGTGTAAACAAAGAACATGCATTCTTTCCTTTAGTATTTGTGAATAATCATGAAATGAAGACACTAACAGATTGGGATGATGATATTCTTGCTATTCTAAATGATAAAGTTAGTAAGATAATAAACATCAATGACAATAGATTATTCATAGAAGTTGTAGTAAATCTAATGGAGGCCAGAAGATTCTATAAGTTTCCATATCTAAGGCTGAGAATTTGAAAATAGAATCTTACATATCGAGTTTCCATATTCTATTTATAATCAAATGGTTATGTAAATGCTTGATATGAATATGGAAGGATAGAAGGTTATCTAAAGAAGATTAGCATAAGAATAAGATCTAGGCTAAGTATTGTTTTTATTTTCCCTAAGTGATAGGATATATCTAGTCATTTGTGTCACATTTCTAGAAGGAATAGCCTAATGGATAAGGCACTGGCCATATTTTAGGATATGATTGATTTTGGGAGAAATTATACAGTAAAAATTAATAATTCAAAATCTTTTACTTTCTAGTATTATGAATTTAATGCACAATCCCACGCTTGATTCAAGCTTTCAAGAGAAATGAGAATAATCCATCTCTCATTTTCTTTTCAATTTCTTGAATTAGAAGAAGATAGGGCATATTTATCTATGAGAATGGGAATTTATATTACAAAGTGTTTAATATAAAGAAGCCATAAATTCCTAGGTGTGCGCACCTAAATTTTATAGAGTTCAAAGAGAAGTGGACCTAAACAATATTTTTAATTGGTCCTTTTGATTTGTTTTTGGAAAGCACTCCATTTTTTGTTTTGGATAACTCCTAGGCTTTCCTTTTCATATTGAGAGGCAATTTAAATCTTGTTAAATCAAGAGCCAACACCAGCATAGGAGGAACCATAATATAAGAAGAAAATACACTAGGATATAATCACCCTATTCTAGGAGTAGCCTAGTTAAAGGGATTAAGAATAACTCCTTAGAATGTCACCATGATTAAATGATTTACAAACAACTATTAGGTCGACCTTTCTTAATGGATTTTAACTGATACAATGGTTAGAAAGTAACAAAAGGCTGATTTGATAAATACAAATAATAATGTAGCTCATATGTTGATCCAATGACTGGCCTTCATAAATATCTCCATCATTAATTTTCTTGGAAACCCTTCAAGCAATAAAACTTCACCTCTACTTATCCCTTCATAGACTTCTACTCAAGTTCACCAATCAACAAAATCAAAAACTACTTCAACCTATCCTTATTCCTTCTTAAATAGATATCTTTAATCTTTTTTTACTTAAACATCACTATTGATCTTAGGGTTAATCCGATTCATCAAATCCTTCCATCATTTCATTTCCTCCTCCTTCTAGATACTTATCAAAACTTCTATACTAATTCATGCCTGGGAATTCTTAAACATGGTTTATCATGAATTGAATGCTCTAGCTCATCAATACCTATCCTTCACACACTTTGACCAATCAAAAAATTCAATTGTGTTAGTTGGGAATTTGAATTCCTTTACAAACTATCAAATATTGTCACTCTGTCAATACTATGTTCCTCAACCTCAGTCAGTACTAACTATCTTGCTTGGCATACTCAATCTTTTCTAATACTCACTTGACACTATGTTTTCTTGGCTTTTATTATCACTCGGTATACACTAGCACAACTTGATTTCAACTATAAGCTCCTTAATATTCTACTTTGTTTCTTGGTTTAGCCTATACATTTGGTCTACCATTGATAATCTCTACTAGGATTCAATTCAATTATCATCTCTACTTAGTGTAATGATCAAACAACACATTATCTTTCCAATGTGCCAACTAATCAAGTTCCTATTATACTTCCACATAACTCAACCTTTCCACTAGGTCTTCTTTCTATCTCCTCTTATCAAATCCTCCTCACCAATCAAATGAGATGGAAATTTACTTAGGTAGAAACTATCTCACTTGTAAGGTTTGACATAAATGACAACATGACAATTGTTCCAATTGTAGTTTCCAATAACTACAAGGGGTAAGACATCTTCCAAGGCTGAGTGGGAATTTAATTTCAATAGGACAACTAGGTGATGAGGGTTGCACAATTAATTTTAATGATAAGAAATAGAACGTTTTAAAAGGTTCCCTTATAGTAGAAAAAAGTATGAAAGTAGGCACTATATATCTTTGTACAGGTCATATTGTTCCTTCTACATCATTTTAGAGAAAAATGAATGTTCAGGAACGTTGCTACAATTCAGAAAGGAGAATAAAATATTGCTATAGATTATGATACAATGCTATGGTACAATATACTTGGGCACATGAGTGAGAAAGGTATGAGATTACTTCATTGAAAGAAACTTTTACTCAATTTGAAATGTCTCAATATGGATTTCTATGAAAGTAATATTTATGGAAAATATGTACTTAATGTTTATATCTACACATATGTTTTTGAAGCAAAAATTTGATGTATTTATGCCTCTTCATTTTTATTTTGTTCAAGTGAAGCTCATCAATGGTAATAGAAAATAAGAATGCATTTTCTAAGGGTTTGCAATTGTTTCACAAAATTATTTTTTTACAAGAAAGTATACCTGAAGAACTGTTATCTCAGAAGCAAGAACATGGTGTTGAAATAGTATAGAAAGTGGTTGACATGAGAGGTCCACAAGTGAGGGTGTTGACCAATCTTGAAAACTTGAATGCTGAAATGAAAGCTATTAAGGATCAAACACCTATGCAAGAGTTACAACACAATGTGAAGTTAATTTTAGATATGGTAGAGGTAGATATTTAGAAGTTTGATCAAAATTTAGGGCATGAGAGAGAGTTTGTGGAAATATATCAAAAGGAGAAGGAGTAGCTTTAGAAAGAGATTGCATGGAACAAACAATAGCTAGACAAAATATAGGATATTATGGGAACACTGGATAGAATCCTAGAAGGTGTTGTGGTAAATAAGATTGTATGAAGAAAACCAAATCCAAAGGTAAATATTAGATCTACCTTGCTAACTCCTAAAGGGTTGGGCTATTATTATTTGTCCCAATCACATTCTCTTTGATAGCCATGTTAGGGAGGTGATGTCACCTAGTTCATCCTCATGAATTTAAATTCCTTAATCATGATCTTGGGTGCTCAAATTAATTACCAAGGCATTTGCACCTTAGGGCCCTATTTAATCATCATTTGAAAGGACCTCAAAGTTGACCACAAAAAGTCTCTAAATATGTTGTTCTTTAATTTCATTAGATGGGGAATATGTCTCTTTCTTACTTGGACATAAGGGTGACCTTTGATTCTTTTGAGATGGCCCATTGTCCTCTATCCCCTTCCTCTTAATTCCTTTTGTTTGTAACTCCTTGTCACTCCCTCCATTCTTCTTCTTATTCTGGCCTTCTTTTTTTCTTGAAATTCAGGGAGTTGTTCACATGATTCCTCATTTGGTTCTTTGACATCTTTCATTAGTTGATATTTCAATGAAATTTTTTTTCCCTTCAACTTAGCCATCTATTGGTTTATCCATATGCAAGTGAATGGTGTTAAACATGAATCATTATTGTGTCAAAAATTTATCTTTGTCTAACCAATCTAGTGTAGGAACTACATTCTTTCTTGTTGTATAATGATCACCTTGGAAATAGAATCTTCATTTTCTTAAACTAGCATATCCTAACATCTTATATGTAATAAATTTGAGGGTATAGTAACTCAACTATATGAGTTGCTTCTATAGTTGACTGCTACTTTCATTCATACTAATTGTCAACATACTCTCTTGAAATTTTTGAGCTTATATTTGTTCTCTAATTATTTGCAATCAAACAATGCCCTTTCCTAGATTTGGATTGGGACAATCTATGTCTGTGATGATATCCCATTGGCACCTTGTAAGCCTTTTTTCATTTTATATAAATTCTAACCATGATTTTTCTGTAGCTTTCTCATCTGAATGGCATAAATATTGGTATTGGTATTTTATTATATAATTGTTGACACTTTAGCTCAACAAGTTAATAAAGATCATTTAGAGGAGGGTCTCATCTATCCACCATTTAAAAATATTAGAAAAATATCAGTGCACATAGCTTCATAAGTTTCTACAATGTCTTATGAACTGGTTATTTTCTTGGGGATCATTTTCATTTTCTGCACAAAATTTTTTAAGCTAAAATTCCTAAAAGTGGTGGCTTTTTAAGCTAATCTTTTGCATTCTCTCATCTATAATGTTTTTGAAGAAAATAGGACTATATAGATAGATGCGTAATAGGATAAAAATACATGTTTAATATTGGTCTCAATTCTATAGTTTGATTTTTCCATATTATTCTATTATAATATGCCCTACCTTCCCTTAGCTAGCTCATGAAGTTTTTCTCTAGTCAAAGAGGGGTATGGTTAGATTTGTTCATTTAAAACTCTTTTCTAGTTTTTGTGCAAGTTTTTTAATCTAGTTTCTCCTTTAAAAGTTTGTGTGCATGGGATATTTTAAAGAAAACACACTTCTCAAAAGATCCTTACCCTCCAATTTATTACATTTAAGATATTAAAATATTAAAATTTTTCATGATCACCTTGGAATCTATCATGTATTACATATATATTTTCTTTTTCATTGCTTATAAGAGTGTTTCAAAGTTGGGAACCACTTCAACATCCTTTGCATGGTTTAGAGGTAATTTCATTGTGGTAGAGGCTTTTGCAAGGGAATGAGACTCATGATTATAGAATTTACATAGAGGAAGAACTTGCTTCTTCAACTCCTTTCACTCAACTCTTCACTGAAGTTATTCTTAGGAGGCAAGGGACCCTAAACCTATACTACATTTTCTAGAGACATGGGAGAAGTTACTACCAGATTTAGTACTTCATAACATTTTGGATCATATAGGATGCCCAAATTAACAATAGCAATAGGTACTTGGGATCCTCATAAGGAAACTATGCTAATACGTACATGGTTACATCCTTGGCTTCCATTGTTGGGCCAGCATATGGAGCCTTTATATCCAACCATTTGTTATAAGTTGGAGAATGTACTTCATGCTTGCCATGGAAGTGATGCATCTACATATGAAATTTTATCACCTTGAAAAACTATATATGATCTTGGTAGCTGGGAACAACTGGTTATTTTTTTTATTGTACCTAATCTAATGACAGTTCTACAAGAATTTGTAGTTAAACTAGCTAATCAGAAACTAGACCAATTTAACTAGGTTATAGCTTGTTTATTTCTAAAAATATCTACTATGATATGTTTTTGTAAAATTTCTTGCAAACTTTTCCCATTTTTTATGGTCTGTGTTATTTTTGTATAGGATCTTGAGCTAAGTCACTTAGCATAGGAGGAATGAGTTTTATTGTTTTAGTATTTAGATTATAGAATATCTATGCAGTTGGATCAATCTTTTTTTTGTGCTAATATGTAATAAGCACATTGAAAAAGATGTCTTTGTATATATAAAGACTATAAGTTGTGAAATTTGTCATGTATTGCATCTTCATTTACTTTTCCATTGCTTATAAGAGTGTTTCAAGGTTGGGAACCACTTCAAAATCCTTTGCATGGTTTAGAGGTAAAGTCATTGTGGTAGAGGCTTCTACAAAGGAACGAGTCTCGTGATTATGGCATTTACACAAAAGTATAACTTGCTTCTTCAACTCCTTTCACTAAAATCTTCATTGAAGTTATTCTTCTAGTAGTGAGAATAACTACTAAAAATTCTTCTAAACAAAGGGACCCTAAACCTTTGGTTAATTTTCTTGAGGCATGGGAGAAGTTACTATAGGCTTTAGTAATTCATAACATTTTGGATCATATAGTGATGCCCAAATTAATAGTGGCAATAGATACTTGGGATCCCTGTAGGGAGACTCCAATACATGCATAGTTACATCCTTGGCTTCCATTCTTGGGACAGCATATGGAGCCTTTATATCCAACCATTTTTTATAAGTTTGGGAATGCACTTCATGCTTTGCATGTAAGTGACACATATGCATATGCAATTTTATCACCTTCAAAAATAGTATTTGATCCTGTTAGCTAGGAATAGCTGATTGTTCATTTTATTGTACCTAATTTGATGATAGTTGAACAGGAATTTGTTATCAACCCAGCTAATCAGTAGTTAGACCAATTTAAATGGGTTATGGCTTGTTTCTTTCTAAAACTATCTACTATGATATGTTTTTGTAAAATATCTTACGAACTCTACCCATTTTTCATACTCTGCATTATTTTTGTACATGATCTTGAGGTAAGTCATTTAGCAAGGGTTGAGTGATTTTTATTATTTTATTATTTGGATTTTGGAATATGTATGCAACTAGATCAAATTTTCTATTGTGAACTAATATTAAATAAGCACTATAAAAAAAATCTCTCTAAATATATAAGGAGATACACGTTTAGCAGGAAATATAAAGATATACATGTTTTGAAGCAAAAGAAGAGAACATTTACATAAGTACCTCTTCTTGCCCTTGAATAAAATCATAGAGCAAGGGCACATAGATCACAAGATCACGACACAGAAATGAAATTGTAGAGCAAGGGCATGACAAAAAAATGCAAATATCACAAGGGTACATCAATGAATTGCATCGATCACAAGGGTATGACAACATTCACAACTCTCCACCCTTGTTCAGAGCTCTGCACCTCTTTCACATGCAACTCTCCACAATCAAATCAAATGGCGTATGATTTATGTCATGTTTTCTTCTATTTTGGTTATGCTAATGTAGGCATCAAAATTACCATGTCAAATTTGTTATTGCAATGGCGTTGGGGACAATTACAAAAAGAAAACATGAAAATGACCACAAATTACACCACCATCACAAATTGTCATTGCAATTTGATCCCAAATATTATAGTGACTCGGCTTGGCTTGGGTTCCTTTATATAGACAATTACTTTTCTTAATCAAAGTCTATCTAATCAAATATCCATTGTAACTTCCTTTTAATAACTTTAACCTTTCCTCTAGGTGCTATAGTTATGAGTAACTCTCAAATCCTCTTCATCAATCAAATAGATATGATATTTAGATTAGGTAGTGATATGTCTCTGTTGAAAAAAATTGGTTAATTGTGTATTGTCTTTCATGTTACACAAAATGTCATATATTTACTATTCAATGTATTCCAAACTCACTCGAGCGATCAATATAGTTTCCTATGTTTGTCAAGTATTCTAGTGTTTGCCAAGCTCATAAGACAATGTCTACCTAGTTCACTTGAGCATTGAAGAGAAGTTTGCAAAAGTTGAGTGTTAACTAAGTTCACTTGGGTAACAAATGAAAATTTGGATGGAACCAATGTTAACTAACCTCACTCAATTACCAAAGAAACTTTGTAAAGATACAATATTAACTGAGTTCCCTTTCATTTCTAAGTTAGTGTCTATCGAGTAGGGTCAACTAACGAAGGATTTTCTTGTTTTGGCATATTGAGTTTAATGGATTTATTTGTTGGTTCTAGATGACTAAGGAGATGAATACTAACTATTCTAAGTTATAATCAAGCCTACTTGACAATGTGTATTATATAAATATAAGGTCAAGTTGAGGATTGAGTGGCGGCAAGTATATGGAAGAATAGAAGATACTTAGAGGAAGCAAATTAGAAGGATAAATTAGAATAAGGACTATGTTAGCACTAGTAGGAAAAATGAGGTTGGTACTAGTATTTACCTAGTCAAATATAGATAATGGGAAAGATGATTTGATCCAAAAATAAATTATTTTAAGGATATCTAATGCTTATCATTTCAACTAAGGAACACTACAACATTTAGCATTAACAAAGATAGGGATACAAAATTAAAATGAACTAGAATTTTTGAAAAATGAGATAGGTTATTGTAAGCCTCCATAACATGATCTTATATAACCTAATATTTTTTTGATACCTCACATGATCTCTAAGATATGTGTGAAGAAAGATCACAACCCAATGTGCTCACAGACATTCAAGGGACTATGTGGGAAAATGAGGTCAGAACTAATATTTAACCATCCAGGTAGAGATAACGAAGAAGATTATTAAATCCCAAAAATAATGGTTTGAAATATTTCCAATGTCTTTTATTTCAACTAGGCAACATTGTAACGTTTGAGATTAACTAAGATAGGGATGCCAAATTCAAATGAAAGGGAGTCTTACAAAATTGGGATATGCTATTGTAGACCTCCATAACATCATCTCTTCTAGATAGAAAACTTGACATTAATTATCTCGATGTCTTAGGAGGGTTTTTAGACCACATTCATACAAGAAAAATAGTGTATAAAATCCAACATATATGTCAGAATTTTCCTTAAGGAAAAATTCACCCAAGATCAAAGAACTCAAGCACAAGCACAACAGTAGACTAGAAAGAGTGTGATCAAAATATCAATATGTATTTGATTCAATGTGAAAGTACACTAGGAGTGCCTATATATAAAATCCTTCAGATTGCTTCTAGAATGCATAGGAATTAGAAACATGATAAGTCATACAACCAGGTACATGTCCACCTAAAGTGGATTATCCTCCATTAAGCACAAGAGTAAGCGTGATGATGAGAGGATAACCCTAAAAAGGTGTAGCATGCAAAATAATGTTCTATACAACATGTGCTAAAATAGGAGTGTGAATAATTATGTTGTCTACATGACAACTTAGTTAATTATGCAAACTCCAATGTTGTAGACACCATGTGTGTAATTAGAGTTGCTTACTTCTATGTTGTCAACATGAGAACTCATAAAAGTATGCAAACTCCTAAGTGTCTCATCAAATAAATAATAAAATAATGCAATATAATAAAATAATGCATTAACCTAAGTAAACTTTAGTGTAAATAGTAAATATGTATTTACACCAACACCCCCCTTAAGTGCAACTTAGGGGAATGCACTTAAGCTTATGAAAGCTAGGAGGAAATGCATAATTGGTCTTGGCTTACAGGCCATGTTAGGTACCCATGTACATAATGAAATGCAATCTCTCATAATGAGGAGAAAGAGGGAAAACCTCATGGGAAAAACCCTACAAAGGAAAAGATGCATGGATGGATGGAGTAATCAAGACCCCCCCATTATGACAAACATCAAGCATATACAATAGTGAAGAATGAGAAGAACAAAATGTCATAAGAGGAAAAGGTCCCCCCCACAAAAGAAAAGAAGAAGAAAGAGAAGATAGTCCTCCCCACTCCCCCCAATGAAGAGTGTTGATTAGTGATAGCTACTCCAAGGTAGAAGTTGTTCCATGAGTGCTAAATAATGTTCCTCCCCTTTGGAAGAAACAATGGAAAAGGTACAAGTGAGATGCTTCCCCTATGTGTAGAAAGAATCCCAATGATAAATGATGCCTCTAAAACTTGCTCAACTATCCCTGTATCGATGTTGATGCTCACCCCTTCCAACACTACTAAAAAGAATGAGTGTAGATCTGACAAGAATGGATGTAGAACATGTCCCAAAGAACTAACTATCTCCTCAAATGATAAAGAAACCTCCTATAATTGTTGTACATAAGGATCCAAAATCATATCAACCTGTGAAGATTGATCATGTAGAGAATGGACATGAGGGTCAGAGTGAGCCATCATGACAATTAGAGAAGGATCTTCATCATTAAAGAGATTGGCATCATCAATGATGTCCCCCAAATTCACTATGTATGACTCCACAAACAAACATGAAATGTCTGCTATGTAGTCATCGCCTGTTGTTGGACCTAGAAGACAAGTTCTACCCTGTTGTGTTGGACCTATCACTATGGCAATGTATGCATGTGGAATGTACTAATGATGTGACCTCTCACTACAACTATTGATAGAACCTCATGTATTTGAATCTTTTGATGCACTATCCCTAGTGTTACTATCAGTTTCCATAGTGTATGAAGTGCGGAGGAGTAGAGGATAAGCTAGGTGAACTTTCCTCAAAGTGTACATCCTTCTTCACAAAAATCTCATGAGTCTCAATATTGATAAGTCTATATGCCTTAACACCATCTTCATATCTGATGAAAGTACAAGGCTGAGGTGGTGGTGCCTTGCATCCCCTAGAAGATATGTTTGCCCATGCTAGACAACCAAAGACTCTAAAGTGTTTCACAACTATTTTCTTGTCACACCATGCCTCAAAAGGAGTCTTACCATCTAAGGCATTATGAAGAGACCTATTAATTATGTGAGTGGCACTACTTATAGCTTTGAATTCAAGTGTAGGATCAAGAGACTTGGATTCTATCATGCAACTTGCCATGGACTTAAGAGTTCATATCCTCACTACTAAAACATCTGTCTTGTGCGGACTGAATGTTGGTAGATTTTGAAGATCAATACCCTCAAGTTTGAAAAAGTCTTTAAGTCTTGTGTCCACATATTTTCTTTCATTTTCCATCCAAAGAACCTTGATGGCTTTCCTTGATTGCTATTCAACATGAATTTTGAAGGCTTGAAGCGTATCAACCACTTCATTCTTACGATGAAGAAAGTAGACTCATGTGTAGCGTGAAAGGTCATCATTAAAAGTAAGGATGTAGTGTCCTTACCTAACTAATGTCATTGCAAAAGGACCTACTAGTACCATGTGAACCAACTAAAGAACAAATGGAGCTCTTGAATAATTCCCTTTATCAAAATTCTCCTCTAGATGCATATCCATTGAACATATTGAACACTCACCCTCAGAAAAGTTGATTATAGGTAGACCTTTGACCATGTTTTTGGAGAAAAGTTGCTAAAGATATTGGATTACAAGATGACCATACTGCTCATGCCATAATTTGGCTCATGAATGAGATTGATTTAACAAGGCATGTCAAGGAGACTTAGGTACAAAGTGGGAGAAGGAATAAAGCCTCTTTTCATGATTGACTTTCCCTATTGCAACCAAAGAATCATCTTTAAGATTTCACACCATTACTAAATCTGGAAGGAACTCAACTTTGTTGCCATTTCTAAGGTGAGTGGTTTGGTAAATTGAGAAGAGATTAGAGAGAAGGTTTGGAACATAGAGAACATCTTTGAATTCCCCATTTTCCATCTCTACATGTCCTTTCCCTTCAACATCCATTTTTGTATCATCTTCCACAAAGATGTGTGGTACCTATGACTACTTCAATAGAGAAAAGTTTCCCTTTGAAGAACCCATATGATATGAGGCACCTAAGTCAAGAAACCATTCCGATAAAGAACTTGAACCAGCCATAATTGCTTGCCCTTTTCCCTTTAAAGTGTTTGGAGTTCAATCCTTGGAAGCATTTGGCAGTTAAATTTTGTTCTTCTTGAGTAGGTTTTCCAACTCATCGATTCTCTTAGTCTCACAATGATGCTCATCATGATTTATTTTCTTGCAATATGCACAAAAAAGTTTTTCCTTCTTGTCATTACTTCCCTTCTTGTTGGAAGAAGAATTTCCTTGCTATAAGGAGGATTGTTGTGTCTGAGACTATGATTTTTGCTTCCACTTCTTTTTCTTGTTGTTGTTGGAACTTCTTCCACTTTGACTTTATTGGTTCTCATCACTAGCCAACAATGCTTTGGTCTTTGATGATGTGAGAAGTCCCATATCAATCAAGTGGGATTGTCCAAAAATCAAAATTTCTACAAATGCATCAAATGTAGGCTTTTGGAAAGCACTTCCCATGGTCAACCTATGAGTATTATAACTAAAAATAAAGGAAGCATACTCTGAAGGTAGCCTCCTTAGGATGTGATGAATCAACTTATCATCCTTCATGGGATTACCACAATCTTTAAGTAGTGCTCCAAACTCGTTGGCTTTTTTGATATAATGTTGAATTGTGTCAAAGTTCTGAGGATCCAAGAGAAGCAGGTCATCCTTAATTTGGTATCCCTTTTCCTCATCCACCTTACTATACAATGATTTAAGTTTGTCCCTAGTACGTTTGACTTCCTTGAAATTGGAAATGTGGAAGAAGAGATCTCTATGTACATAAGTCCTGATAATTCCTAAAGCCTATTGGTCTTTAATTTTCCAATCATTGAGTGTTGTGGAATCAATGGGTTTTGGAATTGTACCATCAACATAAATATTTAAACCTTTTTCCATTAATCTACTCCATACAATATCTTTTAATGTAGAATAATTGTGTGAAGTCAGAAGTGGACCTTTAGGTGAACCCATGATGTAGATGATAAAAGGAGAATAAAAGAGAGACACAAAAAATACAATACACACCCCCCTATTAACTCAATCAAAAGAACCTCCCTTAAAAGGATGCTTTTAGCAGTTTATATGTAGTGTGTGTACTATTGATCTGATTTTTTACAAAATAAATTGTGTAAAGTCCTAGCTAAAAATTATATTTAATTTTATCTCTTCCCTGCTAGGGTTTTGGTTTTCTACCTTTGCAAATTATATTAACCCTTTGAAAAACTCTATCCAACCCTATGTCTTGTGTTCCTTTTAAATTTAACTGGGCACAAAGCTTTTGAAATTTTGAATATTACTTGACCCATTTAATTCTTCCACTATACCAAGTGTCTTTTACCCAATTTGTTCCCACTATCTGATCTTTATGAGATCTATGGTTGTCACATCATCATTATGGGGAAATGTGAGGTTTTTAATGATAGTGACATAGCAAATGCCATGAAATGGATTGGCATTTTTGTAAACTGGAGGGTCAGTGCCAAAAAACTACATTGTTTCAAAAAGTTTGGTCACATGCTTCATGTCAGAACTGTCAATGTCTAAAAAGAAACCACTTGGAATGAGTTTGTAGTTGGCATCACCAAAGTCTAGTTTTTCTCACAAGTCGCTATGTCGCAACAGGAAAATCCTTGCACCTTGCCAGTAGTGACATAGTGCCTTAATGGAGAATATAGAAGATAGTGGTTTTTTTAAAAAGATGGTGACTATCAAGTTCCCAAGTGGTATTATGGATGTGCATCTTTATTTCTTTCTTAGAGGTGTTAATTATGGTAATCATGATTGAAAAGCATCTTCTAGGCACCAAATTTTAACAATATTCATGAGGTCACCATGTCATGACCTGAAAAACAATGAATCTTGCCAATAGTGACATAGCAACTTGATGGAACTAATTTTTGCAGCAACAATTTTAGAAGGTGGGTCCCAAAAATTGTCTTGTTAGAAATAAGCCATGTGATCTCCTAGACATGGTGGTATCTTGCTAGAAATGCATATGCATCAAAAAATTGAATAACATAGGAAGTCACTATGTTGCGATTGGAAAATCCTTGCACCTTGTCAGTAACAACATAGCACCTAGCCAAAAAATGTGAAACACGACAAGGCCCAAATCATGTGATGTCACAACAGGGATTAGAATATTAAATTATCTACTAGTTCGATAGAACATTTCCATGTCATCAATAACATGGACCCATGCTTAAGTCAAAAGTTAGATGAGAGTTGGTGATCGTTAAATTAAATCACATCAATGGTTATCGCTAAGTCACTATAGAAAATTGCATATTGTTTATCCAATGTGACATGACAACTAAGGGACCCACCATAGTTGTATGACTCTAATACAGTTTCCTCACCTTCAGATCAAGCGCAAATCTATGATTGTCACTTCATCACTATGGGGAGTTGCTCAAGTTTTAAGGATAGTGACATAGAGAGTAAACAAAATAGATAGGGGACCCACCACATTTGTATTAAATAATGGATCAAATGCTTTTCATTCGATAAAGATGGAATCAATGGTTTTCATTATATAACATAGGTAACATGCTCATTCTTTATGTATAGCAATGTAGCGACTCGACGACATGTGTCCTCAAGGATTAGTAGGTCTAGTTTGTAACATCAGTAGTGAAGGAAGAGTATAGGTGGAGAACTTTCATTAGATTGACTGCAAGTGTGGCAAGTGGAAAATGAGTCATCCCTATTTTCACTCGTGGATCATCAATTTTTTTGAGATCAATGGTGTGAATTTAAATATAGAAGGTGGTGCCACTTTGTTTCCCTTACGGTTCATTTAAGAGCAATGAAAGCTTCATGTGTGAGAAAAAATAGAGTATATTGCAAAAGATCTTGCCATTTCCATCCCACGTGAACAAGATTTCAAGTTAAAGAGAAGAAAAGTTAGCAAGAATTTGTGCTAGGCTTCATTGAAACATGAAGCAATCTCCCTTTGTTCAGAAGACATTGCAGCTTACAGAGAAGAAAAAGAAAGAAATCAAGTAAGTCTCCATCTTGTATACCCTTTGTAGCATTTTAGTTTTCTAAATATTATATTTAGTATGCCTCCCAAGAAGGTTTTCTCTAGGTAGGAAGATTATTTGGACAGGAATATCCATTATGACCTTAAATTTCTCTGTGTGTCTTCAAATGAAATTGTGAAAGTGGAGAAGTTAACCTCGTTAAACCCTAGGCTCAAAATTGCAGATGGGTTATATGATAAAGGGAATTTGGTTAGGGATGCCAAAACTTCTCAAACTAGTCTTTTTTTGTTTAAGAAATGGTTTTCAGAAAGGAATTTATTTGCCCCACATGCCAATATCTGGAACTTTGACTTAGGAAAGTTAGTAGTTCCAAGTGTTTTTATGGATTTTGACCTTTTGGAAGCTATTGTAAAAAATTTATGATCAAGCAATTAGAATAGTCAAAATAATTAATGGTGAGATTCTGATCATAATCAGCCCTGAGGAAATTCAAGAGGTATTTGGCCTAGAGTCACTGAAAGAATATCATGTACCCATTGACCTACAAGAATTAGAGAAAGAATATATGTCAAAGAAGGATGCAATTAGGCAAGGTACACTAAGGGGACATATAGGAAAAATTGAAAATTTGCCAATGATTATAGCGTCCTCTAGGGAACTTTTCAAAAGGGCATATTTCAATACCGGGGCTATCGAGGCATACAGGACTCTATGTAGAGTTTTTGGTGAAGATGAAAAGGATTTTATGCCCATAAGTTTTATGTATATAATCACTTAGATTTCCTCTTTTGGTGTGGATCTTATTTTTTCCTCATATTTAGTAGAAGAAATTGACACTAGCCTGGTTGGGATTGCAAGTGGCAAAGTGAAAAAATTTTTTAGTCACTATTCCTTGTTGATGCATATGTTTTTGTTCAAAGGAGTAACATATTTTGGTAAGGAAATGAAATTAAATAGAGAAAATGATGGGGAAGCTCTACTAGTCTAGTTATGGAGTATAGATATGACTTGGGAAGTAGAAAAGGCTAGTTTTGTTAGGTTTGATAGGTACTTTGCATCAAAGTTGAGGTGCATTTTATTAAGTGACAATCCCAGAGTGCCTAAGGCATTGGAAAGTCTTATTAGGCCCCTGGATAATCTTGTTGGTTTGAAAGTGTCACATAATTAGGGAGATATCATCCCATCCTTAGTTTCAACTAACTTTAAAATTTATGGTTTCAGAAGTACCCCTCAAGTACCACCCTACCAAGTGCCATTAAAGGTAGGGGTAGCTGAATTTTTGTGGTAGTTAGGAGGATTGGAGGAAATTTATTTGTTGAAAAGGCAAAGAGGGTCAATATTCCCAACTTGAACTGTTGCCCACCAATTTGTGATCAGCAAAGGAGGTTGGTCATCTTTGTACAAATTTTTAGATCCATATAAGATGGTAGTCTCTCATCCCCATTTTTGTGACATTGAGGGATTCTATGACTTGGACTTTAGGCACAGAATCGAGCTTGGAAAAATAAAAAATGAGTCATACTTTCCTAAAGACATAATAAGAAATGAGTTCTACTTGCAAGAATAGGAAACCAATAAAGAAAAATGGAGAGTGTTCTCAAGGGTTTTGGATTTTATTCATTGTTTTGATAAAGTTTATAGTCCTCTGGATAATGCAAGCATAGAGGCAGATAGAATAAATAAACTCATGATTTCTTTTCCTAAAATAATGGAAACTATCAATGAGAAAACAAATTTTTTTATTAATTCGTATCCAAATAAGACTAAAGATGTCATGAAAAAATTGGCATTCACTCCCAATGTAGGTGCAGGACAATTGATTGTGTAGAAAAGGCCAGGCTATAATATAATTCAAAATATGAAGGCCATTATGGATAAGGGCAAAAAAATAATAGAATCCACTAGTGTTTTCTTGGAAGAGAGATCTGTTGAGCCCTCCCTTGAGAGGCAAAGAATAATAAGGGACCAAGGTCCTCACATTGATTAATATTCACCTACACAATCCCCTTTGTGGATTGAAGAGGAACAAGTTACCGGAGAGAAAATTGAACAATTAGGGTCACAAGGAGGAGTTTTTATTACCCATGAAGAATTAGATTAGGAAACCCCCCCAAGAGCCCCCTATGCTAAGCTTTGAGTTGACAATGGTAGATTTCAAGGGAAAGGAATTGGACCCTATGATGGAGTAGGCCAGTCATCAATTTTTATCAGTTTATAGTTTTGTTAATTCCAGAGCCTTCCACCAATTTGCATGGAGGAAAAACATAGTAAAATATGAGGAAAGATGCAATAAATTGAAGGCTAAGCATCTAGAGCTTGAACATGCATCCATTCAAACAAAAATAAAAGAGCAAATGATAAAGGAATTTCAAAGTTTGACCCCTAAAGAAGAGAGAGAAATGGTAAGAGCATTAGGTGTTTTATTGCTTCCCAATTGGGATATATTAGATGCTCTAATTTTTAATTTTGTTTTTGATAAATTAGAGACATTGGACCAAGATAAAAAGGAGATCTTAGGTGCTAAGTTTAGTATAGACCAAGCTACTTTGGTTATCTGGTCCATCAGAAAAGCATCCAGTACAATATCTCTACAATAAGATAATACTGGGTAGATTGGTAATTTGATTGTAAAAAGAGTAGAGGATAAAAAATTTGTAGAGGGGGCACATTTAAATGCTAAGATTTCACAATTAACTCTAGCCACTATAGAGAAAGATGAGAATAAGACATTGGAATTGCAAGCCAAGTATGAGAGAGTTTTGGAGGCATCTAATAAAGAAGTTCAAAAAAGAATTGAACTCAAAACTAAGTTAATGGGGAGATCTTCTAGGTCAAGGATCACATATCCCGACCCTCCAATGGAACCTTTTAAATCCACTCCTCTCATTGAAATACTAGAGACCCCACAAAGGCCACAGTATTATACAACAAAAGATTTTGAGGAAGAAAAGACTAAACTATGGGCATTGCATGTAGAGTTGAATGTGCAATAAGAAGATAAATTAAGAAAGGCTCTCATGTATCTGGTAGAAAAAATTAAATGGCCAGTGTTCTATGAGCAATTAGCTAGGGTTGTAAGAATATGGGAAGAAAGGAAAGCCAGTGAAGAGACTTTGAAACCCATTGTTAATAAGCAGGGTAAAAGAAGAAAAGAAATTACTTTTTGATGTTACTCTTTCATAAGGTCTTCCCATGACCATATTGAAAAAAAAAATTGATGTTGCCAATGATTTGTCAGATTTTGATGACAGAAGAGTTGCATTACAGTGGAAAGTTTTTGCTTATCTGAGGAAGTATAAAAGTGAAAAGTTTGATTTATTCCCCAATGCTTTGGATAGAAAAAATAAATTAAAGGATAAATATGTATGTGCCAAGGAATTAGATGACTTGTTCTTTTTGAGAATAAATAAAGTCATTAATGCAAAAGGGTATGCGTGGTGGGCCACCACAACAAAGGAATTGGTGAAGGTTCCATTATTCTTTGATTCTTTAAAACATGATTTTGTTATTATTGATAAGGAAGCTAAGTATGTGCTTAAGAAACAACATGACATATTGCACTTCAATTGGCTAGATTACACACTTTTTTACAATTGCATGGCAGATATTGCTTCTAATGAATAGTTTGAAGAAGCTGAAACTGATGCTGATGAGGTGCAGGAAGATGAAGTACTGATCATTGATACAACTACACAAGATCAGAGGGAAGAAGAAGATAAAGGGAACCAACCAATTTCAATTGTAGGTCCAAAGGCCTAGGATGTTGACATGATAGAGGAGGAAACAAGAACAAAAGTACTTTTATCAGTCCATGATGAAAATAGTGAAAACCCTTGAGTGAAGATTGATTTGCAATTGCTAGAAAAAATTTCATTGTTGGCCAGTCTAGCAGTTGCATATACTGAAGATTTAGAATAGCAGTGGCCAGTAAAAAAAATCAATAACATGTGAAGATGTAACAGAATTGGGACCTACCAAAGGAATACTTGATGTGTTAAGCTTTTTGTTACACAAAGTTTTGTCTTTAGAAAAATGTAAATATCTCTATCTAGAGCGACAATTGTTCTTTTCTCTTAGCCTGAAGCTTATTACATCTCACATTACTTAAGTGAGATTCCAAGGCTAGAGAATGGTCTAATTTCTAATACAATTTTAGTTTACATTGAGTAGGGTTTAGTCCAGTTTAGTTGTGCAAAACTTATAATGTATTTTCTTTGCAAATACTTGGGAATATATTGATGTTATAGGGATCTAATGTCTTTTCTAGAGTCATTTCTAAGTTTTATTACAATTGTATACAAATCTTCAAAGGAGATTAATATAAAATTGAACTATCCCCATATATGTTCTTGCTGAATTTTGTCTCCATTGTTATTACCTGGTTATTTTGATATTGTGTGAGCAAAGCTTGTCTAGTTGAATGCAATTCACTTAGATTGTATGTCAATTCATTATTGTTATTGATTCAATGAATTAAGTAAAGGCTTTAGTGAATTTGATAGAGCTGCCATGGTAATAGGAAGGAAGTCTGTCAGAATGAAATCCAGTAAGAATTGCTAATAGTATTGGTTGCAATGCAATCAATTAGATCTATAAATTGAAGTAGACTTTGAATCCCAATGGAAGAAGCACTAATCTAATTAATCTAGTCTGTAGATAGATAGATTATCAATAAGAAACATGCTTAAAATAAAAATAAGCTTTATTTTATTGTTTGAAGAATTTCAAAGATGGTCAGCACTTGTTTTCATATAACCATTAAACCTTAGCTACAATTGCAGGAGATATTTGCAAATTTGAGAAGAATTGTGACCAAATCTACTTATAAGGGATGTATATCATCTAAAAGTGCTAAGAAATGGATAAACCATGTATATGTCTGATATAGAAGATGAGAGTTGGAATGAAACTAATAGGATTCTCATACAACAACATTCATTTGAATCATCCCCTAGCTATACCCACCTTGGTTCTGCAGAGCCTAAAGAGTAGAAAACCAATCCTGGTTTTGTTGAAGTTGGGTCCAACTAATATAAATACATAATTGTTGATGGTAAATAGTTATTTCATAGATTTGTGAGTATTATTACCTTGGTATTGAGCTTTTGTTGTTTAATAGTTGAAAAACACCAACAAAATGGTGACTCTGTTGGGGAGTCATTCAACACGTGTAAGAAGTATTGCAATTTCCTTGGTCGTGTTGTGTATGTTTTTGTCAAATCATTTTACTAATCATGGTGGTTATGAGGGAATTGTTTTAGTGACAAAGCTTGAGAATTTAAGAAGAAAAGGAAACCCAAATGTCGCATCTATATATTGACATATACAACCCTTTCAAATATCTTATCTATCAAGCCAAAGTTGTAGTCTTATGATTTTTGTGATTGGCTCACCTATATGTCAGATATTCCTATATTATCTTGTGTCATTTCTTTTAAGTTGGGAGTAATTTTAATTTTTGTATTTTCCATAAAATAGGGTGGTGACTCAGTCAAGGTTTTGAATCTATTACTTATTTGGTAAATAGTAAAATGGATGACAAGAGAAAAAACACAAGAGATCCAATCTTGATGTACCAATGTATACTAACTTACCTCAAGGTGGTAAGAAGAACCTGAATAAAAAGAGGTCAAACCCAAATCCCACCTCGAAACTGAGGGGTAGTGTATTAGTTAATTCTCAATACCAACTAGCGGTAGGGAGATAGTCTTCTTCACTTAGCTCTAAATCAAAAACCACAAGACTCTTAGGAGGAATATTTAGCACCCCATTACTAGATGAAAGAAATTATTAGGAAAAAGATATGTCACCAGTAGGGAATACATCCCCTAGAATAGATCTAATAGCTGAGATGAATCAAAGGCAAGGATTTAGGAGTGCATTTGAAGATCCTTTTTGTTGGTGTTTGAAAATGCTGGAGGATTTTCAATTATCCCAATGAGAATATGACATATCTAGGGGCAGCTAACAGCCATTTTCAACATATCATTTCAAACATCAGGCCAACTATAAGGCTTGACCCTTCTTCTACTTCAGGCTTTGCTAAACCTAAGTGGGTAGACCTCAAATTCAATTGATACCGTACCAGTGCAAAAACATATCCCTGATTCTATTAAGCAGATGAAAACCCTTCTATCTCCTAATGACTCATGAAATGACATTTATCTACAATAGCTAAATGCAAAGCTATGAATCTCATAAGTTAAGTGAGGGTATTACATTTAGGTCCTTCAACATGAAAGGGTAAAATATGTTTGATTAATAATGTTGAATTTAGCAAACCCTTAGATATGCAGCAATAAGACCTAATGATCCTGTAACTGATCAATGCCTTAACTTGTAATGCCCCACCAAGGGATCCAAAGAATTTCACTAAGTTTGCCAAACAATTTTTTTTTAAACATGAAAGTAAAACCATACACAACACCTGCGAAAGCAATAGTAGCATCCAACTGAAATAACATAACTTAACAAATTACATTCTTTAAAGATCCCTTAACGTTGAATTACTTCTAATCTTATCTTATTCATCTACCATTACATCCTTAGCAATGAAATAACAAGGATACATCCAATGTTCTTAAACCATATACAAGTGTACATTTTAGATTGCTCAATCATCCACTGTACATGTTACAAGGTATGAAAAGCTTAAAAGAATAAACATCCATGTAAATAAAGTACATCATCGTCCAATATTAATCCATGAGGCAATAACATAATGAGACCATAAATCATACATGATACATCATCACAAAAGACATAAACATCCATCATAAAAGATAACCATATATCACAAACATAAATAACTAAGTGCACAGTTCCTCCCAACCGTTAATAGCATCATTAGACCATCATGGATCCTAGCCATCCCTCCGTGCGTAACATTCCAAAGCACTGAAGAGATCATCGGCTATATACATAGTAGGACTGTCACTCCTAAAACATCTTACTAACATGCAAAGTAAAGCATAGGATACCATCATCTAACATATGCAAATAATCAATGTAAGAAACATACCAGTAAATACATCCATCATAAGGTATATCATCTGTCATAATGATCCAAGAACATAATGAAGATAAATACCAGCCAAGAATGCTCTAGCCACGATGTCTCGAACGGATCTCAAATGATAAGAGTGATAAAACACTACCAATCGACCGCGTGGTACCTAAATGGTCCACTCCCACCGTGCTAAGGAGATAATCTCAAGTCCCAAATAGGATATCATAACCACAAAGCATAAATCTCTTTAAGTCCAAGAATCCTAAAAGTATACTACTCAAGGGTTCCATCACACAAAATTGACATCTAATTCCTAGAGGCACACAATGACATGTAGGAAACCTACTATGCAAGCGGGAAAGTGTCATTGCATTTATCTCCTACAAGTTACCCTGGCAGTTAGCTAAACTCCACGAGTCCATACAGATCTCATGCGGCCACTAGTATCCTCTCATACTGACGAGGCATACTATGGAATGCAAGGTCGCAACCATGCGTCTCACTACTCCC